>JAPWTK010000086.1:0-475000 GCA_029963805.1 Aromia moschata | reverse complement strand
ATTTTGCCAAAGATGGATATATTCAGCTGGTTCACATTGACGAAGCTAGATAGAGTTAATTTTTCGCGCTGTGAGGCGCGAGCTAAATAGCGCCGCAGGCGAAAATTTTTAAAACTTTCAAGGTCACGCGTTTTCCTGGCACTTCAGAATTTCAATGAAAAATGCATTTACATAAAAATATAGACTTTCACAAGGATACTTTTTGGAATTTAATGCCTTTTTTGAAATACTAATATTTAATCACGATCGATACGATACGTCGATACGTCTTCAGATTAACCTAGAAGACGTAATTACGGACATTTTAATAAAAAAAATTTCAATGACGGACAGTTTGACGGACTGCTCTTGAAGACGGACAAGCTTTCTGAATGACGGACTGTCCTCATAATGACGGACGTCTGGTCACTTTAGTCAAGACCAAACAATCACCATGTATATATGTGAATAATTATGTATTCACAGATTTTCGCTTATCTGATGTACCAACCCTATTATATCGTGCCTATAAATTACATTTACATTATATATGTACGTTCCTTGAATAAAACAACAAAAAACTGTAGATATGTGTATATAAATGTTATCTGTTATCTCTGTGATTCATTACAAGAACCTGTAAGTAAAATCTGACCAGTCTCTAGCTTTAATCTAGCTGAAACCTGAAACAACTGCTGACATCTATGCCAGGCGAATCAAAACTTTCTCGACAACAGTGAAGATTTCGTTTGTAGGGTCTCAGTCGCATTTGATTTGAAAAGCGTTACAAGAGAAGAGATTTTCTGACAATACAAATATTTTATAAATTCAATATACATACAAATGTATTATTGAACAGCATTGTAAACTGAATTAGTACTTACCTTATCCCCAACTGAACCTTATCAGGCAAACTTCTCGATCCTTTGTCTCGCCTCCTTTATCAAGCAAAGTTATATAGTAGTTATAGGTAGTCGTATCTATCAGTTACCTTCAATATATGTATCCGGATGTAGATTTACTAAAGACTTGATCTAAATTTTAAGTCTGCTATCATTTTTGAACTGCTATATTGAATTAAAAATTAAATATTTTGAATAAAATTTCAATTCATACTTTATTCCACTTTAAGTTTCTTAAAAGCAATTTTTTTAATATAATTTATGGCACATTTAACAATGGAATAAATATATTTAAGTCGCATGCATGCTTAAAATTATGATTAGTTTACTTTACGAAATGCTAAAGATGTAGGTTAAGATAATTAAGTGCAGCACACAAAATTTTATTTAATAAAAAACCACTTTATTTTCAGTAATAATATTTTTACAACGTTAAATAATCTTAGCGTTAAAATTCGTATATAGTACTATTTATTTAAATTTAAATATTACGCCTAGGATCCTGTAAAACCAGCAGTCGTAAACATTTTTATTTGTTGAGAAATCCTCAAAACTAATACAAATAATTTAAATCACAAAAACATGGCAACTTCAAAAGAAAGATGAAACGCGCTATTTATTTAAACAAGTTTATTACTTGACTCGTTACTTTTGATTAAATTCTCTATGGTAAATAGACTGGAATTCTTGTTTTTCCTCGACGACGCCGACACGTGTTCCTCGCTCTCAGAGAGGGCTTCCGCCGATCTGGTGACTAGAGAGAGGGCCTGTTCCTGGAAAAGACGGAAAAATACATTTTACGCAGACCCTCTGATGGTTTCGTGCACTATACAATAAGAGGAACTCTCTGCGCGAAGATAAGAGATAAAGATGAATAACTACACAGAGAAATATCTGTAAAAATACATAACATAACGTTGGCCATATCGGACCTACGTTTGGTTATGTAAAATTACGTGGAATATATAATGACTTCCTACAAAATATATAATATAAATACGTTCCAAGTTGCATAATTCAGTTAAGACATTGAGAGAAATATTTCTAAAAATACATAACATAACGTTTGCCACAACAGCTCTACGTTTGGTTATGTAAAATTACGTGGAATATGTAATTATTACCTACAAAATGTATAATGTAAATATACGTTCCAAGTTGTGTAATTCAGTTCATACACAGAAAGAAATATTGGTAAAAATACATAATATAACGTTGCCCTACGGTTGGTTATGTAAAATTACGTAGAAAATGTAATGACTTCCTACAAAATATATAATATAAATGTACGCTCCAAGTTGTGTAATTCACAATACACAGAGAGAAATATTTGTAAAAATTCATAACATAACGTTTGCCAGAACAGTTCTACGTTTGATTATGTAAAATTACGTAGAATATGTAATGATTTCCTGCAAAATATGTAATGTAAATAACGTTCCAAGTACTATTTTTGTATTTCGATTTACATTTCGTGTACAAAAAATAATTCTTGGTTGTCCAAAAAATGTATCAAACAAACAAAAATCACTCTATATGATGAAGTATAAATATATGAATTTTTCAAAGTTTTCAAAACTTGTCAGGATTGAGTACCAGATTTGACACTTGATTCTTTCATTTTTGAAGGGTGTGCAAAAATAAGTTTTGGGTGTACAAAAATTTGTTTTGGAAAAAAGTGTACAGAGACCTCAAATTTGAGTACCATTTTTCAGTCCAGTAGGCAGAGACTTTTATGTGTTGTTGAAACATATAGGGCTAGTTTTGATGGTGTCCTATGTATTTTTTTGCGTAGAACACAATGCTTAGCGACCGTACAGCTAAAACCGACCGCTAATTTTTTAAAGTAACAATTTGTGAAAAAAAAAACGTCTTTTTTCCCTTTTTCGCTTATATCTCCGTTCCTTGGCATATTTTATATAACATATACATTTAAGAAGTTGTAACCTATTGAATTTCCAAAAATATTAAGCCCAACCCGAAGTCTCCAAGTGCTATTGTTAACTTGCAAATGACTGCTGAAGTTGAAAAAGTGCTTTTTTTTCATTATTTTTTTACTTCGAAAGTAGGGCGACTATGATCATGAAATTTCTTGGAGGGACTGCTGTTTGTAGTATGAAGTTACAAAAGCGTACTTGAAAGTACGCTTCAAGACGCGTATTTAAAAAAAAAAATGGGCGTCAAGATATTATAGTCACAATTCCGAGAATTTCGAAGCGGCAACGCTAAATCAATCTATACGTCGCGTCAAAAAAGGTAGTGGCGTAGAAAACGTTACAAAACGGGCCCAAATTAATATTTTTCCAAATCTCAAAAAGTCTCGCAAACTTGAAGAGATTTATGATTTTTCTAGCCCAACCTCGTTAATAGTGTACAATAAACAAACAAATGGCGTCATTGTTAATTAAGGCTTGCAAAAAAAAATCGATCGTTAATTACTCGAAACTTTATTAACTGATCGAGCTGAATTTTCTTTTGTAACTTCATACTACAAATAGCAGTCCCTCCAGGAAATTTCATGATCATAGTCGTTCTACTTTCGAAGTAAAAAAAATAGTGAAGAAAAAAGCACTTTTTCAACTTCACAACTCATTCTCAAGTTAACAATAGCACTTGGAGACCTCGGGTTGGGCTTAAAATTTTAGAAATTCAATAGGCTACAACTTCTTAAATGCATATGCTATATAAAATATGCAAGGAACGGAAATATAAGCGAAAATTGTTAATTTAAAAAATTAGCGGACGGTTTCAGCTCTACGGACCCCGCGCATTGTGTTCTACGCAAAAAAAATACAGGGGAAACCATCAAAACTAGTCCTATATGTTTCAAGAACACTTTGATGATTTTAGCTCCTGCCTACTGAACTATTTGTATTTCGAATTTGGCCGGTTAAATATGGTGTACAAAAATCATTCTCGGTTGTACAAAAATGTACAAAACTTGTACAAAATTATCATGTGGTCTTTGTTTGATTTCGAAAAAATAGTACTCAATTTTGAGGGAGCCATAAAAATGACGACATTGTCTTTTAAGTTCTCGTCAAAACAAACAAGCTGTAAGCGAGGCCGTCCGCCTCCGTTGTTAGCTGCAATTCATTCCTTCACAGATGTTTACAATAGATCAATTTTATGTTAACCCTAAGATGTTTAAGTCGCTATAAAATTTAAATAATAGTCTGTTAAATCGCAGAGACGGGCGGTAGCTCTCCTAATGGCTCGGCCGCCGCGGCAGTCGCTCTGATTTATATTCTTTCTGTGAAAATATTGATACAAGGAAAAGTTAATAGAAGCGGTGGTCTATACGTCTACATATATTGCCTTGTGTGTTGTGTTTCCTTTGGGAACGCCGAATGTTTACACTCGATCTAGGCGTATAGAAATGGCCGACGGATGGGCTTTTATCATGTTTATCGAAATGTGCAAAAAAATACTTCTTCATACAGGGTGTCCAAAAACTCTCCTGCCAAACGGAAACCTCAGAAACTAGACGTGATTTTCTGACGATTTAACATAATTTGCCGTAATCCAAAAATACCTCCTAAAGGAGCTAGACCATTTTGAAGATGGTGTCTTCAAAGCATTTTTTTAAATCTCCCTAATCCTGTATTTTAATTTTTCCAGCGTTGTTGGGCTGTATCTAAACCCTATATTTTTTTAAATAATCACAAAGCGAAAAATCCGCTGAGTTCAGATCAGACGATCTTGATGGCTATGAACTTTCAAAATGTCTGCTTATAACACGACCTTGAAACACAGCAGTTAACAAGTCTTTAACTGGTTTAAAGGTGCGGCAGTACTCCAGCCTGTATAAAAATTATGTTTTCGATTACGTCCTCGTTTTGCAACTTTGAAATTGCATGTTCTCTTAACATCTGCAAGTGTCATTAAGTAGGCAAGTAAGGCAAGTATCCTTAAAAAAATATGGACCAATGATGAAATTAGCTGTGAAAACGCACCAAACATTCACTTTCTTGTCATGACCGCCTTTCTGAATGATTACATGTAGATTTTCTTTCGCAAATATAGAGACATCCAAAAAAAAACGTCATCAACTCTGGCTATGATCGAGAGAGATGGAAATAGCGGTCATGTCTAAGCTTTTGGTTATGTCAAACTTTTGACAAGTGACTGTCACAATTTGTAAAATAAACAATGGCTCTCATATGATATGACAATCTTGACAAATAAATAAGGTTATAAATTCGATTAAGAATAGAAATACGTCTTTTTTCTCGGCCAACTTTGATGACATTTTTTTTATGTCTCTATATTTCGCTGGTTAAGAAGAAGACTGTCACAACTCAAAAAACATAAACAATCTGTTTTTGCTGTAAAATGGTTGTAAATAAATTGTACATTTATGTGTAAAAGAGTCACATCTTAAGTTTGGCTAGTCTCTCCTAGATGGGGCTGGTGTCATATGACACAAGTGGGATATTTGCAATAGATTTTAGGAAAGACCGTATTAACTAGTTTTGCGTGCAACTTGTTACAGGAACGGTGTCGTAAATTCTAGTAAAGACCGTCACATTTCAAAGTGTGCCTTTACAGTTTTCTTTAGTTTTGTTAAAGAGTGTCACAAACTAAATTGAGACGGTGCTTATTAATTTTTGTTTTACTATATTTTTTTTGTTTCTGTAAAATCAACGTTTTTACGTTAATAAACAAAGTTTATCTTGTATTTAAATATTTTCGTGTTATTAAAAAAAAATCCAGAGAAAAAGTATTTGTTTTGCATGTTTTGTCTCAAAATATTTATTATAGTTCCTTGAACCTTAAATAGTATATGTATTTTTGAAATTTTTAAGAAAATTAAGAATTTTAGAATAATTTCTTTTATATAATTTTGGTCAAAACAGTCACAAATTCAAATTTTTTGGGAAAAAATAGTGAAAACAAAATTTAAGCGAAAATAGAATATAGATATAGTTTTTTAACACTAGAAGAAACCTTAATCCGATAATATTAATAATACCCAAAGTGCTAAATACCAATATTAATGACTTGCTAAATCTGTTAAATCTAAACAGCGTTTTCTTAAAATACCTAATACTTTTTTGACTTTTGACAGTCTTCTTCTTAACCAGCGATTTGACAGTTTTGACTGCTGCCTCCACCATTAAAAATAGTCCTCATCTATCCATAAACTACGGGATAACCATTCGGGTTGTCCACATCTCAAAAAAGCTATTTTTGTGATTTAAAAAGTTAGAACTTTGCGCTTGGTCTCTTTATAAATCGGTATTTTCAAAAGATGGCTCAAAATGGAATGCCTGATTGCTTGAAAAGAATACCGTTGGACAGAATTGTCCGATTATGTTGTAATTTTTATTCTTATGCTATGTTATTAGCCAACTTTACATAATTTCTACTATGGATTCCTTCTGTTTTTGTGTTGTTAAATAACTTATTTTTTCTACTTTAAAAAGACGTGAAATGATTTTAAAAATTCATATATTTTATAAGATGTCAAAAAAAAGCTGGGCATAAACATACTATATGTAAAAAAATATTAGAAAGCAGGAACAAATATTAGAAAGTGACGCACTATATTGAACTGTAGTTTTTACCTAAATATTTTATTTTTATATTTAGATTACTACTGTAACAACTGTTAAGGGTAGTAATGGACCATTATTGTCCTGTTCTTTTTCAAAATATGTAGCTTATCAGATATGCTACTAACTTGGCAGCAGCTGTTTAACTGTTTTGGAATTTCGCAAACGGGAGCCTGACAACTATAACACTTTAATTGTTCTGAAAATAACTGTTTTCAAAGTAAGATAAAAGTTTGAAGCTCAAAAAAAACACAAACCACTATTAAAGCCAATGTAAGGTTCAGATAATATCAAATGTTAAGTCAATGTCAACAATCAATGTCAAAAAATGTCAAGTAATAACAACACGGCAACTTCGGATCTGATGCCAACTGCATAACAACGAATATCGAGCTCGAAATTTAAAATTCAATGGTAGTATCACCGCACACATTTAATATCGTCATCTTTTTTTATCGTCATTTTTTTGTTTTAGATGATCCAAATTCGACCAGGTTATTTATGGTCACGAGACAACACAGGACCGGGAAAATAATTACATCAAATGTTCATAACATTACATTACATTTAACGTACATTTAACGTAGGATACACATAACATTTCTTCAACATCTTCGGAATCGTAAAAAAAATACAAAAGACGCAGTAGAAATATTTCTTCCAATTTCAAATGATTTTAATAATTTGTTAAGATACAATGTAGGAAAATTGAGAATGGAATTGGTGATTCAACAGCAGCTTTTTCATTCAACAATTTTAACTCCTCCCGTTTTAACGACTGCTACCAAATCGATAATTACGAAATCGAAGAAGGAACCTTCCAAAAAACAGCAGCCGTTAAGTGAATTTCAATCACACATGAGAACTATTAAACTCAGTTTAGTTAAATAAATGTTTCAACGGTCCCGTCATTACCGACGGTCCAAAATTACGGCTGGTAACGCGGCAAAATCATCCGCGAATAAACAAAAATAATCGCAAACAGGAAATCGTCAGTAATAATTCGGCAGACGAAATAGTGCAAGAGTGTTATCTGAAAACATTTCTTTACGGTTAGTTAGTTTTTACAAAATTGCTTTTTACCACTTGGGTAATTAAAGAACGGATCTGAATGGACGTGGGCAAACAGGACTCTATTAATGAATTCTGGCGATTCGTTAATTGTTTATTATTCCAGAGAGCCCATAAAGTATTCGGCATTGGCTAGTCAACAAGTAAAAAATTACAAAAGGCTTTAATAAAATAGATTTCGGTTAAAATATGTATATTGGGTAGACGAAAAATGTATCTAAAAATCTATGTTTCATGTGTTGGGGTTTTCATTTGAAATGTGATGAGTAGAGCCCGTAGGTTAATAATAGATTCCAGGACCGGTCTTAACGCGACTGGAATATTATTGGGGAAATATTCATAAAGTGGGGAAACTACCCCTAAATTTAAATTACAGTTGCTTAGATGACTCCTAAATAGAATTCTCTGAAAGTACTATTACTTATTTAGGTATACGACCTCTAAAAAGAATCGTCTAAAAATTCAGAAAACACATATCTATAACTTTCTGATTATATAGTTTTTTGACCAGCTGGTAGATGGCGCATTGACAACCGCATACGAGTGTTGAAGGTCTGGGGATTAAGTATATGTCAAGTTGGGCTCTTTATTGGGGCGTTCATTGTTTCTGTTATTACCTTTTTTCTCTGTTATATTGTTTCGAAAACAAATCCAAAAGATATTACAAAAAGAATATATTTAATTGAATCAAGACTACGGGTAAATTTTTGCTACCTCATAATATGGATACTTTTCAAGTACGTTGTCAAGGATTCTTCTTAAGGGGTTAGGTGGGTTTCAGAGGTTCAAAAAAAGGGTATTTTTACTATTTTTTTTTTAATATATACAATCATATATTTTATTTAAACAATTCAGCATGTCAAAGATACATATTTAAACAGTATTTTGTGAAATTTTTATTTAAAAATTCCGAAAACTCAGTCATTGGTACCTCATCTCCCTTGACGTCTCAAAAAAAAAATGCTCTTGCCGTGGACAGCATAACTCATTATTGTCATTATTGGTTCATCCAAAATCAAAAAACCAAAAATATTTCGTTAGTACATGGATAAATCTCGTTGTTGGACGAAGGAAAAAAAATAAAATAAAAATTGAATTTTTGACAGACTTTGAACAAATTTTTGAACAAACATATTTTTTGGTCAAATTTTCGCCATGTATTGGCTCGAAAAAAATTAGTTGTAATAATAATAAAAAAATCCTTCGTTCAATGACTAGATAATGTTATTTAAAAGATGTGTGCAAAATTTGAACAAAATCGCTTCATAACTTTTCGAGTTTTGAGATAAACGCGTTTAAAGTTTTAAATTGAAAAACATGCAAAAAAAAAATTTTTTTACATAGAATCATCGATTACGGCACCATAAAGCTGGCAAACGTAAACAAACATGGAGAAAGCGAGTAATCAACTGTCACACGCCTAGGGGGCGCATTCTTATCTGAAATCGACAATACCTGCGAAGCGCTGCACTGACGTGGCCTGATGGGCGGAACTTCCAAAGGGTCTATCTCTTAGAATTTCACTCGGATCGATTTGAAATTTTAGGAGAATATTTTAAACATATTGTACTATTAATAAGACAAAAAAAAATAAATCGATTTTTTGAAATTTTCAAACCCACCTAACCCCTTAAATAAGAAAATGCAGATGTTTTGAGCTTTTCTAAAAGGTACTGCAACTATTTTTTGAATTTCTTGTTATGTGAGGAGTAATTTTCACCCTCTCATGGGGATGTCACTGAATGATTTTGATGCAATGCAAGTATTCACCTCCAAACTGCAGTGCTGCATATCTTTATCCAATTTTAGCATCGATTAAAATAGAAATCACGATTACAAAAATGTTTCCCCGATATTACTTGTTATTTAAATTTAGGGGTTTTTGCAATCACTGCATATTTTTTAAGTTTTCTGTTGTATGAGGAGTAGTTTTCACCCACTCATGTTGGTGATTTTCAATGGAAAGTAGTGTTAACTCTATATTTATGCGTTATATACATATAAATGTTTATATTTAATTAGAATTATTGAGATTTAAGATCATTCGTGAAGCGTGACTTTTACCCTGTTTAGGGAGTGTTTATTAGCGCTAGGGGTTGATTTTGGGGGTGTACGATTTTTTTTTGACTTCGGATTCGGATTCAGCGTCGAAAATTACATAGGGATACAGTTGTCTCGATAGCAGTTCCAGTTTTTTTTTATTTTTGTGGGGATGTGTTATTAGAACGGAAGACAATAAAACGGCGAACAGTAGGCATTTTGAAAAACTAAAACTTCTACTTAGTTCTGTCTTTCGTCTCAGTAACCATTATTTTAGAATAATTGTGAATGTAACGTAATTTATAAACTTTTGTCGCAATCGCTCAACGACCTACGAAATTTTATTAAAATAGGTTAATGACATCGTTCGTATCGCGGTAAGTGTCCTTCTTCTCTGCCATATGCTGGCAATTCCTCATAAATATCCGGCAGTGTTTATTAGAAATTTAAAGCCAAACATAAGACTCGTAAATTCATAATATATATCTAACGACCGACGAACCTATTTCGGTTTACACCAGCAGTAGCTGTTGGTAAACAAACAAATTAGCCAAGTTTAAAAACTATTACTTTAACAACACCGTTAAGATATTCTCGAATATGATTTTTCTAAATCAATATAGAGTCTTCCATATAAAATCGTCTGAAAATAAGAAAAATCGTTGCCGACCCATTTTAGATTTTGCTGTAACTTTGAGCGACTCTTCTTCCTGAGGGGTTCCCAAAGAACAAAATTTACGCAAATTTAATTTTTACAAATGCTCGTTTTTTCCCTATTCGAATTAAAACTTTTAAAAATCTTCATTTTTATGCTTTATCAAATTTAGCTCTAAAATTTTTCCTTTTTAAGATATCTACCCGCTTGAGGTGGCATTTTGAAGGGGAAAATGGCTGTTTTAGTGTAAGTATCAAAAATTCGATCAGTCATTACCTCCGAATAATGGCAGCGTGTTAAAATTACGTTTTTTTTACTTATTTTTTGTGAATTTTAATCGACTCTAACGTCTTGACTTTTTAGAGTAAGCAGCTTATGTTACTCAGGAATTAAGTGTACATAAAATAGACGAAATACAGCCACGAGTCGACCCGAGCAGTTCACTCCTTATAAAAAACAAAACTTTGCTTGAATTTTCGAAATTTTGAAAAATCGCATTATTGAGGTTATGAAAAGAACGTGTTGACTGCGTGATAAAAATATGAAACTCACAGAATCTATAGTTCTTACCTTTAACTTCAAGTGACTGCACGCTCGTTATGTTATTTTCATGTTTAGTGAATGTACAAGTGTTTTTTTTTTGTAGCGAAAATTGACCTAATTTTTTTATTTTTTTATTTCAATTGTACTTCATTACTTTTTGTAAATAGAGATTATATCTTACCTTTTTATTCAACTTCGGGTCCTTTTATCACTACAGTTTCTTATTCGATATGGCATAACAAATGGATTAAAATAAATTACGAACAAAAATAATTATGAATGAAAGAATTTCTAAAGTTTGAATGAAGTTATGTGCATATTAAGTGTAAAATTATCTCTGTAAGTAATATTTTATGGAAACAAGGTGACCGTTAACAATTTGAACTGGACCATTATTTTCATTCAACAATTTACGTTTGGGTTTTACAATATATGTATATATTAACAATATCAAAATTATCGGAAGTTGAATATTTCCGCGCTTTTAATTGACTGAGAAAGTAGAACAAAACTATGATACGATCTCGTATTTTTGATTGTATTTATTTGTAGACATCCTCCAGACTCGATACAAAAAAAAATTGAATGCCATTTCTTGCATGAATGAACATTGCTTATGGTGTTAATATAATTAACGCCAGAAGCAATGTTCGACTTTTGTTCTAATCAAATTCCCGATAGTCTTTCACTTGAAGTTAAAGGTAAGAACTATATATTCTGTAAGTTTCATATTTTTATCACGCAGTCAACACGTTCTTTTCATAACCTCAATAATGCGATTTTTCAAAATTTCGAAAATTCAAGCAAAGTTTTTTTTATAAGGAGTGAGCTGCTCGGGTCGACTCGTGACTGTATTTCGTCTATGATATGTACACTTAATTCCTGAGTAACATAAGCTGCTTACTCTAAAAAGTCAAGACGTTAGAGTCGATTAAAATTCACAAAAAATAAGTAAAAAACGTAATTTTAACACGCTGCCATTATTCGGAGGTAATTTGAGTAATGACTGATCGAATTTCTGATACTTACACTAAAACTGTCATCTTTCCCCTCAAAATGCCGCCTCAAGCGGGTAGATATCTTAAAAAGGAAAAAATTTTAGAGCTAAATTTGATAAAGCATAAAAATGACGGTTTTTAAAAGTTTAGAATTTGAATAGGCGGAAACGGGCGTTTGTAAAAATTAGATTAGAGTAAATTTTGTTCTTTGGGACCCTAAAGAAGAGTCCCTCAAAGTTACAGCAAAATCTAAAATGGGTCGGCTTCTTCAATTGGACGATTTCATATGGATACTCGTATACTCGTAATTTCTACAGTCAATCGAACGCCAAATTTTAATTGCGGGCGACAGTCAACGAGACTGGTGTCATAGTTTTCTTTTGAATAATATAATACGCGGTCTGTTTGGGCAGGCGGAACACATGTTAGTTGTAAAATTGAATATAATCTGAAGTGTCAACAACTTAAATTTATGACAATGTTAGTGTAAACAGCTTCCATGTGTTGTTTATTTGGCGGCCGATAATGGGTTTACTCTTGTCGACAAAAAATCTTTGGCTGGCGTCTAGCTCGCATTTTTTTCTGGTGATTTGTCTGATGAAAAACTAGCGACAGCATAGGATGCAAATACATTGTAATGATGTGCAAAACTTTGAAATCTTGGCAGCCGGTTACTGAGTAGCAGTTACCAAAAAAATGACCTGTTCCAGTAATATCAGTATTATTATGACATCGATATTGTCATTAGCAAAATCATCGATAGCAAACATCAATAATACATTATTAAATTTATGACTATAATAGCCCAGTTGATGCGTAGCCTCAGAAGGGTTCAGCTTGCATTAATTAGGAAAGACTTTTTTATTATTATTATTATAAATTGTTTTTTTTTCTAGGCTTGTTTGGTATAAGGTGGGAAGTGTGAAACTAAGTTTTCGACCTCGAAAGCCGGGAGGAGAACTTTGGCAGGCGAAAAACCACGAGATTTTCGCGCTTTTTCTTAGTTTTTTGCTTATTCCACTTAAACGACTCATGCTACAGAAAATTATATAGGGGAGGGTGGGGTATAATGATTCCTGCAGGTAAAACGATCCCTTGAGATATCGGGGAAATCTATGGTGCCATCTAGACGACGGTAGCAGAATGTTATAATTAAAGTGTTCTACAGACATGGGCAGTATATAAGGTTTATTTATAAATGCTCGTAGAACGTTGGTTTTCGTTATGTTTTTCTTCGACTACGTGATGTAAGGTAAGTGTTGTTTAAAATCAGTATTAAATGTTTGTGTTGTTTCCTATGGATTGCGTTATGTGCACAACTTGTACTGGTATAGTTGAACGTTGAAATCTTTAGAGAGTTACAAGCATATTTACTCAATGAAAATGTTTAGGTTATGTGAAAGCCACACAGTGCATTTGGGGTAAAACGATCCTCTATGTGTGCGCCAAAATGATCCCGGGATCATTTTACCCCACCTATAAAGAATCGTTGTACCCATTTGTTGAAAGCATGGAGTATGAAAAGAATGAAGTATCCTTTTTTCAGAATGCCGCGTAAATATATACGCAAAACGCAAAGACAAAGCTGGGCTTCTCAAGAAGACCCTGTGTTGTTAATTTCGGATGGGCACTTATCCCATACCAAAAACTTAGATGTCATACTAAAAGCAAGGGAAAATTTTGTTACTTTGTTATATCTACCTCTTCACACCACTTATAAGCTCCAGCCGCTGGACGTTGGAGTTATGTTCCCCTTTAATGCATACATTGACCAGGCGCTGGAAACATGGATGAATAATCATCCTGGAGGAACTGTCACAGCATCTCAAATAAGTAGTATTTTTTCGCGAAGCTTATTTGAAAGCCGCTGTACCTACCAACGCTATTGATGGGTTTCGTAAAACCGGGATTTTTCCATTCAACCCAGAAACATTTACGGATGCTGATTTTATTTCTGCAGAAGTTACGGACGAACTAATTGAAGAACCAAGTGTCCCATTTACAGATAACACAGAAACTTCAAGACAAGAACGGCAGGAAAATCCAATTCCAGGTCCAAGTTCACGTCCAGATACCGTTTTAGATTCCGATTCACAGGAACAGAATAACAAAAGAAGCAATAATAAACGTAAGTCAACAGGCACTTTCTTCTAACGAGCACTCCGTACAAAAAACAGCTCGAGAAAGAAAAGATGGAAAGAGCTGAACCAGAAGGAAGGAAGAAAGCCAAAGCAGAAGCTAGACTTATAAAGAACAAGACAGTCAAAGCTTTAAAAATAAAAAATAATATTCGTAAGAAAGAAAAGCATTGTGAGAGTAGCAATGAAGATTCGGAAGATACTGAATGTGTACTGTGGTGCGAAAATTTTAAATCTTCAGTAAGCGGAGAAGGATGGATCCAATGTATTAGTTGCCGCGGGTGGGCGCATGATGAATGTGCGGGTGTTAGTGATGATGAAGAAAATTATTACATGCACCAGACGTGTCCTGCATCAGACGTGTCCTAGATTACAGCCGCGCCAGCTAAGCAGAATCTTGTTTCTTATTTTCTTTTGAAAAAAGAAACTTTTTGTTTCTTATTTCAGTTTTGTAGTTTTGAAAAATATTTTGTTATTTTAAAAATATATTATTTTGTATTTGGGTTGGACACTATTTTATTTATCCATTTTATTTTCATGCTTACCAATCGAAAATACCAACATTTAGTGAGGGATCGTTTTTACCCGCTTATAGGGATCATTTTACCCTCACCTTCAAGGTAAAATGATCCTTTTGTAGGGTTTACATTTTATCTCTTTCCACCAAAGATCTTCATTCGTTTAACCTTGGTAACCATATTAAAATCATATATAATCTATACTCTTTCTTGTACAAGGTAAACTGAATTTTTTTACTCCCATTATAGTTTCACTACGAGGTGTTTTGTGTTAGGGGGATCATTATGCCCCACCTTCTACGTTCCGAAATTAAAGTAGATAAAATATCCTACAAAATACATTGGTCAAAGGTGTATGTCGTGTGGTTCATATTTTACGGAAGTTTGAACATCGAGGAATTTAGATGGGTTCGTCTTTCCAAAATTAACACATCACATCAGTTGACATCACCTTCTAAGGAATAACTCTTCCTGCTGTGTCCCAGAAAAATGTTTGGGTAATGAGAAAAACAAAAACAATCTAATCCAGATATTGAAAACACACTTCGATGCGAATTGCATAAAAATGTTATAGGCAGCAGAGGATGTTTTTATCAATTGGACTATAATGGCATTTGGTGGACAGAACATTGATGCCGACATATGAGTCTAATTAGTCTGATTAAAGGATTTGACTATATGTCTGATAAAAATATCTGTCAAGGGGAAGCTATTACCACAATAACTAACAAAATGATCTCGTCTGTATGTAATGAATAAAAAAATATTTGAAAAATGCGTACCTACTTACTTCTTTTAGATGAGTACAGAACGTTATTTTTAATTATTTTTTTTTGTATTATCTATTAGTATTTAAACTTTAGTATTTTCAACTTATTTTTTAGTATTATTTAAACTATTTCAATTATTTAGTATTATTTTTATTTATTTTTAGTATTATTTAAACGAAGTTTTGTTTATTAATTTTTTAACCACATACTCGAATATAGGAGCCACAGGAATGTTTTTACTGACTAAAAACTCGTTTACTAAAATGGCTGTGTGACAAGGCACATTGGCGTAATGCAACATCCAGTTGTTCTTGATGTTTGGTCTCACATGCCTTACCCTTTTTCGAAGTTTTTCAAGAACCTCTCTGTAAAACTGTTGATTTACTGTTTAGCCGGCACAAGCTCTTTATGGACAATTCCCTGACCATCAAAAAAGTAAATCAGCAAGCATTTGATCTTCGACTTGCTCATTTTTTTTTTTTGGGTCTTAGAGAGCTTGAAGTATGCCATTCCATGCTTTGGCGCTTGGTTTCCAGGTCGCACTCAAACACCCAAGTCTCATCACCTCAAGACACGTTCCATAAAATGGGGATCATTTTCAATCGATTCCAAAAAGTCAAGACGCCTTTCTTTCCTGATTTTTTGGAACCATTTTTGCGCAGATTTTTCTCATCCCCAATTCGTTAATCAAAATCTGATGAACAGTAGTGTGATTCAAATTTAACTCTTCCCCGATCATTATTGTCGTCAACCGACGATCTGAACTCACATAATCCCGTATTATATCGACACTTTCATCGGTTCTTGAAGATGAAGGCCTTCCACTGCGTGATTCATCTTCACTAGACTCTCTTCATTCTGAGAATGCCTTAAACCGTCGAAAAACCTGTGCTCTTGAAAAAACACTGTCTCCGTATCTGCCTCTTGTTCACTGCCTTTTGTCACTATCACTGCCTCTCACTGCCTCTTGTCGCTGTCTCTTTTATCACCGTTGAACGGTGATACCTGTATACTAAGACTATATAGTCTTAGTATACCTAATAATTTATGTTAGTAATGGCTTTAAAAAAGTTAGAAACAAGTCTCTTTTTCGTCTATTGTACAGCGTCTACGTACAACGGAGATTTCTTTCATCCCTTAATTATAAGCAAATATTTAAAAGAACCCATTAAAAATTCATTTTAATAACTTTATACGCAAATGTGCAAAGCGCGAAACTCCTCGTGCCTCCTAATAGGTATGTATAACGGATTACACTTTTATATTGTTTTTAATTGTAAAGGAAACGCTCTGGGAGTTGGTCGAAACAAAGCTAATTAAAAATGTTAACTGTGCCGTTCGAATTAAAACTTTCGAGAGGAGCACAAAAAGCAGATAACTGCTCAGATTCCCAGAGGGGCAAGTGGGACAGACGTGGCACAGTTTACCTTTTTTGCTTTTGGAGAAACAAACCGATTTAATTAAGTGATTTTGAGAGTCAAAATTGAGATGTTACATTTCGTAATTTTCAATTATGTTACAAATGTTTCAAATAGTGTTATAACATGGTGTTAATGGTGTTAATGGTGTTAAGTAGTCTTCTCTTCAGGATATTAATCATCAATTTCATTTTCTGAGTATACATTACCTACATATGTAGGTAGATTATAGAAAATAAATTAATAAAATATTCTTATTCTTGAATGAAAATTCAATATGTAGCTGTAATATTTTACCAGAAATAGTACCTTAAAGATATATATGATCATTGTTTTACATTATTTTCAACTTCACTCCACTTCACCTCCACTTTTCCTTAAATTTATTTAACTGTTGAAATGTGGCAATCCAAATAACAAGCTTCAAAATACTGTTGACGATCACACTTTTTTTTATTGATACATACACGATATGACAATTTTTAGACCAGACAAATTATCTAAATCTGGTTACACCATATTAAGGATAATTAAGAATTTAAAAAAATCTTATTTCTCTTAAAAATTTGAAAAGTCGTTTGCATTCGTTTTCATGAATATTGCATTTAAATATATATGTCCTTTATGACCGTTTAGTTTTTCGATAAGAGATGGCCATATAAAAGTAAGGCTTATCTCTGATTAATTCATCGACGATTTTACTTTTTCTGTCAAATTTGTCAAAAATTTTGTACGTTTCTTTAAAAAAAATCTAGTGGGCTTTGAAAATAGGTAGCTCCGCAAGAAAACATATTTGTGTATAGGTAAACTGTGTTAAATCGACATAATTTTGATCCAGGAACACGCTGTTATATTTTTTTATTACGATATACATTTACAAACATATTTACAAAATTACAAATCTACAAAATTATGACATACATTTTACGAACACCCTGTTGAATGAATGAACTAATTAACAACTTTCATTAATCAATTCGGCAAGAAAATTATTCTTAAATCCAGCAACATTTTAAGCAAGGAATACTTTTTATACAAATATCAAAGCAATATTATTAATATGATTGTTACAATAATGATATGATAAAATTAGATCAGGTTACTATTCATTTATTTGTAATGTGTTTATGGTATTAGAATTTTTTAAAAATCCCAATAAAAAATAATAGCCACCTTTTCATATTTTTTTATATAATGATTACTCACATGAAGACTATTGTACCAGCTAGTCACATTTTACATCTGATAATAATATTATCATAATTACTATCAGTTTTCACGAAAATTTATTCAATGCGCCATAATTTCAGTTCAAGAAACGGGATATTTCATATTCTGGCGGAGGTGCCGGGTCGAATATTATACGTTATTTATTTGATGTTATTTCCTGCATCTATAGAAATGTTCTACCACTTTTGATAATTAGTTTTACATAATGTGTACTATATATTTGAAATAAATATTTAAATTCGTGAAAATATTTCACTCAAAAAAAGTATCAACATAGTACTGACAACTTGAAAATTTCAGTTTTCTTCCTCCTTCTTGAGGAGGGGGGGCGTTAAGGCGATTTAGAGGTGACTACTTATAGAAGAAATTAATAAGAAATGAAACTGCATATCATGTTTACACTATATACAGTGTGGAACAGCCAAATGGAATAAATTCAGTTGCTCCATTGTTATGCATTTTTTTAGAAAATTCTGAGACACGTCAATTTCTATTTCTAAAATGACATCTTGCTACGTAAAAATGTCATCCCTATATTCAACCCCATTCAAGTGACAGCTACAACTCCTAAATTTTCAAATTGGAAGTAGGGGCTTGTGATACTTCTTTTGAAAGGTCTTCATTCTCTATAATACGGCTATGGTTTTAAATTTTATTGCAGAAATTAACAAGAAAAAAAGATAAGTTTCTCCAGCGTAGAAAATTCGTTACATTAAAATACAACTTTTATAAGTAACACTATTAATTATCAATTTTAGGTTCTGAAATGCTAATAATAACAAAAAATAAATGTCTGTAATTGCCGGCATTCCCTACTATGAGATAAAAACTTACTAATAAACACGTACAATTTTTTGCTTGACAATCGAACGACAAAAACGAGAGAAAATCCTTGCTTTATGAGGGAACTACACACGCAAAACCTTGATAAAGTTAATGTTTGGGCAGGAATAATTGGAGAACATATCATTGGTCCCTTCTTCATTGACGGCAATTTGAATGGAGATACTTAATTAGCGCTGCTACAAAATAATGTTATACCGACGATGGCAAACTTGTATCCAACTGAAGAAAACCCACAACTTCCAGATAATGTAATATGGTTCCAGCAGGATGGTGCACCAGCACATTACGAAGTCAATGTCCGGCAATATCTCAGCACAATCTTTCCAAATCGCTGGATAGGGAGACGTGGTTCTGTAGAATGGCCTGCACGATCACCTGATCTCACGCCGTTAGACTTCTTCCTATGGGGATATGTAAAAAGTGTGGTCTACAAAACCAAACCCGACGATTTAGCTGACTTAAGAAGAAGAATAACGCTTGCAATTAAGTCGATTACCCCGCAAATATTAACTAACGTTAGAAGACATTTCTATTTACGTCTAGGATGCTGCTCAGATGCTGGAGGCATGCATTTTGAACATCTGCTGCATTAATAATGATTTGTTTTTTATTTTAATGTAACGAATTTCCTTCGCTGGAGAAACTTTTTTTCCTGTTAATTTCTGCAATAAAATTTAAAACCATAGCAGTTTTGAATAGAGAATGAAAAGACCTTTCAAATGAAGCCATTACTTCCAATTTGAAAATTTAGGGGTTGTAGCTGTCACCTGAAGGGTGTTCAATTTAGAGATGACATTTTTACGTCGCAAGATCATTTTTTGAATTATAAATTGACGTGTCTCTGAATTTTCTAAAAAAAATGCATAATAACGGAGCTACTAAATTTATTCCATTTGGCTGTTCCACACTGTATAAAAACCATGTGTGTGTTAGAGATCGTGTAACTTTTGAACAACTTGACCGATTGAGGTCATATTCCTGCAGTATACTTGTACTATTGAGACGATGGTTCATAACTATGCTAAGATCGGATAAGTAGCACCATAGTCATGTTATTCATGAAATATATTGAAAGGGCAGGACACCGGCTGCCGGGTCAGTTATTATTAATATAGTTCTTCAATTCTCCGATCTATATTTATACAAAACGAACAGGCATGTGGCTACACCCCCAGGAGACACTGAACCTAACCTAACCTAACCTAGAAATCGCAGACGTAACCTCACCTGGTACAGGCTGGCCGTACACTCGGCAATCCTCTGCCTCCTCGTCTTGCGCCGCCTGTAGTTCCCCTTCTCGAACATGTTGGCCGCCTTCGGGTCCAGCATCCAGTAGCTGCCCTTGCCGCCGCCCTGCGGCTCTCCGCCGCCCCCCGGGCCCGCCGCCCGCCGGCGCCGCCTTGTCGCGCGGCACCTTCACGAAGCAGTCGTTCAGGCTGAGGTTGTGCCTGATGGAGTTCTGCCAGCCCTGCTTGTTCTCCCTGTAGTAGGGGAAGTTGTCCATGATGAAGCGGTAGATGCCGCTGAGGGTGAGTCTCTGCCTCGGCGACGAGGAGATGGCCATGGCGATGAGGGCGATGTAGGAATAGGGCGGCTTCTCGGGCCTCGGTTGCGGCACCTTGATAGGCAGCGGGAACCACAGCTGCGGATAGTAGGGGTTGAAGAGTCGCTGGGTGAGGAAGGGCGCGTGGGTTAGGCTGGTGTGCACGCAGTCGGTGAGGTGGTCCAGGCAGTAGCAGGGGTCCAACTGCTGCAGGGGGGAACATCCTGGGGCTCGGACTGTACGCCTACGGTGTGGCTGAGAGAATCTGGAATGCAATAATGGGTTGCATTTGGTAAGACTTGGAACGGGTGCACTTGGTGTTTAATAGTCGAGGTGTCTTGTGGTTGCTATTTTTAAAGAATGATAAGACTACTGAAGTCATGAAAATTGGATTGTCTAGTTCAGAGGTTCCCAAAGTTGTTTGCCCCGCAGACCAGTAAACGTTTTTTGGACCCCCCTTACCTGCCCAATACTGAATTTTCCTTAACGTATTAACTTAAAATGTGTTTTTCGCAGCTGATACAGTGCTGCTCACTTTGACAGGGTTTTTTTGTATATATAATTTTGTAAGTAATTTCTTCTACAATGTCCATTATAAATATTATGTATATACATACAATATGTGTCAAGTGTAACAAGTCATATTACAGAACTTTTAAATGTTGATGACACACATTTACATCTCACGCAACCTCTTTTTTTTCTCTCTGACATAGACCCCCTGCAAATCTAAATCGACCCTTGGGGGTCCATATAGACCACTTTGGGACTATGGTCTAGTTGAAGCACAAGAACACAAAACTGTGGCTGGCATGAAATCTACACAGCTGACTGGCTGGACACTAATTATAACAGAATTAGTTATCCGAACCTAACGTTACTTTGTGCAACCGTGAAATGATTTTGGTTCCCATTTTATCAGATGGGCTCAGTAAATCCATGCTAAAAAGTCAGTTGGGGTCAAACGGGGTAAAAATGAAACAGTTTCAGAAACTTTTTGAAGTTCTAGTATCAAAGACGTGTAATAGATAAGCCTTATCCTAGTGGTTGGATGCAACTTTTCATACACTGTTCACCATTATTTTAAAAAAAATGTCAATTTTTTTACCCAAAATTTTTTATGTTTCACATTTACCCCGTTTGACCCTACTTTACATATAACGTCCGTATTTTTCACATAGGTCACAAGTCTGTGATTACGTCACAGGAAAACCACCTCATCCTCCAAGTATTTTAGGGGAATTATCTGGTACATAATGTCGTTGCACAAAACAAATTTGGGTTCTCCCCCTAAAGAAAATAAATGAACACAGACAATATATCATCCCTTTAAAAGCTCATAGCTGTGTAGAGAGTATTACTAACAAAAAGGACACATATTAATGACAAATAACAAACACCTCGAAAGAGATCAGTTGTCCCTTGTGGGATTTGAAATTCGAATCCACCAGCAATGACCGTAAAATTTAGTTTAGACTGCCAATTTGTTGTCAAATCATTAGACACAGGTCTATTGATAACTTAGGTTACCACGGAACTACCAGTATCAGCTGAATTAACTGAATATATTAAATTTACAAACAAATTAACATTAGAATCCCCCCGTCAATGTTAGTATTATAATTGGCTTACGGTGACCCGATACATAGGCAGGGTCGGATACACGGTGGGGCAACCGGGGCGGGGCCCCGGACCCCCACACATTGAGGGCCTTCACAAACCTTGGATTCAAGAAAGTAATGAGTAATGAAATATATCCAAACAAGGGATATTTTCATCCTATGTCAAATCTATTCAGTGGTGAAACTACAAAATTTAGACCTCTTGCAAAATTCAATAGACACAAAATTCATAACTTTATTTATTGGATACGGGGTAAAATGTACACTAGCATATCTGTCAGTGCTCAGTTAGAGTGCTTTGCTTCGAGTGTGATATAATTTCATAATACAACATGGCAAACGTGTGAAAGGTTACTAGTTAATTCCGTGTATTGCATTTTTCTGCAGGCCCATTTTTCTCATAATGGTGACAGTAAATCCACATACAATTGTTCAAAAATGTACTCATGACAAGAAAGTCATTGTTTGACGTTTTACAGCTAATTGCATCTTTAGTCCATATTTTTTCGAGGAAATGCATAATGCCAAGGGCGTAACTGGAACAATTTTGCAGTCCCACAGTTGCAAGAGGAAGACGTGACTGAAAACAAAATGTATACAGGATGGATCACCCCCACACATTTACCAACCAGTTAAAAGACTTGTTAACTGCTATTTTTCAAGGTCGTGTTATAATCAGTCATTTTGAAAATTCATGGCCACCAAGATCGCCTGATCTGATCCATCGGATTTTAAACTTTATATAGTGAAAATATAAATATATAGTAAAAAAAATAATATAGTGTTTAGTGTGTATACTAAAAAATATAGTGTTTAGATTACGACCAAGAACGCTAGAAAATTAAAAGATAGTAATAGGGAGAAACTTCTAGCTGTAATTCAACCAGAAACGTTTTATAATGCTGTGTATAATTTGAAAGGTTAGTGCTTTTACACCACCAAAATGGAGGTCTTATTGAACAGTTACTGTAACCAGTGTTGGACATAACAATTCCTATTCAAGGAATTCATTTTCTTTTGATATTTGTTGTAGGCTTAATTTGTTGAAGTTATATAATTAGTTGAAATGCATATACGAGGTGTGGCTATTAAATAACCGAACTGATGCTGCTACCAGCGCGCTGCGAGCGCGTCGCGACAAGTTTGAACAGAACTATGTCTGGTGATACTTTGCCCACCCTGAGCTCACTGGACAAGCCAGTGGGTCGCTCAGTTTGACTGTAGCAGTCGTTTGAATTAGTCTACGCACCAGTAACGCGTCGAAAAAATGTTAAGTGTTCAGATGAAGCAACGGGTTAATCTCAAGTTTCTTGTTAAACTAGGGAAAACTTTTACAGAAGCTTATGCAATGTTAAAAGAAGTGTATGGGAATGAATGTTTATCCCGCACACAAGTTTTTCAATGGTTTAAACGGTTTAAAGAGGGACGTGAAATGACCGAAGACGATCCGCGCCCCGGATGTTCCTCAAAGTCAAAAACGGACGAAAACGTTGAAAAAATTGGTAAATTAATCCGCGAAGATCGTCGTCTAAACATCCGAAGGACTTGCCGAAATAACAGGAATCGACAAAGAATGTGTTCGCCAGAGTTTGCATGAATCGTTCAACACGCGCAAAAAGGAATCAAGAATGAACATTTGCGCTGATATTCTAAACAACATTGACACTCGTCCAGGCTTGTTAGACACGGTGATTACTTGTGATGAATCGTGTTTTTTTTAAATCGTGGTTAAAGCAAAAGTGACGGAGATTCTGAACCAGCTGACAGAAGCGGACTTCCAGCACTGCTTTCAACAATAGAAAAGTCGTGTGGAGTGGTGTAGAGATCGCCAAGAGGAGTACATTGAAGGCGAAAAAGCTGTTACTGTAATTATGTATTATGACAGCAATTCAGATATTTAATAGCCACACGTCGTATCCCTTACTTTATGATAACCCTGTATATGGTTGTTCAAACACGCAATAATTTGACGAACCCCAAGAAACGATACAATCCGATTAAAGTAACCAGGTCACGAATGGGGTCAAAAAAATCGATTTTTTAAAAACAGTCCTATTTGAAAGCCCGCGCTTTCCCCTTTCAGAAAATGTATGACATGTTATACCAACGCGACTATTTAACCCCAAAAAGCAGGAAAGCAGAGCAGGAAAGCAGTCTTAGAAAAAATGGGGATAAAATCAGGATGTAACCTGGAAACAGGATTGCGCTTGTTGGATGAGCAACGGGTGAAAGAAGCTGAAAAGGTGGCCCAAGCATCTACTAAAGAAGGCAGGATAGCAGCTAGAAATAGGAAAAGACAGAGAGATGAGGAGGAAGCTTTAGCAGAAGATATGTATGGCCCAGGACAGTTCTAGAGTCCCTCCACCCCATGCCTTACTTCTTTAGCCTTTCCCCGTAAGTTCCTTTTTTTGACCTTGAGGTACCATTTGCAAAAAAAACTATTCAACCTATTTTGATGAAATTTTGCACAGTGCTTATCCTTTATGTCCTTCATCTTTTATACCTAAATTCATCTTTGTATTCCATTTTTAACTTTATTTTAAATCCCAATGCATTTTTTTAAAGAGTGATTTTTGACTTTTTTTCAAGGAAAAAAGGTACAAAAATTGAAATTTAGGCAAAAGGTTGAAAATTTTAGGTATACAATGTTGCCTTACTCTTGTTCAGGTTCACCATCAATTTGGAGCAGATAGCACCAGTGGTTAAGGAGAAAAGTGTACCTAAATAAGTTAATTTTATCTTTTTTTTATTTTTTTCTTGACATTTTGTAATTTTAATAACTTTCACACTAATAAAGTCACAGGGTTTGTTTAGTACTCATTTTAATCCGTAATTCGCCCTCTAAAGCATGGTTAAAACCGCGAGTTTATATCTTAAATACCAACTGAACAGGAGCAAAATATCTAAACGCGTGAAAAAGCCCATTTTAACCATCATTCGTGACCTGGTTACCTTAAAACCTTGAGCACTTGCCACACGACACCTCACCAGAACCGATAAAAAAATCACCAAATTACAAATTACCCAAATCGCACGTTTTGCCAGACGCAGGGCCGCACCAGTCCAACATTTACCGTCCACAGTTACCGCTGGTACGGCGCCGCGCACATGTCACTTGCGCATCTGTATAAAAACCCGCGGCTGACGCGAATCCGACTGGGAAAATCTCTGGAAACCACCCGACCGCTGCGCAGTCTGCCCCTTCCACGAGCCGCCGACGACGACGCCCAAAAAGTCTGGCGAGGCGGCGAGGCGGTACCTCAAGCGGGACACCGGCCCACCGGGATGCAGCGGCGTGAAGGAGTAACGTTCCTACGGGCGCACAGTGGGACAAAACTGTAGTGTTTCACCCAAATCACTCTAGAGATCGTAAAGATAAAGATTTTAATACGCTTTCTGTTTTAAAATGTTCGCTATGAATTTCTCCATAAATTCCTCTAGCCGGATTTTTGATTTCCATTCCCAATATTTTATTATTTGGGGAAATATGTCCAAAATCAGTGTCAAAGTCTCAAATATATAGATATTTTAGATTTAAATTTCAAAATTTAATTTTACAAATAGCCAAATGATTTGTCAAATGATATTATCCGATTTATTTTTTTATTGTTGACAGCTGCCAAATTAACTGTCAAATATAATAAAATAAACGTTTTTACTAAGTTATACAGAAAAAAATGCATAAATTTAAAGAAAATACATATAACACATTTTAAAACTTTCTATTTACGTAATTATTTATTTAAATTATTAAAAATTTAAATATGACAGCTGTCAAAATAACTGTCAAATGACTTAAGATGCAATTTATTTATTATTTTCAATACTTAAAATACTTAATCATTAATTTTCTACGCATTTAAAGAACACACATTTCACTTTCGAGAAAAAAAATTACTGAACAATTTACTCAACAAAAAATTTATATTATACAAGGCACGCGCCAAAAGGGTTTTTAAATTAATATAATCTAATTTTTAAGATATACAAATTATGGTTAAAAAGTGTGCATTTTGGAGGGACCAATATTTTTTAAAATGACAGTTGTTAGCTAACACAATATGTTTTTGACATTAATATCGAAAATCCATTGACATATAACTAATTAGTATTTTATTTTTTGAGAAACAAAAAACAAAAAACTGCATCTTCATTGGGTTTACTGACGATTTGACAGCTGCGTAAAGCTCGGAATTCAGATTTAAATAGATTGCTGAACTGTGTATTTTTAAAGCACTGTATAGACATTTTTCATTTATTTGATTGACATTGACAGTTGCCAACAGTATATGATTACAAATTATTATTAACTACGAAACTAATTAATTGTAAATCATTTCAAATTTGCTTTAAATATCTTTCTTCTTAAAAAAAAATAGAATATTTTATTATGATTTAAGATGCTTACTTTGACATTTGACAAAAATGTTGACACCTACCAACTAACATAGTATATTTATTATTAATTTCTGGGTGTTTGTTTTTTTTTAAAATTATGTATTTTTTTTGGAAAAAAAAAAAAAATTTTTTTTTTTTTTTTTTTTGGAGGGAAAAACAACCCCCCCAAAAAAAAAAAAAAAAAACGGCCCAAAAAAACCGCCCCCCCATCTGGCGTTTTTTGGAAAAAAATTTTTAAAAAAAAAAGACGACAAAATTTTTACACTTGGGAGCTCGGCCCCCGTTTCCTTGGGAAACCCCAATTTCCCCATAGGAAAACCTTTTTTAATTTAAATTAAAAAATTTTTGGAAATGAAAATCAAAAATCCGGCTAGAGGAATTTATGGAGAAATTCATAACGAACATTTTAAAACAAAACGCATCTTAAACTCTTCATTTTTTTTTTTCTGGCCTTTTTGTGGTGGGGGGACGATCTCTAGGGTGATTTGGGTAAAACACTACAGTTTTGTCCCACTGTGGGATCAGCCATCGTGTTGATATCTCACCCCCTTGGAATCGGCGCTCCACATTTTTGATGGCCTGGTGAAATCGTTCAACTTGTTTCACTCTTGTCCCTGCAGTTTAGAACCGTTAACCCAAATGACTGAAACCCTAAAATTTAAAAAACTATCACCAAAAAACTATTTTGATGCACTGAAACCAAATTTGGCAAAAAAAAATTTCTACAGCATCAATTTTTCTCTCCACCCCCATATAACCAACATAAACTCTTTGGAAAGGAAATGTTTTGAAAAAAATTTTTAATTATTTTTTATGACCTTTACATTGGTTTTTTGATCGCTGATCACGAATCTGAAGTCGAGAATAAATTTCGACTTAACGACAGCTGTCAACAAGCTGTCAAATTTCACTAAAAAGTAAAAAAGTTGATATTAAATGCATATTATTAAGTTTTTTTGGGTTGCTGATTGCGATTCTGAAGTCAAAAATGAATTTTGACTTAATGACAGCATCAGCAAGCTGTCAAAATTTCTAAAAAAAGATAAAGAGATGATGTTTAGTACATGTTTATATACAGGGTGGACCATTTTAACCTTTAATAGGAAATAACTCGGCCGGTAAGCGAAAAAATAAAAAAAGTTGTATACAAGAGTTGTTGGGCAAGGAGGGGGACGTACGACCGTAACCTTAACGTTGACCTTGAGGGTTATTTGAAGGTCAAGATAACTTTTTCAAATTGAAACAACTATTTTTACCCCGGATTTGAAAAGACCGGGAAATTTTACATCCAAAATGGTACTTCTCAACAAGGTCGTGGCAAGGTCGAATGAAGGTCAAATTTTCGAAAATTGTTAAATAACGAGGGCTAGCTCGGGATAGAGCTTGGAAACAGTAAAATGTTTCCGATTAAAGTTTCCAGGGTCGAATAAGGTCACTTCCTGATACCAATGACCTTGACGTTAAACATTTCAAATCAGAGGTCAAAAGTAGGGTTTAACGCTTAATAAATCACTTTGACCTTGAAATAACCTTAAAAACCAAAAAATTGTACTAATGTTAGCTGTCATTAAGTCAAAATTTATTCTTGACTTCAGATTCGTGATCAGCGACCAAAAAAAAAAACATATAAAGGTCAAAAAAAATAATTAAAGAAATGTTTTCGAAAAAATTCCGCTATAAGAGTTTATGGGGGTTATATGGGGCTGGAGAGAAAAATTGATGCGGTAGAATTTTTTGCCAAATTTGGTTTCAGAGCATCAAAATACATAGAAAACGATGGGTCTGATTGCAAAGACAGAACTTTTTTTATTTTGTAGACCTGTGTAATCAGCAGTTTGTAAAAATAATAAATAAAAACTATAAAGGGGACAAACAAGGAACGTATAGGTGTTGTTTATCGTTTCCAATAAAATGGATTATTTCGTGTCCCCTGCTGCGACGCCACTGGAAACGCACTCTTCAATAATAACCGTGACAATCCGTAAACATGGCCCGGCAATAAATAGGCCCCGCTCGTCATTAAACACTGTGTAAATAAGTAATGTGTCATCATTAAAGGCTTATACGTTTGTTATTTTATACTTGTTTAAATGGGGTCGCACCGCATGGGCTGTTTTGATTGCTTTTTTGGACTCGGAAGTCTCCCGAGCTGGGAAAGGAGGCACCTCCGGAGGATAGGTGAGTTGTTTTTTTCACCTGCGCTATGTTCGGATAGCCCGTGTTTTCCATCCGTGTCGTAAATTGTGTATAAATTCGATGGGCTTGTTAGAGGCTGTTGTTGTTTGGTGGCGGTAAACATATTAATTTGTTTATCAGAACGGCATGGATTGGGATTAGGGTGCAATAAGCTCGAGGTAAATCAGGACCGAACTCAGGAAACCAGTACAACATTAAAATATGATAGAGACACTTACCCAAACAGTTATTGTCTATTGAAAGGTCGTGTCACCGTCATCACTAATTGTAAGAGGACATTCTTGCACAGCATGGGCATACATCATAGTCACTAAAATACGTTCTGCATTCAGCGCACTTAGATGTGACCGATTAGGTCAGTACATATATTTATATAATGAAAACGATCGCTCAGCATCTAGAGAAGTCAATGGTGCAAATTTTAAGTATTCGACATAATTATTCGACGTAACAACATTCTGCCTATGTGTGTAAAAATTACGTATTGTTTGGTAACCGGGATTTCTATTTAACACAGTTTCCAGTTTGTTTTTAATTGCGACACCTTTACGATCTACTAAATTAGTCATTGTACTTTCAACGTCACTTATTATAGTTAAAGCTTCTTCACAGGATAATGTTGAATTTTCTAACCTTGTGGTTGCTTGAATTAAA
Source organism: Aromia moschata (assembly GCA_029963805.1). Classification (NCBI taxonomy): domain Eukaryota; kingdom Metazoa; phylum Arthropoda; class Insecta; order Coleoptera; family Cerambycidae; genus Aromia; species Aromia moschata. The sequence continues at coordinate 445,921 of JAPWTK010000086.1, read as the reverse complement.
TAGTTAAACTGCTGGTTTATAATGTTTAAATCTGTGTGAATATCCGGTGTATTAAATGCATTTTGGCTAAGTCGTATAGCTTTGGATTCTAAGGGATTTAGTTGTATGATGAATTCCTTTACAATTTCGAAGTGGGTGGCAAAATACCGTACAGCTTGCAGCCACATGCACCATCGTGTACGTACCGGTGAAGGTGGTAGAGGTATATCGAGTAGGTGCTCTTTAAATTTATGTTTTCGTGACCCTGACTTTACAAATATTTGTTTTGTGTTCCAAATTAGTCGGTCCACTATCGGGTATTGTTTTGCAATTTCACCAGCGACAAGATGTAAGGCATGCGCTAAACATGTCGCGTGGGTCATATTTTTATATGTGCGTTTTAGACGCTCAGCTGCTTTTCGCATATATGCAGCTGCATCTGTGACAAACACCAGTAAATTGTCATTGTCAACACACACTTTGCGTACAGCATCCGTCACCAATACATCAATCGTTTCAGTCGTAGTTTGTAATACACGTTTCCTTGCGATTAATATTGGTGGGGTACTATTATTCACTTTTAAAACACGGAGCAGAACATTCACTACCTTATGACCACGAAAATCCACGGTTTCATCAACAGTGACCCAAATATATTGATTGCGTACGTCTTCTCTAATACTGTCCATCACATTATTATAAATTTTGGGGAGGTACCGAGTGCGCAATGTCTGGCTACTAGGCAAAGGCCAATCTGGCATGTATTTTGAACAAAAATTTCTAAAACACGCATTATCTACTAGTCTCCACGACAATCCACGCGTACACAACATAAAATACAAGTCATATAAGAACTCACCCCGTATATTATCTTGATGTTTTTTCGAATTAATATGTCTTTTTGCATCCCATTCGTCTTTAAAAGCATATCGCCTATTACACGGTAGACAACGTAGTATGAATATTCCATCTGTTTTAAATTCCTCAAAGTTTTTGATTATATTTTGCAATTTATATGCGAACGGAATCCGCGACATAATTAATACGAAAGCCGTTTCGCTTAATATGGCTATTTATTGGTTCCGTACCGCGACGATCACAACAGCGAAAGAACTAAAACCGAATAAACAATAAACATCTTCAACCTAATACCTGCAACGTACGTGCGGCGGCCTATATGATTTGCCATTAGGCTATCCCATATTCCGCGGCGGCAAAAGTGAAGAGTGGGGGAGCGGGACTCCCGGGACGTCTGTTTGCAGCGTTCTTTAACACGCGTAGCAAAATACTGCTTAGGGACGTAATTAAATAATGCAAATTGAAGTCCTGACCTGGGATTCCGCATATTTTATTGCAGTCTAATTGGGATTAAATGTGGAAATATCAGGCGACATAACAAGAATGCAGCGAAAGCACTCACATGTATACGTTACCTGCAAAATCTGGATCTTAATAGGAGGCACCAAAAAAATATATATTTTGTTATTCGTAGACAGCTGCCTGTAGATGCTTGTCTGATTTGTCAAATACCAGTGGTTGCTGGTGGAATTTGAAATTGTATCTTCGTACCGAAACATGAGAGCCACAACAGATTTTAGTGGGTTATTACGAGACCTAAACAGAATGATAAAGCGGCAAAAAAACTTCAAACGGAACACGGGAAAACAAATTTCACAGAATATCTGTGTCACCAGAAGATATTGGCAATGCCTTTCAATATACATGTTTTATAAAAGAGGGAATGCAAATATTTGCGCTTTATCGAGGTGTGGCTATTAAGTAACCGAACTGCTACCATAACACTTTTTATTCGTTACCAATTACAGTAGCAACTTTTTCGCCTTCAATGTACTCCCCTTGACGATCTCTACATCGCTCAATATGACTTTTCCATTGTTGAAAGCAGTGCTTGAAGTCCGCTTCTGTCAGCTGGTTCAGAACTTCCGTTGCTTTTACTTTAACCGCTTTCACACTTTCGAATCTTGTCATCACAAGTAATCACCGTGTCTAACAAGCCTGGATCAATGTAAATGTTGTTTAGAATGCCAGCGCAAATGTTCATTCTTGATTCCTTTTGCTTGAGAGTAAGGAGTTTTGGCACCATTTTTGCGCAAACTTTGGGCATTTTGAACGATTCATGCAAAATCTGGCGAACAAATTCTTTGTCGATTCTTGTTATTTCAGCAAGTCCTCGGATGCTTAGACGACGATCTTCGCGGATTAATTTACCAATTGTTTCAATGTTTTCGTCCGTTTTTGACGTTAACGGCCGTCCGGAGCGCGAATCGTCTTCGGTCGTTTCACATCCTCTTTAACCCGTTTAAACCATTCAAAACCTTGTTTACGGGATAATCATTCATTCCCATATACTTCTTTTAACATTGCATAAGCTTCTGTAAAATTTTTCCCCAATTTAACAAGAAACTTGAGATTAACCCGTTGCTCCATCTGAACACTTAACATTTTTTCGACCCGTCACTGGTGCGTAGACTAATTCAAAAAACTGCTACACTCAAACTGAGCGACTCACTGGCTTGTCCAGCGAGCTCAGGGTGGGGAAAGTATTACAAGACACAGTTCTATTCAAACTCGTCGCGACACGCTCGCAGCGCACTGGTAGCAGCATCAGTTCGGTTATTTAATAGCCACACCTCGTATATGGACTGAATAATTTAACGTGCAGCAACTGAAATAAGGTCTATTGTAGTATTAAAAACTTTTTTTTATTTTACCAACAAATTTAAATTTGTTTAATATATTTTTTGTAGAAAAATTGTTATGAGATGCTGAAATTGCGCAAAATTGCTCAAATATCTTTTTTTTTTTTCACCGATATATTGCAATTTAAATAATGACCATAAGGTTTCCGTACTAATTAAATGGATTGGGAAAATATATGAAGACAATTTTCAAAATTCGATATCTCGGCGAAAAAAAAAAGATCTTTGAGCAAACTCAACAGCATTTTCAAGAGGAAGATTTGTACTTTAAGATCCCATACATATTTTTTCGAGAAAAAAAATTCGCAAAGCTACATAGCCTCAAATATGTCAAAACAACGTGTCTTTTGCACTTTTAGGTTAGGATATATCAAAATCCTGACGTGATAGAGCAAAACTAAAAATATATTCGAATTCAGCGTCGAAAAGTACATAAGAAACGTATGATCTGACCCCAGATCCATGCAGACAACTTTTTTTTCTAAACCTGTGTAATTACCGACGCACAGTAGGGCAAAATGCTAATCTAGGAGTGCAAAAGTCGAAAAACGAATTATAGATAGATCTTTGCTACTATTTTTAATGTCAATATAAATGTTCAAAGGAACTGAAACCTACGTTTTTACTTTTGAAATTAATTATTTTAAAGCAAGGCAAGCGATGCAAAGTGTTAGGTTGAACGTCAAAATATGGCATGCTTCTTTCGCTTCCTATCTAACGTTTAAAAGCGTAATATGAGATTCCATTTGTGATAACTGTATCCACATAACATATAAAAATATAATATTCAAAATATATATTTTTCTGAAATTTGAAAATATTTATTTCATGTGGGTTTGTGTAAATATATTTTCTATTTTTTTTTTAATTAAATACGAAATTCGCGTTAGTTTTTACATAAATATTAAGAATGAGGTGTATAGTTTTTGTTTTTACCAAATATGAGTGCAGCCAAATGCAGCTGAAAAAGTTCTTTATTTTTTTTCTGGAACAGTTCGCTGCAGAGAATAGTTGCAATAAACTAAGAATAGCGGCGAAAATTTGTTTCACAATTTACTATTCACATTGGATCCATTAATTTCCACAATCATGTGTACTAAATAAAGTTTCGGAAACAGAACAGTAACGATTTTCGAAGATGATGACGTTGAGGAAGAAATGAAAACAATAATTTCAGAACAGAGTCTACGTAAGATTCAGAAAATTAAAGTTAAAAATCAGCGACTTCAAATTGACGATTTTTTTGGGAGCAAATCGCGTTTTTTCATACCTTTACATATACATATATCTTGTAATTTAGTTCCGTTTCTTTTGAACATAATTAGATATAAAAATAACGTAAACAAATGTAAATATAAAAAAAAATCTAAAGGAGATGGAAATTTTGTCTAAATTATATTAACTCCCTTTTTTCCTAGCTGAAACTATCTCAGTAATTTTAAACAACTTTAATACCCTTCTTTATACTTATTTAAATAGTTATGGAATCTGCCCTTTGTTGGTAGTTATCATTATTTCGCAATACTTATAGTTGTTTATTATTTAGTTATGGAATGTGCCATTTTTTGCATTTAAGATATTATTTCACACGTTACTTAAAATTGTTTATTGTTTAGTTTACTATTTAATTTAAGGACCTTAGAGATAAAGATAAGCACTTTATGTAAACCATCCCTTCATATTACGATGACATATATATATTATTGTGGGAAAAGCAGGCACAGAAGATTGCCTTTTGATAAGACTGAATACATTCGGGTTTTAACGTCTGAAGCTGTAACACCTCTTCCTTTAGACTAATAAGGTTTGTGAAGTATTTGTTCGCTTTCACGAACATTTAACTAAATACATATACAACTCATGTAATACAAAATTATCTATCATTATGACATAATTTTGCACTCCTAAATAGCCAGTTAGCCCCACTGTTCGACGCTCCGCGAAGGTGGCCAAACGAAATAAAAAAAAAACGCGACGCCGAACAACGCTCGTCGATGACATAAACGCCGGTTTCGCGTATATCCGGACGCGACCCGACGAAGAAGTTTACGAGGTGCTAGGGACCACCCGCGTCGCCGTCGGCGGCCACCAATCCGCAAAGACTCCGACCCATCACCGAATTAGAAAACATTCGGGCGCGGGCAATAAAGAGACGGGTAAATAAGTAAATAGTAATGTTCTAGAAATTCGAGTGTTTATTTGTGATCCTGTGTGAACATTAAACGTTACACAAACGGGAGCAGTCAGTCGGGATAGGGTCTGCCCCCGGATTTATGTCATTTGTGCGGTTTATGGGGCTTTTTGACGCTCGCTTCTTCGCCGACCGATCTGCAGGTTTTTTGAGATGGATTTTTTTGGGTTTTCCGGATGTTCCGAGTGAACCAAACATGTCTTCCCCATTCTGGAGTTTCTCAATCAAATGGCGATTTTCATACGTAAGCGGCACCCTAATGCGTACATAGGTGGATATTAAATATACAGGGTGTTTCGCATAAGAACCGACACAGAGCAGGGGCATGTAGGGGAACCTAAAATATGGTGATTTAATGCAACTTACCTTTATACTAAGTTGTACCCCTGAGAAGTTATAGGCCATCAAAGTGGGGTTTCAAATTTATAAAAAAAATCAATATCTCAGTTATACTTGAACTTAGAAAAACCAAATTTGGTAGAAGTTGTGAGTGTACCAAGAGCATTAATCGACAGTAAGTAGCGTTCAATTGAAGCATTTTAAAGAGTTGATTAGGGATGACGCATCATTAAAATGTGACAGAATTTTTTAACCCGTTAGCGGACTTAAACAATTTTCATTTTATCTTTTGGGAATTTAATTCTAAAACTTTTCTTACTCTTGTTATTTTTCAAAAAACTTTGTCGTTTTCAAGAAAAACTCGAATAACTCAAAACACCTATTTCAGCAGTATTATTTATAATCATCGAAAATTCAAAAGTTGGCTATGAAATTAGACGTCAAACTTGACAGTCAACCAACAAGTTGGAATAAGAATAATTTAATAGAAAAACAAACAACTTAAACAACAGAAATAACAGATTTGCACTAATAAGTTATAGAAGTTGTTCAAAATGATCACCGTTTTCTCTCAGGCATAAATTTATTCTTCGTCGAAAATTGAAGTCTACTCTTTCCAATAACCGCTGATTGTTTCTAATGACATTACATTTAGCTGTAATACGATTCCACAATTCTGCTTTGCGATATACCAGTTTGTCGACATAAATTTCTAGTACTGATATGTGGTTCATCTTCAATTGTGTTCAAAATCAGTTCTTCGTCTTGTGCCCTGATTGCAATAGCACGTTCTCGAGTGCTACTGAAAAAATTGCCTGTTTCTCGAGCCCATCTTTCAACATTGGAAAATGTTTCTCTATGGGGGATCACACGATTAGGAAATCTTCTCCGATATTCTTCAACACTTCTTCTGCAGTTTCCTTCACAGAAACCTAACACTAATAGCATGTCAACTTGTTCGCTAAATGAAAACTTTCCGGTCATTTTCAAAACACTCGGCAAACAATTAACTAAAATTAAGTGACTTTTTTCCTGATTGTCAAGTTTGACGTCTAATTTCATAGCCAACTTTTGAATTTTCGATGGTTTTAAATAAAACTGCTGAAATAGGTGTTTTTAATTATTCGAGATTTTCTTGAAAACGACAAAGTTTTTTGAAAAATAACAAGAGTAAGAAAAGTTTTAGAATTAAATTCTCCATAAAATAAAATGAAAATTTTTTAAGTCCGCCAACGGGTTAAAAAATTCTGTCACATTTTAATGGTGCGTCATACCTAATCAACTCTTTAAAATGCTTCAATTGAACTCTACTTACTGTCGATTAATGCTCTTGGTACACTCACAACGCCTACCAAATTTGGGTTTTATAAGTTCAAGTATAACTGAGATATTGATTTTTTTCGAAATTTGAAACCCCACTTTGAAGGCCTATAACTTCTCAGGGGTGCAACTTAGTATAGAGGTAAGTTGCATTAAATCACCATATTTTAGGTTCTCCTACATGCCCCTGCTCTATGTCGGTTCTTATGCGAAACACCCTGTATATTAAACGATACATTTTTATGGCATAGTTAGGCGAATTTACTTGGGCCGGTGGGGCTTGATTGTACGTAAAGCTAAGAGGGGGTCTTAGCGGAAATCTAAAGAGGAACGTTGCCAGAAATAATTGTAACTCTTAACTCTGCATAATAAGTCTTTATAAAAACCCTATATTTACAAAATGTAGGTAGAAACAATTTTTTCAACCCAACTGCTGTGAAATAATTTTAAACAGTTAATATTATTTTAAACAGCTGTGAAACAATTTTAAAATATCTAATAGGAATATTATATTGATATGACAACAGCGAAACAAGGCAGAACGAACTATCCAATGGTTCGGCTTCGGCGTACAAAATTTCAGCGAATCGCAGACAGAACTGCCTGTTGCTTTGGCGTACAAAGTTCCGGCGCACAAAATTTTAACTCAAACAGCCCTACCGACAAACCGGATGCCTTTCATACGCCTGCGCTAGCGAATGGATCGCGATTGGTTCTCATCTCATGTTTACATCTACTCAACAAAGAAGTTAAATTATCAATTGCCCTTCATTCGACTATGTACGCATTAGGGTGCCGCTTACTGTATATCTCTGAAAATAAATTGAAACGACGAAATTACGACGTGAGGCCATGGAACATTCTATGTCTTTGGACCCAGACGTCATGCGTCACATACATGATGCTCGATAGAGTTTTTCCCTACCCCAGATTTTGCCCCTTCAGGTTAGGCAAACCATCTTTACCAAGCGTGACGTGACGTCAAAACCATGACGCAGATCGCAATATTTTCCAGGGGCAATTCCCCTGGAAAATATTGCCTTATATGAGAGTTGAATGAGGGCCGAGATGAAGGTTTAAATGAGGGATAGCTCTCATCCAAGCCCAGGCCGGAGGGGGGGGGGTGCGTGACGTGACGCATGACGCAATATTTTCCAGGGGCAATCCCATAATAAAGACATAGAATGTCAAAAAACTGTCATCATCAGATGTGACTAAATCCGCGTCAACCTGATCAGAGCTATGACCAAAATTAGAAGCAAGCAAAAAAATCAACCAAGGACTCATTTTAAAGCTTAGAGCGTCTACTTTCAAATGCTGAATGCGTCTTTGAAAAATTCAATATGGTGGCTCCAATATGGCGGCCGGAAGCCGGAGAAAAATCGAGTGTCTAGCAAAAAAAAGCTTGTAAAAATAAAAAATTGGTAACCGATCGGGTTGTTTTTTGGCTCACAGATTTGACAAATTCAAGATGGGGATTCAATATGGCGGACGATAGCTCTTACAACTATCAAGTTCTGAAGTTCTTATTATTAAGTATTAACAATATTTACTACTATAACTAAGGCCTACTGCAGTTTTCTTGAGAACTCCATGCTATACCCATATATTTCAACTCCATTCTTGTAGAGGAGTTTTCACAAATGCATGGAGACTTTCTAGGAATCATGTGCTCGTGTTGTGTTTATTGAAATACCCTGAGAGATGAGACCAGGCCTCATCAGAAAATAAGCACTTATCGAGAATAGCATCGTTGTTGAAGTATTCCAAAAACCACTGGCAATTCTTCCTCCAAAATCTCAGACCCTTAAGAAGTTCATGAACTGTTTGAATTCTACATAAATACACAATTGTTCTACATGAATACTTTTTTCTAGGTCCTCCGCTTCCTGGTTTACGGCTTACTGATCCAGTTACACGAAACTTGTCAATACAAGCATGAATTTATAAGCTGTGTGTAAGTAGTTACAAGGTTAGGTTAGTTAACTGTTCATGGAACTTCTGTATGTACCTATCACTTCGAAAATAACTTTGAATAAAAAACGTTTTGTGTGGTAGTTCCGTCTAATTATAAATATATAAATAAAATTATTATAAAAAAAGTATAAATCATAGCCTACCATAACTGGGTATATATTTGAAGCCACGGTATAAATAAGGGATCAGTCACAATAGATTCAGGTAGGTCAAAGGACTATTATGAATCCATTCACATTTTCTCCTCAAATAGGATAAATACAGGGTCCGGCAGGGAGGTATAGAATTTTTTGAAGAGCATGTAGAGCATGTGAGGTGGGGGTGAACCTAATGTTTTTCGAATAGATAGTATCTACTCGTTGGCAGATGCCATTCCAGTTACCATGGAGCCGTGGACTACAGCTCATCGCGTGTTTGTTTACAACACCTTCATTGAAACGGGCCGTTCTGTGTGTGTGTGATTACTTTCTCTATGAAAACAGACGTATGTCCAGACGTATGGCCTCCTCGGTCTCCAGACCTGTCACGTTGTGACTTTTTGTATGGGGCTACCTTAAATCTAGAGTATACATAAACAAACCACGTACCCTTGAAGCCCTTTTTCCATGCTGCATGTGAATGCTGCAAAGAAGTATGGACAGTTTCTAGTGCCATCTACAGGAGTGCCTAGACAAAACCGGGCACCACCTAACTGACCCAATTTTTCGCACCTGATTACTTTTTTTACTGTGCATGGTTTAATGGCAACATTTCAGTTTTGTATTAAAAAAATAAAATTTGAATTCCGTTGAAAAATAAGCGTGACAGTCTTTTAAAAAAAATCCATACCTCGCTGCCGGACCCTGTACTTAGGTTTAACTTTAGTTTCCTATCGTCTCCTGATGATGCCATAGTCGCTGGCGAAACGCGCGCGATGTCAAAGGGACCACCGTTTACGGACAATCCTCCAGGACCGAGGAGTCGGCAGTGCGGAAAGTCCTAGTCAAAGCCTCGGGTAAATACATAAACTACATGTGGTGGCGGAGTAATTATATTTAAAGCGGCCAATGTTTGTTGTTTCTAAGCGAATCCGAAACGGGACCAGATAAAACAGTAGTCTTCTTTTCGAAGAATCGTAATAATCCCGCCCGTAGATCAAATGCAACACGCCTGTAATAACATAATGACTGTCACTTCAATCCGCGTTTTTGATGGATGTGTGAATACGCCGACGGCCGCGAGCCGAGAGCCGTTAGTCCGGGCGGTGGGCTCGCAATTTTGCGCACCCTGTCGACTCGATATTCGAGCCTTAATACGAGGGTGGTTTGATAAGTCCGTGACTTTTAAAGAAAAACATTTTTTTCGGCAAAAAATCATTTTATTTTTCTATATAACCTCCTTTTGGCTCGATACATTTAGTCCAACGTTTCTAATTTTTTTATTCCTTCTAAATAATATGATTCATCAAGGCCCTCAAAATAAGCGTTTGTTTCAGCGATGACCTCTTCATTCGACCCGAATCTCCTACCAGCCAGCCATTTCTTCAGGTTTAGAAACAGGAAATAGTCGGAGGGGACTAAATCTGTAGAATATGGTGGATGAGGTAGCAGTTCGTAGCCCAATTGATGCATTTTTGCCATGGTGATTACACACGTATGTACCCGTGCATTGTCCTGATGAAACAACACTTTTTTCTTCGCTAAATGCGGTCGTTTCTGCTTCAAAACAGCTGCCCAACAGCTGTGAATAATATTCGCCTGTGATCGTTTTACCCTTTTCAAGTTAATCGATATGAATGACACCGCGCGAATCCCAGAAAACTGTGGTCATGACTTTGTTGGCCGACAGACCCATCTTAGCCTTCTTCGGTGCACGTTCACCTGTAGAAACCCACTGTTTCGATTGTTGCTTGGTCTCTGGTGTGGTGTGATAGATCCATGTCTCGTCTACGGTAACGAAACGGCGCAAAAACTCGTTTTGATTGCGGCTGAACATCTCCAAACATTCCTTTGAAGTGGTCACGTGGTTGTGTTTATGGTCGATCGTGATCAATCGCGGCGCCCATCGCGTGGACAGCTTTTTCATATCCAAATATTCATGCAAAATGTGATACATGAGTTGAGATGCCTACAGCCTCAACCAACTCACGCACTTTCAATCTTTGATCGTCCAATATCATTCCCGTACAGTGCAGAGTCCAGTATAGTGCAGAGTCCCCATAGTATTTACAAAGCCTCTCCTTGGTTTCGGTAATGGTTTTTTGCGCAAAAAGTAATGCTTAATCAGCACACGAAATTCACTTTTTTCCATTTTTGTGGAAATTAACGAGGTTAGCTGCTTTCAATGGCTGTCAAACATAAACTAAATGACGTAGCTTGCTCAACATTTTACATTAGTCTACCGATAGATGGCAGTTGACGGGAGCAGTGTTGCTGAGCTGCTGTTAAAGTTACTGAGCGGGAAATTCAAAAAGTCTCGGACATATCAAACCACCCTCGTACTTCAACCAAATATAAAAGAATACAATTCGTCGTCTCATGAATATGATTATGAATTCTGATGATGGGATAATATGATTCGTCGGAGTCATGAAACTTGTTTGTTGAAATATCAATAAAACGCTGCAATAAAACAACGCTTGTTTAATTTCGTTCTTGCGATTTCAATAATTTCCAGGTGAAGCTGTAATAATGTACTGGAATCTTTGACTATTTTCATTCGCGATTTTTGTCCCAGTCACCAGATGACGTGTAATTTTTTATATGATTGTACTGAATTTTACACACACACACTAATAATAAAATAGCGTGAAAAGTGGTGTCCTTATGTTCTTCAATGAACTGGTATTGCGTGAAAATGAAAATGTTTGATTTAATACTGAAGAGTAATTTTTTAAATTAGAATACGGGCATTATTAGGTACATATGCATGTCAGGATGTTCTGATTTTTTTCCCGAAAAATTATTAAAGTGTTTTTTTGAGCTGGATGTTCTATCGAAAAATAAATGTAATTTAAAAAAAAAACACATTTTCTCTAAAGTCTTTTTTTTTGTGATTTTTTTAAATTTAAAGCTTTAAACTTATTTAGTTCTCTCTCTCTCTCTCTCTCTCTCTCTCTCTCTCTCTCTCTCTCTCTCTCTCTCTCAGATATATTTTTTTTTTTTGTCAATTTGCATTTGACAGTTCACTGATACACGATTACGTAAAATTATATAATTATATTTATTTTTCGAATACAAGGGCATAAGTTCCTTAGTGTCTTTTGTTGAAAAATTTCCTTCGTTAAACAATCTGTACCTAAGACCTCCCGTTGTACTTTTTTTTTTGTATTGATGACTGTAAACTAAATCAATAGATATCTTTATAATGCTGAACTATCACTTTTTAGCACAGAAAACACTACCGGTGACGTTGTAAACATATTGATATTAGTTCTGTTTTAAGAAACTACAGTCAATGTAGGATATCACACAACTATTTATAAAATCTAGTGTAGTTTTCCAGAATTGAAACAGTGAAGAATATTAAAGGAATGTAAGAAATTATTAATATTATAAAACTGTAAATTATCACGTAGAAAGATGATTTTTGAACGGTTTTTATTGAATGTACATATGTAGGTATCCTATAACAAAGATATTATACATTTTTGACACTTCATTCAAGTATGCTTCACTCGAGTAAACTATGATATAATAGAATATTTAAATGCTTTATCAACAATAATTTATATAGGTTCCACTTCTACGATGTTACTTTAAGAATAATTTTACATTTTCATTCATTTTTTCACACTAAATGTTAAAAAACGTAACTTTTTAATAATGTTCCACTCTCAATCAGTGTCGTAGCCAAAACTGACCTACGCTACGGGGAGATATACTTTACTAATTAATTTTACCTATTACTTCTATACCAATTCGTATTTTTCTGTGTAAAAAAAATTTTTACGCATAACTCTTATGCTCTGTATCACCCCCGAAGCTACGCCACTGTTCTCAACAATCAATAATTAACGCCTCACATCTTTTGTTCTAATAAAATAATGATTCATAATATATTTAATTATAGTTCTTTTAGTAAATATTTTTTCTGTATACCTATAAGTAATCACTACCAAAATAATAGATAAAGAAAGATAAACAGAGAACATCACGTGTATTACTGCTGTCAGTTTGGCCTTGACTACACTGAATTGCCAATTTAGAAATTAATGTATCTGTCAGTGTCTAATTATTTGGAAAGATAATAAGTATCTAGTACCTACTATTAAAGATAACTATAGAACCATTTCATTAATATATTATCCATACTCATAGTACCTAGTAACTAAAATACTAGATACGATATTACAGATTACAATAATTACAAAAACGCGAAACAAAAAAAGACAAAATAAGCAAATAATTTAAAAAAAAAGTAATTTCTATCAATGCAAATTCAATTAGAACAAATTTGAACTGGAATTTTGGAAAATCCTTTGAATGTTTTTTAATAAAATAGTTTAAAAGAACATATTTAAGTCTCATAAAAATTAATTTCTCAAAAATATATATTCTAAATTGTACTCTAAAGTCTACTCTTTCCAATAACCGCTGATTGTTTCTAATGACATTACATTTATCTGTAATGCGATTCCACAATTCTGCTCGGGACGCAACTGGCAAGGAATACACAAATTCTTTTAACGTCCCCCAAAGAAAGAAGTCACATTTATTGAGGTCTGGTGATCGTGGAGGCCAAACTTGTGGGCAATTATTTCCTCGTCTAATCCATATATTTGGATACTGGTGGTTTAAAAAGTCTCTAACCATAATACTAAAATGAGGCGGTGCTCGATCATGCATAAAGCAATGTTCCAGTCTGAGTTGTAGTGGCACCTCGTCAAGTAAATCCGGGAGAGTATTTTGGAGAAATTCTAAATAAGTTTCACCATTTAGTCGATTCGGTAATATAACTGGACCAAGTAAATACCGATCAATAACACCAATCCAAACATTTATTTTAAACTCGCGTTGGAAATGTCGATGAGTTACTGAATGAGGGTTTACATCGGAATACTCATGATAGTTTTGTAGATTTGTAATACCTCTGCGGGTGAAACAAGCTTCATCAGTAAAGAAAATTTTCTTTTGAAAATGAATGTCTTGATGTAAAATAAACTGACAGAAAGTTACTCGTTTAACCAAATTTTCGGGTAACAATTCTTGCACTTTTTGAATATGATATAGGTGTAGTAGATTACGTCTGATAACTCGGTGCACAGAAGTTTGCGATATACCATTTTGTCGAGACAAATTTCTGATATGTGGTTCATCTTCAATTGTGTTCAAAATCAATTCTTTGTCTTGTGCCCTGATTGCAATAGCACGTTCTCGAGTGCTACTGAAAAACTTCCTTGTTTCTCGAGCCCGCCATTCAACATTGGACAATGTTTCTCTATGGGGGTCACACGATTAGGAAATCTTCTTCGATCTTCTTCAACACTTCTTCTGCAGTTTCCTTCACAGAATCCTAACACGAATAGCATGTCAATTTGTTCGCAAAATGAAAACTTTCCGGCCATTTTCAAAACACTCAGCAAACAATTAACTAATATTAAGTAACTTTTTTCCTGATTGTCAAATCTGACGTCTAATTTCATAGCCATCTTTTGAATTTTCGATGATTTTAAATAACTGCTGAAATAGGTGTTTTTAGTTATTCGAGTTTTTCTTGAAAACCACAAAGTTTTTTGAAAAAGAACAAGAGTAAGAAAAGTTTTAGAATTAAATTCCCCACAGAAAAATGTAAAATTTTTTAAGTCCGCCAACGGGTTAAAAAATTCTGTCACATTTTAATTGTGCATCATCCCTAATCAACTCTTTAAAATGCTTTAATTGAACTGTACTTACTGTCGAATAATGCTCTTGGTACACACGTCTACCAAATTTGGGTTTTCTAAGTTCAAGTATAACTGAGATATTGATTTTTTTTGAAATTTGAAACTCCACTTTGAAGGCCTATAACTTCTCAGGGGTGCAACTTAGTATAAAGGTAAGTTGCGTTAATCACCATATTTTAGGTTCTCCTACATGCCCCTGCTCTATGTCGGTTCTTATGCGAAACACCCTGTATAATTCCATCGTGTGTAGAACTACCTATATACAGGAGTTGACGATGTACCTACTTTATTTATGTGGGACATATACCTAATATGATTCTAGCGGTCCTGGAATCCATTATTAACCCACGGGCTCTAGTGATGACATGTTGAATGACAAATATTTCGTTTGCAATTTTGTTTCTTTGCCTTTATTTACAATGTCGTCCGAATTATTTGTACTAAATATTATCGCTCCGCCGAGAAGCTTATAAATAATTTCGAGAGACGGAGTATTCGTGAAACATGTGTTCCGTAACGCCGGAACACAAGTGCTAACAACCGTGAAATATAAATTCGCCTACTAACCGACAAATTTATGCGTTTCCCTTTGAAACTAAAAAACGATATAAATTATTCATCTTGGCTCTTCTTCGTCGTCGGGACCACACGCACCGGCTCTCGAGCTGCAGACAGGTAATATACCGTGCGCTGGTCTGGATCCTCTGCGTGCCAGCCGCACGAATTTAGGCGAATAAAGTAAATGGTTCGTGTGACATAACGAGACAAGACACTCGGGTGTTTCTTTTTTCACCATTTCGCAGGGAAGCGTGAAGGTTTCCGCAACGTTTTAGGCCTTCTCGGCCACTTAAAGTTGCTCTGGTTCGTAATGTCATTGCCGATAACGTTCGGAACAGTGGCGGCTCGTGACTTTTTTTTTGGGGAGGCAAATATATTTTGACACATTTTTGTTTCCTCAATTTTTGTGATGGTAAACATTGTCAGTAATATGCCGCATAGTTAGGAGAAGGACCTCTACGTGTCAACTGAACGAGATCAAATTTTAAGATTTTATCAAATCCAGACTTTGTCCAAGCATCTTCTCCACGATTTGAAAATAATACACACGGCCAACACAATAATTTATTTAAAGTTAACAAGTGAACCACTTAGTCATTTGCATTTATCATAGCACGTATTAACAAAACTACGAGCCGGTTTACCCTGATTAATTAAAGTTTTACTTAGATCTGGCAGTGGTACTCTTAAATATTTAACAAATAATTTATACTCATAAGACAGGTGACTAAACTTTATATGATACTAAACAGTATCATTGCAGGTTCGAATATTTATTTGAGTGTCATGACAACTCGTATTGTTATTTTTTATGAAACAAACTGCTACACTCGCCAATTACCTCCATTATAATTTTGTATAGTTAATTAAAACGTTCAAATAATGACTTATGTAAGTAGTATGGTACACTTTCAATAATTATTACCCTCTTATACCACTCAAAACACTCAAGAAAAACCGGCAAGAATAACGGCATTTTCCAACGAAAATTTTCAAAACACAGAACAATGAAAGATATTAAATTTTGTAGGTTAGGTTGTTAGGTTCATGAAATCAAATAACTCGCTTTCTGCGCTGTCACGTGTGAGGAGGTGGGCGTGTTTGTCTACGCTACGCAGTTTTTTTAATGACTTTTAATGCCACTGGAGTTAAGTGTTAAATTTGTTGGCAACGCAGGATCCTGCGTATCCCCCTATTCCGTATAAATACATATGTGAAAACACTAGCATCGGAGGCTTGCCACCACGGCGATAGACTGGGCGCTGGGTCGTTTATGAGGGATAATATGTTGCAAATAATAGTGCAGGAGCTCCTTTGGCATATGTTTATTACTATTTTCATTTTTAGTAATTAATTTTTTTACCCGATATATGAATTTAAAAATGAAAGATAATTAAAGTAGTATAGGTAATATATTAAATTTTAATTTTATTAAATAAAATTAAAGTATAGTAGGTTTATAAAAAAAAAACTAAGTATTTGTAATTTTCACAGGGGAGGCACTGCCTCCTCTACCTCCCCTGACGAGCCGCCAGTGGTTCGGAACTCGATTCTAGAACTTCTCCGTTCTGGAATCGAGTTTTGTATGACGACTTGTTGAAGTTTCACCGATAAAAGTGAAGAAGAAAACAATATTTTGTTTTATTCGACACACACGGCAGAACGATTTGGTCGTTGACAAAAAAATACAGACATTTATTATAAAGATACATCCAAAAATCAAATCTTGCCATGACCGAGAGAGATGAAAATAGCGGTTATGTCAAACTTTTGTCAAGTGATTGTCACAATTGAAGAGTGGAAATAACAAAGGTGTTAAGTGCCAAAATCAACAAATCGAGTTATGATAAAAAAAGTGAATATTTTTTATATTTTAAATATTTCAAACGTGAAAAATTAAAATGTTAAAGATAAATTTACTCTCTAAACAATCTTTATTTCTGAAAGCAATACAACTTTAAATTGACAAATTTAAAAACACTTTTCTGAACAAGTGTCTTATTCAAGATTCAGTAATTTTTATAATTCTTGTAGAAAAGCTTATTGTTGATGTTTTGCAGAAAATATAACATGTTCTCTAAGTGCTTTTTTTCTTATTACCTCATATCTTGTTTGTATCTAATAATTGGGAAATCGTTGTTTTCTTCAAATCTAAAAATAGTTTTACTTTTCATCAGAACTATATTTTCTTTCCAGGGAGCAAGATGAGAATAGCTTTCTTTTGTAAATAATACCCCTGGGTGGTTTCTACAAACTTTAATATGAACCGCTTTGCTGATATTGACTTTAAGTTCAAAATCGAATCAACAGAATTATGGCCTGTCGTCGGGAGCACGTTTTCGCGGTAAGGATGCGCTATGGCTCTCTTATTTTATATATGGCTGTGGCCACGATTCCTCGGCAACCGGTACTCAGAAACAAACAAACAAAGTTCGCTTTATTCTACATCGAATTGGCTAGTGATTGAATGTTGGAAATTAATTGACGGTGATTCTATGCAAAATGGGGACCGTTTGATGAAAAGAGCTGTTTTTTTAGCCTAAAATTCGACCCTTTTAACCTTAAAAACAAATATTAATTTTGATCAGAAATTAAAATCCTACGTTCAATGACGAGCCAATGTTATCGCCAACAATTCCAAAAAATTTCATCAAAATCCGTTGAGAAGTTTGTCTGTAATCCGGGCCACCGATTTGGAAAATGTCGTTACGAGAAAAACGTGTTTAAAGTTCTTATTTAAAAATTCTTTAAAGTTCATCATCTTTAAATATTTTTTTAAAATTATTTCAGATGGCGCGACGATGATACATAATACGTTTTTGACCTTTTAAACATGCTAGCACGAATAATCAGAGACAGAGCACCTGGTGGGCTGGCAGCGAGCGCCGCGCGTCGGGGTACAGCGTTCGCTTTGGCGGTCGAGAAAAATAGGTTCCTATTCTCGTACCGACTTTTAACTTAATTGAATAGTCAAAATACCATAATTTCGCACTGTGAGACATTTTACAAAAATCGATTTTTTCCAATTTTATGACTGCAGGTAACCTCTTAAAAGTACTTAATGATGAGAATAGCTTATTGGGCATTAGATTGGTCGACGACGTTCAGCTGAATGGTCTCCTCGCTTACCAGACCTTACTTCATTAGAGTTTTTCTGTGGTGATACCCAAACTTGATACATCTGACAAGTTCAGAAAACGGTGAACTAAAGGTTGAAATACTGCATCATATGCTTACAATCGACCAATGTCACAGATACGTTGTAAAAATTAAATATAATAGTGAGGCAAACAGGCAACGTACACCCTGTAGAACGTAATCAATGAATCAGTACTCAAAATTTTATGCAATATCATTGTTTTCGCTTATCTACTAAGTATTTTTCAACTAGATGCCTTTTTTCTACTAGATTAGATACGGTTATAAAGCATCACACCTGTAGAAACAGATCCTCTTTCCCATTTTTCGTCTTGCTGTGGCCGTGTCAACACTCCCAAGATGTCGAGCGACGAAATAAAAAATTTGGAAGAGGTGCTGAGTAAGCAGCTCGGTCCTGACAAAAAAATCATCGAAATGCAGACGACGCCCCTGAACGCGAAGGGTGAGAACTTCGGAAGCACCATGCTGAAGCTGGACGTGAAGCTGAGAAGCGAAAAAGATGGCACTGAGCAGGAAATACACGCCGTGGCCAAGATGTTACCCGCCGACGAGATGTCGAGAAAAGTTTTCAACGTGCAAGTATCTGTGAAAAACGAAATTGCAATGTATACGACGATAACGCCTACCCTTCAGGAGTTCCAAAGGGAGCACGGAGTGACCAGGGTGGTTGACTATGTTCCGGAGTTTTACGGAGGCAGGTTGAACATGGGAGGAAAGGGGGGATTTGGTTGATGATGATTCTGTCATAATAATGGAGAATCTGAAGGAATCTGGTAAGTAGCGACCTTTCTTCAATAGAAAGGTGAAGAAACTTAGAAATAAAAGCAACACAATAATCAGTTTTATATATTTTCACTCTTTTTTTAGCACATGATAATTGCTTCACCAATACAGGCTTCTTCAAGCAAAATGTAAAGGTATTTTATTATTTTCCTTTGAACATATTGATCATATTTTACATTAAAACTATTTCGTATACCTACATATGTAAATTTTTTGTCTAACTGGGTCAGTCATTTAGTGGACATACAAATTGGGACACTATTCAAATTACTTTATTTAACGGCAAAGTATAATGATTTTTCTACTGTTCTATTCACTTTTAGATTAAAATTATTACACTTTTAAAGTTACTTTATACTTCCAGATAGTAAGGCGAAAATATACACAAAAGAAAAAGTTTATTCTTTGTTCTGTGTAGATTCTATTAAATATCCTTGTTCCTGGAGTGGGTACTGGAACCTTCGGCGTAGAAACAAAAAACTGGACGTTTTCCACGAAACATCGAACTACTATACTTTTCTCGAAACTGTTAAAACAGTTTTAAACTTCTCCTGAAGATGCCAACTTAGTTGGCGAAACGCGCGTCGAGAAAAGTATAGTAGTTCGGTGTTTCGTGGAAAACGTCCAAATATCCTTGTGTCGAAATATTGGGAATTTTGTTGTTTTAAAAGAAATATAAAACTGATTTCACTATTTTAATTAAATTCAAGGAAACATTTTCTTCCTTCTGTGTTGGTGAAAAGTTTTTATTAAATCAAATTGTTTATTACCTCATATGATATAGGGTCCGGAAAATGTGTTACAACGCAGAGTCGGAATCGTAATCCGTCATGTCATTGGCGGAAGGACATATGAGAGACCAAAAAGACCAAAATGTGTTAATAATGTACATACCTATCGCTTGTGTCATTCAGAAACACCGACTGTCTTCATTGCTTGAGCGTACGTTGCCACAACCAGTCTTTATGCATTTCTTCTCGTTAAAAACGTCTAAAGTGAGTATTGCCGATCATGTTCCACGAAAGGCTACATGCACAAAACATTATGCATACAAATCAAACCAAAATTCCTCTTTTCTAACAGTACCAGTAATATTTTGTTGACGAATATTCGAATCTAAATGTCTTTCCTGTAATAAGTATTCTCGTAATTTTCAATCATCTTTTTCAGTCTATTCACAAATGGTTACAACTGTGCCATTAAGGCAAAAATCCACACAAAATCAGATAATATGTAAATACACTACACGAACTCACGGGTTAGTCACTCACGACACATACAAACTCGGTGTTCTACCGTTCGTTCGTCTCGCGTCGAGCTAACTTACTATTATCGACGACGGAACGCCCGTTACGCTATAAGGAAAATTGTTTATACCCTGTCCTCGAACCTGCCGCGGAACTCCTAGTGCGTATTACCACGCACGGTCAGTAGTGTACATATGCACGGGCACGAAATACAGTCGTATATAATTTACAAGGCGCTTAAAAAATACGGTTTATACTTTAATTACACAGTGTTGTACACGTGGTCCTTAATTGGTTTTCAAATATAGAGAAATTCACAAACATAAAAATTTCAAAATGCGATATCTCAACGAAAAAAAAGATAGTGATTACTTAGGAATATGTACATATATATTTTTTTCAGTTATTTCCAAAACAATGAATGTCACGTTATCAAATCAGATTATGAATACCTAGCCTATAGATAGGTAGGTATGCATTTTTTTACACAAATAATGACGAAGGCCACAATGATTGTACAACAGCATTGTCTACCACTTAACAAGAGTACATAACTGATGTAGGAATGTTATCAGTTCGTAATATATACCTATATCAGGTTACGCATTAACTTTGTTAAATAACGTAATTGAATTTTATCAAAGATTGTAGATCTGACATATTTTTAAATTCTTTCTCTAGGTATACGAATATGTTGCTATCGCGATTTTCTTAGAAATAGAAGTAAGATCAGGATTTTACGTAAAAGTTTAATAAGTGTAAAATCTGTAAATAATTTTTTTAATACGCCACAACATGTTTTGATAATTTTTAATTAAACTTGTTTACATACGCATATTTAGGATTATAAAAAGTAAATAAAAATATAACGATTTATAAATGAAAGATTAAAGGCTGTAGTATAAGGTTGTTCGAGGTTGTTTGCGAATTTCGAAAAATTGATTAACCCTTTAACTCCCAAGTGCACTGTCAAGAGACATTAACTTAGAGGCTCATATTAATGATAGAAAAAATAAAGAAAAAATAACCAAAACCATGTATTCCTATATTTTCGAGGTCGCTATTTCGAATGGAGTCGTTGAAATTTGTAAAAAATTGACGTAACCTTCAATTTTTAACAAAAACTATTAAAAAAAATCGATTTTTTTTAAAATTATTTTTTTTTAATCGCAATTTCAGCTATGTTTACCTACTACTCAAAAACAAATATAAACGTGCACGCGAGACGTGTACTAGAAGGAAACGCAATGAGAACAATTTAATTTTCTCATTTTTGAGATTAAAATAACTAGATATGGCAAAATTCATAGGGGGATATTTCTCGTTTTTTTACCAGTTGCAAGATCATTGACGCAAAAGAAGAATTTTGAAAAAATTATTAGTACATTAGGGGTTTTTGGGGTCGCTGATCACGATCCTGATGTCAGAATTTCAAAATTCAAAATGGCGGATCCAATATGGCCATCATCCCGAATCAAATTTCAAATTTTTCGATTATTTTGCCTCAAACTTTGTAAACCAGGGGTTTTCAGGGTCGCTAATCACGACCCCGATGTCAGAATTTCAAAATTTAGGATGGTAGATGTGACATGGCGACCATTTTGAGGCAACTTTCGAAATCCTGAACTTTAAAATTCTGACATCGGGACCGTGATTAGCGACCCCGAAAACTCCTGGTTTACAAATTTTGAGGCAAAATAATCGAAAAATTTGAAATTTGATTCGGGATGGTGGCCATATTGGATCCGCCATCTTGAATTTTGAAATTCTGACATCAGGGTCGTGATCAGCGGCTCCAAAAACCCCTTTACTAATACGTACTAGTAATTTTTCAAAATTCTCCTTTTGCGTCAATGATCCCGCAACTGGTAAAAAACGAGAAATATCACATTTTGAATTTTGCCATATCTAGTTATTTCGGTGGTGGTATAAAGGACAATAACATAGCTGAAATTGCGATAAAAAAAAATTATCTGGAGAAAATCGCGTTTTTTAAGTTTTTGTTAGAAATTGAAGGTTACATCGATTTTTTGCAAATTTTAACGATTCGATTCGAAAGAGCGACCTCGAAAACATAGGAAAACGTGGTTTTAGTTGTTTTTTCTTTATTTTTTCTATCAGTGATATGAGCCTCTAAGTTCATGTCTCTTGACAGTGCACTTGGGCGTTAAAGGGTTAAAATATCCCAGCAACTGAGTTTATTATAGATCGGCACCATTGCATTTTTAATCAATTTTATAGTAGTAAACGTTTAAAAAAAAACGTTTCGTCACGTCACCTTTAGTCACCACAGGGGTCAATGATAGGCCCTCTCATTATCTCTTGCGCATACTATTTATTGGTGACCATTAACTTACACCCCATTACAACACATGTTGACAGTATTTCAATTAAGGGTTGGCATACTGAGTGTTGATAAAAATAACCTCACTCAATAACATTTGAATGGAAATATATAAACTTTGCACAAAACGATAAGGGGATCGTCTTCCTCATTGGCCGTTTTTTTCCTTTTTTCCCCATATCTTGGTACACACCAGATATATTAAAGATTGAATCATTATTTTTCAGGATATATAAACGTGGATCGACACGTGGGCTTCGACTTGGACACTGGCGAACTGATACTGAAGGACCTCGCTGCTTTCCACGCCGTGCCTTTGGCGCTGAAGCTGAAGAAACCCGAGGTTTTTGACGAAAAAGTCAGACCGTATCTGACGAAATTCACACCACCAGATCCCCCCGCCAACGGCGAGAACGGCCAAACTATGGACAGCATCGTCATAGAAATGCTGCAGGAGAGCGACAAGTGCATTCCACACGTCTCAAAAGTCAGAGCGTTATTGAAAAGGACGAAAGAGATCAGGATGATCCCTCCCAATGAACCTTTCGCGACCGTCGTCCACGGCGACATGTGGGTCAACAACACCATGGTGAAATTCGTGAACGGCAAACCGGTGAAGAACAAGCTGGTGGACTTCCAGGTGTGCGACTACGGCTCGCCCGCCACGGACCTGTTCTTCTTCCTCTTCAGCAGCATCCGGCTGAGGGTGCTGCAAGATCACTTCGACGACCTGGTCAAGTTCTACCACAACCACTTCATCTCCCACCTCGACAAGCTGGGATGCGACATAGCGCCTTTCAATTACCACAACTTCTTGGAGGAAATGCGATTCGCTACCGAAAATGAATTGCAGCACAGCCTGATAATGACGTTATTTATCGTTTTTGGTAAGAAAGGAGGTCCGTCGCAGGAATTTAACCACGAAGAACCACTCGATTTGGAGAAGATGAAGAGGGAGATGACCTTGGAGGCGAAGGAAAAGATTCGCTTCATGGTTCAAGTCTGCGGGAAAAAAGGGTGGTTATAATGTGGAGTCGTAATGGATGGAATCTACTCACAACCACACCTTAAAATTGTTAAATTTTCATTTTAGACTTAATAAAACATTTAATGACTAATTGACCCACTTTAACTAAAATCTAACCAAAAACAGCCGTACGTATAAAAAGTAGTTATGGAACCCAAAATCTTGAACCCTAAAGTCTTTGATGTTTTTTTGAAAGTAAACAATGACTGACAAAAAAAATTGTATAGTGATTGATTTTCTGATTTCGAGTCTGAGAGTTAAGTTAGGGTATTTTATAATATTTGTAAAATTGATTCAACGATTTTGTGTATTATTGGCACTGTATAAACTGTGTAAACTTAATTTAATAAAAAAGTAACACACTAAAATAAGGGTATGTGTATTTTGGCCCTGTAAGACGAAAGTGTCCTATATGTAATTTATTAAATAAATTATTTTCATTTTTTTTTATTGTTTTTATTTTTTGTGAGTACGATAATATTCTCCGTTTTGTTTGAAAACAAAACCTATTTTTGTCGACACCTATTTTTGTATTTATAACTTACCGTCTTTATATGTGTAATAGCCTTAAGGTAGAAACCAGATGTCCATATTAATACACCAGGGATCGATAACAAAAATGGAGGTTGGAATTATAAATACTTTTTTGAACATTTCTTAATTATGTTATTTACATAATTACAGTGCTATTTATTTGATTTGTAAGTTTTGCTTTACGAGCTATATCTAAAATAATATATAATAAAATACTGATTTGTCCCATTTGCAATCCTATCCATTCCAAAGTCAGCCAAATCTTTAAAACCAGCCCAGTCCAACCGTGTTATGATCATGAATAACAAAATATTATGTGAAATTTCATCCTTACTTTTCAGTTTTTTAACGCATAGGATAACAAATGCTTGTAATTTATTTACAATACAAAAGACATCCAAAAAAACGTCATCAAATCTGGCTATGAACGAGAGGGATGGAAATAGCGGTAATGTCTAAGCTTTTCGGTTATTTCAAACATTTGACATGTAACTTGCACAATTTGTAAAATAAACAATGGCTGTCATATTTATTTCAAAATTTTGACATGTAACTGTCACAATTTGTAAAATAAACAATGTCTGTCATGTTATGTTGTGACCGGGCCTATGAAACTTCGGAAAAAAATTGGCTGGGGAATGTCGCGGCCACTAGTTGGCGCTGTAAGGAAAGAAGTCCGCTTCTCCGCTACCCTTATAGCCCGCGAAGTTTGAATCGTATATGCAAACAGAGCGGACTATAAGCCTTGCAGCGCCATCTCGAGGATTTAGTTCCTGCCCACTTTTTAGCGACTTTGGTTGTTACAGTCTTGACAAGTAAATAAGGTTATAAATTCGATTAAGAATAGAAATACGTCTTTTTTACTCGGCTAACTCTGATGACGTTTTATTTTGATGGCTCGATATGTTGTATTTTTTTTATAATTAACAATCAAACTATACTCGGTAAATTTTAAAGACAGGTGTAGCAAATTATATTTTAAATGGACACTGTTTTTTTATATATATATTTATATAAAACTAAATTTATATCTACTTAAATGAAGACGATATATTTAATGAAGATAATTTTTTTCATATTTATACGCAGTATATACATACTTACCTAATTTCCAATATGAATACACTTACACATTTCATAAATGAGATTCTGAACAGTTTTCAGTCCTAAAAAATGTATCTCAATCTGCAACTGTTTGTTCTTATCTTCCTTTAACCGTAAAACATTGTGTTTTCTTTTAACCCGTAAGACCTTTTCCTTATTGCTGCACTAGATTGACCATGAAACAAACATATTGTAAAAACTAATCTAATGGTAAGACAAACTAATAATGAACGCCCTGTACAACGTAATCAATGCATACACTACTCAAATTTTTATACAACACTGTTTTCATTGTTCATGCTTATCGACTACGTACTTGTTTACACGTACACCTGCTAGAAGCGGTTTTAAAGAGTCAGAAACAGATCCTCTTTCCTATTTTTCGTCTTGCTGTGGCCGTGTCAACACTCGACAAGATGTCGAGCGACGAAATAAAAAATTTGGAAGAGGTGCTGAGTAACCAGCTCGGTTCTGACAAAAAAATCATCGAAGTGCAGACGACGCCACTGACCGCGAAGGGTGAGAACTTCGGAGGCACCTTGCTGAAGCTGGACGTGAAGCTGAAAAACGAAAAAGACGGCACCGAGGAGGAACTACACGCCGTGGCCAAGATGTTACCCACCGACGAGATGTTGAGAAAAAGATTGCCCGAGCAAACGAGTGTGAGGAATGAGATGGGAATGTACTCGACGATAATGCCTACCCTTCAGGAGTTCCAGAGGAAGCACGGGGTGACCAGGGTGGTTGACTATTTTCCGGAGTTTTACGGAGGCAGGTTGAACTTGGGAGAAAAGGGGGATTTGGTTGATGATGATTCTGTCATAATAATGGAGAATTTGAAAGAATCTGGTGAGTTTCCTTATTAAAAAGCCGCATAAACTCAAGATTATCACATTAAAGCAATAACCACATTTAATGGAAATGTACATTATGTTACGAATTTTTCCTCAAATAACCTGCTTCTTCAATTCAAACACGTTTATTAACACTCTACAACTCGTTGGTCTTAACTGTATAACATCCAAATCACAACTAACTCTATCCTAGCAACAACACCACTATTTATAGTTTTTACATTTCTAGAAAATTCATTTGGCATCTAGAATATTTAATATGACATTCCAAACAATTCTTTACTAACAGCTAGTGTATAAACTAAACAGACTAAGTATGTAAACTATAAAACTTAATAAATGTCAGCTGTCACTAGTGTCACTTTTACAAATGTCACATTGCTCCCCTCTTTAATGTTATTCGTCCCGAATAACACTGTCTTCATTCCAAGGCGGTGGATCCTCGACGACGAACCAATTGGGTGGATTATGACCTGTGTACTTCGCGAGCCTTTCCAGATGGACCACCTTCGGCTTGCTTCTTGGAGATAGTTGGATGCGGTAGACCAGGTCGTTGATTTTATTTATTATGGTGTACGGGCCTTCCCAGTTGCTCTGAAGCTTTTGACTTTTTCCTTTCGTCCGTTTTGGGGCGTACAACCATACTGCATCGCCAGGCTGTTTCATTTTGTCGCTGTGCATTTTCAGCTTCTCCCTGGCAAATCGGTGGATCCGGTCCAATCTGGCTGGCAAGTCTTCCACAAATTCGGGCAGAGATCGCTCATCAGTTTCTTCTAGTGGACGGCCAAACATGAGGTCAGTAGGCAGCTTCATTTCTCTTCCAGAGGTCAACATAGACGGAGTGTAAGTAGTTGATTCATGCTGGGAACTTCGATACGACAGCAAGAACAGAGGCACCAATTTATCCCAGTCTCTTTCGGAGATTTTCGGAGACGAATTTAGACAGGTAGTGGCATATGGTCCTGTTATGGCGTTCAACCATGCCATTCGACTGGGGATGAAGCGCAGTAGTTCGGGGTTTCTTGATGCCCAATGTTTTCATTACTCCTTGCCACAGCTCTGATTCGAAGTTTCTTCCTTGATCGGAATGCAGCTCGAGGGGCACTCCATGTCTTCATTTTGAAAACTCTTTTCATTCTCTATTCAAAACTACTATGGTTTTAAATTTTATTGCAGAAATTAACAAGAAAAAATTATAAGTTTCCCAGCGTAGGAAATTGTTACATTACATAAAACTTTTATAAGTTTTATTTTCGGATGAATCTACATTTACACTTCACGGCAATGTTAATCGCCAAAACTGTCGTTACTGGTCGAGAGAAAATCCTCACTGGATGAGGGAAGTACACACGTAAAACCCTGAGAAAGTTAATGTTTAGCGGGAATATTGAGAATATATCATTTCCTTCTCATTGACGGCAATTTGAATGGAGAAACTGCCAAAATAATGTTGTACCGACGATGGCAAACTTGTATCCAGGCTGAAGGAAACCCACAACTTCCAGGTAATGCAACATGGTTCCAGCAGGATGGTGTACCAGTACATTACGAAGTCAATGTCCAGCAGTGGCGGTGGGCTATAAGGTGCGCTGGTGCGCGCGCACTACCAACAATTTGGCATTAATAATTTTATTTAGTAATTAATGGATGCATTCTTAATTTATCGCCTTGCCGCATCCCTAGCGTTAATACCATCTGAATATTATTTGGCCGCAGCGTTACGAATCCACTAGACGCTAGGTCTCTATCTCCAATGCCACTGGTTTCCGATCGCGGCGCGGGAGTCGACACGCGCAATACGAAAAAAGCGGCACGACGATCATGCTTCCGTGCAATACGAAAAAGCGAACGCGTATTGTTACTGCTTGCCCCTCCACAATTAGGACGCGTAGTGGGCGAATCCTATAGATATGATGTGCGGAGTTTAAGAGCGCACGAGAGTGATCGATCGGTTAGTTTGTGAATTGTTTTCGTACATTGCGATTGCTGTTTTATCGCTCACGTTTTATAAATATAAACTCGGTTACAATCTAGTTTGGAATAATGAATTATATTCAAAACTTATTAAAAACTCCATTCTCTAACTTGAGTTGGGAGGAAAAAGTGCAAATTAAAACTCTAGGTAGCCCATTCCACAAATTAATTTAAAATTAGCCGTGAAAGGAAAAAGTAAACAATTTGTAAGAACATTTAATAATGACTTTTAAATATAATAAATAATAAATTTATAAATAAAAAATAATAAATAAAATATTTAAATAAATAAATAATGATTTAAAAAACATTTGTGGTTAAGTGGATGCGATGTATTGAACGCAGTGTTTTGTTTGGCGGAGAAACACCTTGAACCAAAACTGGAGTAACGGATTTAAATCACATAAACGAGAAAATAAAAAAAAAACATGCAAATTCTGCTGGACACATGAATAAAGTTTTGAATTTAGCCATGCTAGGCACTGCAAATATTGCGACAATGCTCGATTCTGCTCATCGACGAGCAGTGGCAGCATACAATGAAGCGGTTTCAAAAAACAGGTATGTTTTAAACATTATTATTAACTGTATTCGTTTTTTTGTGGAAAATTTCTATTTAAAACGAATAAAGACATTTTTGCCCAACACCATGTGCCAGGAAAGACTGTCGGCTTTGGCTATGCTCTCCATTGAAAAAGACTTTATTACAAATATCGAAAATTTTAACAACAAAGTAATTGAAAAATTTGCACAATGTAAAAATCGCAGAATTGAGCTCATTTACAAAGAAAATTAGGTAAGTTTTCAAATTAATAGAGTTAATAAGAATAATCTTAATATGAGATAAATATTTATCGCATATTAGGGATATTCTTATTATTCTTATGATTATCGTTATTTTTATGTATGGTGCACCCCCAATCTTAGGATCACGCACCGCCACTGATGTCCAGCAATATCTCCACACAATCTTTCCAAATCGCTGGATAGGGAGACGTGGTTCTGTAGAATGGCCTGCACGATCACCTGATCTCACGCCGTTAGACTTCTTCCCATGGGGATATGTAAAAAGTATGGTCTACAAAACCAAACCCGACGATTTAGCTGACTTAAAAAGAAGAATAACACTTGCAAATAGGTCGATTACCCCGCAGATGTTAACTAACGTTAAAAGACATTTCTATTAACGTCTAGGATGCTGCCAAGATGCTGGAGGCACGCATTTTGAACATCTGCTGCATTAATACTGATTTGTTTTTTATTTTAATGTAATGAATTTCCTACGCTGGAGAAACTTTTTTTCTTGTTAAATTCTGCAATAAAATTTAAAACCATGGCAGTTTTGAATAGAGAATGAAAAGATCTTTCGAATGAAGTATCACAAACTCCTACTTCCAATTTGAAAATTTAGGGGTTGTAGCTGTCACCTGAAGGGGGTTGAATTTAGAGATGACATTTTTACGTCGCAAGGTGTCATTTTAGAATTAGAAATCGATCGTCACATGGGCTTCGACTTGGACACTGTCCAACTCATACCTCGCTGCTTTCCACGCTTTGCCTTTGGCGCTGAAATTGAAGAAAGTTTTTGACGAAAAAGTCAAGCCGTATCTGACGAAATTCACACCTCCAGATCCCCCCCGCCAACGGCGAGAACGGCCAAACTATGGACAGCATCGTCATAGAAATGCTGCAGGAGAGCGACAAGTGCATTCCACACAAATTCGTGAACGGCAAGCCCGTAATGAACAAGCTGGTAGACTTCCAGATGTACAACTACGGCTCGCCCGCCACAGACCTGTTCTTCTTCCTCTTCACCAGCATCTTGCAGCTGAGGGTGCTGCAAGATCACTTCGACGACCTGGTTCATGTTCTACCACAACCATTTCGTCGCCCACCTCGAGAAGCTGGGGTCCGATACGGCGCCTTTCACTTACCACAACTTATTGGAGGAAATGCGATTCGCTACCTAAAAGGAATTGCAGCACAGCCTGATAATGACGTTGTTTATCATTTTTGGTAAGAAAGGAGGTTCATTACGGGAATTTAACCACGACGGACCATCCGATTTCGAGAAGATGAAGAGGGGGATGGCCTTAGAGGCGAAGAAAAAGGTTCGTTTCATGGTTCAGGTCTGCGGGAAAAAAGGGTGGTTATAATGTGGACTCGTTATTGATGGATTCTACTCACAACCAAGTATAACTTAAAATTTCCATATTTTTATTTTAGACCTAATAACATATTGAATGATGTAAGTAGGTAATTGATTACATTGATTACCACCTACCTTAACTAAAAACTAACCAAACACGGACGTACGTATCTTTAAAGTAGTAGTTACAGAGCGCAAAATTTGGTCTTTGGAACCAACGGATTCGGGATTTTTGGATATAAAAAAAATTGTGACTTGAAAAAAATTTGGACTGGCGAGTGGTTTTCTGATTTGTTCTTCTCTGTTCTGAAGTTTTTCTCAACTGACATTTTTTTTTTCAATGTATTGACTTTATACATTGAGCAACCTTATGGTAGAAACCAGATGTCCACAATAATATCCTAGGAATCGTTTTAACAAATGAGGAGATTGAAATTATCAATTTTTTTTTATCTTCCATAAAAACATTTATTATATTATTTACATAATTACAGTGTTATTTATTACTAAAAGCTGTAAAATATTACATATTTAAGTTTTGCTTTACGAGCTATATCTACAATAATTAATTTGAACAGTAAATACTAAATGTACAAAATATTTGAAAAATACCGTAGATATATATAAATAAATTGATTTAAAAGGAATGTAAATATAAAAAATTAAGTTACACAATATTAACACGCTGATTTGTTCCATTTTTGATCCTATAGACTATCTGCAGAATAACTAGAAGCGCCGCGCGCGGCATTTTTGATAACTTTTGTACTGTGGATTTTGTATTGTGTCATATGCGTCGAATTATTTTTTTGTACTATTTTTGAATTTGGGAAAGAATTCACAGTGTTGCAAATGTTATTAATTGCACGGGGAAGAATTTCTTGATAAAGTAAGTATAATTTTCACGAGAATCATATTTATATTTTGTGTTGAAACTGTCTAAACTATTTGATTTATAGGTTATGAATGTAATTCTAAAGAATTAAGTGAAATGTCTGATAAAGAAAATAATAACGTGCAAAATTAGGATAGTATGTACAACAATAGTGCAATTAAATAAAGTCAGGTTTAATGATATTTATATTTTATTAAATGACAGTCTATGTACCGCAATTTATATCATATGAATTTTTGACAAATGTTTTATACAACTCTCTTGGTGTTGCGTCGAAAAATAAATAATATTTATTTCGTTACATACACAGGTATGCATTATTTTATTCTTCAAATTTGAACATTTCTTGTTTATATTAATTTTGTACAGAAATATATATTACTAATCCTTATTCGCTAAAATCTTCATGAGTGCTTACTTTCAAAATTGGAGGTCATAAATTAACCAAAATAGCTGCCATAAGAACAATGTCATCGAAAATGTTAAAGTGACCAGAATTTGATTTTGCCAAAGACGGACATGTTCAGCTGGTTCACACTGAAGAAGCTAGAGTTTATTTTTCGCGCCGTGAGGCGCGAGCTAAATAGCGCCGCAGGCGAAAATTTTTAAAACTTTCAATGTTACGCGTTTTCTGGCACTTCAGAATTTCAATGAAAAAATACATTTACATTTACATAAAAATATAGACTTTCACAAGGATACCTACTTTTTGGAATTTGATGCCTTTTTGAAATACTGATATTTAATCACGATCGATACGATACGTCGATACGTCTCCAGATTTTACGGACATTTAATACGGACATTTTAATAAAAAAAATTTCAATGACGGACAGTTTGACGGACTGCTCTTGAAGACGGACAAGCTTTCTGAATGACGGACTGTCCTCATAATGACGGACGTCTGGTCACTTTAGGTTATGTAGCGCGACACAAAACACTGCACTGCTAATATGCCCGATGCTAATTCAAGATGTGACGTCCATAGTACTTCGTGTTCGAGTTATGGTTTATTACTTTTATGAATTGGATGGCTTCCGCAATGATTACAATGACATAATGAGCAATAAATCGTATTTTGCGTATTGTCTTCTTGTAATGTGCCAGCACGAAACTTATAGAGTAAGCCGCCGCGAGCGCTGTTGTCGCGAATCGCTAAGCTCCGCCTTTCTGCAGATAATCTATACATACCAGTCACAAACCAGTCATATGTCAGGAATTCATCTCATTTACGTCACAAATGAACGATATAAAATAATATTATACCATTGTCAGTACAACAGTATCTCGGTATCAAGTCCTTAAAACCAATTCAGTTCAATTCAATTAAAATCGTCTTGAATAACAATACATTCAATGATATTTGATACTTAATTTTCTGTCTATAAGGATACTTAATTTTCTCTCATATCCTATGTTGTATTTTTTAAAATAATTAAGAATGAAAATTTAAAAAAGGGTGTTACAATTAATTGAATTGCTTACATTCAACACAATATTGAACAATTGCAAATAAATGAACAATTAAGGAAAGGTTAAAAATACATACTCGTATGTTTCATAATTGAAACTTACACGACAGAAATACTGTACAAGTAAGAACGGACCCAGAAATTATTTCTAAAATGCTACTACAAATTTATGCCATGGGATTCTTCTTCATTAATTCTATATCTGATTCCATCATGTCTTTGACGAGTTCTGCAAATTTCACTTTAGGCGACCAGT
Source organism: Aromia moschata (assembly GCA_029963805.1). Taxonomy (NCBI): domain Eukaryota; kingdom Metazoa; phylum Arthropoda; class Insecta; order Coleoptera; family Cerambycidae; genus Aromia; species Aromia moschata. Next base: position 413,176 of record JAPWTK010000086.1, on the reverse strand, counting down.
TAAACTTGGCTTTGGCTTTAGAGGCGTCACCCAATAGAAGGTCCTATAACGAAAACAGTATAAATGTCGACTGGTGAAACCGAAACTTCGTAAAAGAAATTTTATTTTATTTATTTATTGCCTCTATTGATATAGGTAAAACAATATAAGTGTTACGCTCCCTGGTGGTCGCTCAACAAACTACTGGGCCATGGTTTATTCAAACGTTCGTTTGAGTGCCGTTGTATTTTGAAAAATTTCCATTTATATTTGTGTTGTACTCATTAAAAATTATAACACGGTGGAGACTTTAACTGGAATATATTCGCCAGCGTGGTGAATGATTTTTCAAAAAATTCCCGAGACACGTCAACTTTTAAATGTATTTACCTACATTTTGCAAGTAATATGAAAAATATAGCCCTGCAGGGGTGGCTGAAACCACCCTCGACATGATTTTTTTCAAATGCAACCCTATGGCTTGTGACCCCTCATTGTAAAGCTGGTGGAAAGAGGAATCCAACGCACTGATCAAATTTTAATTCTTAGTATGTTTGTAGGGTTGCATACAATTAAAACAATTTAAAAATTAAATTTATTTTCAACGTAACAATTGTTCAAAATGTGCACCATTCACTTGTTGGCAGCATCCCAGTCTGTGGTAGGTTTCGTCCCTTACATTATGCAACATTTGCGGTGTTATTTTTCCGATTTCCTCTCTTATCCTTTCCTGCAGATCTGCTATGTTGTTGGGTTTCTGAATGTAAACCCTACTTTTAAGATGTCCCCACAAAAAGAAATCCAGTGGTGTAAGATCTGGAGATCTTGCTGGCCACTCAATATTACCTCGCCTCCCATTCCACCTACCGGGAAAAATTCTGTCCAGATACTGACGAACAATGGCAGCATAGTGTGGTGGGGCCCCATCTTGCTGAAACCATAACCTCTCGTCGGTCAAGTTAGGGTTTAAGGGGTTTGGAAATAAATGACATAGCACTGGCATTAGTTCGTGCTGGAGTAAACGCAAGTATCTTGCTCCATTAAGAGTGTCATCAAAGAAAAATGGTCCTACAATTCTATCTTGTATTATTCCGGCCCACACATTAGTTTTCTGTGGGCGCTGAGGCTGAGTATGATGTTCCCTCATCCAATGGGGGTTTTCTTCAGCCCAGTAACGACAATTTTGGCGATTTACGTGCCCATTTAATGTAAAAGTAGCCTCGTCAGAGAAAAACTATCCACTCTAAAGATAACTGGTTTTGATCAATACAAGTCATCAATAAATCGCAAAATTCCACTCGTCGATCTGGATCATCTTCAAGTAGCTCTTGAACAGCTTGCATTTTATATGGGCGTTTTTTCTCATATTTAAGTATTTTTAAAACTGTTTTGTGATTAAGTTTACTATCACGGGCCAGTTGACGGGCTGGAGTAATTGGATTTTCTTCTAGAGCAAGCAACAAATTCAACTTCGTGTCGTCATCAACAACAGCCTGCCTCTTACTCGGTACTTTCCTGACATGACCCATCTCTCGATATTGTGTCTCAATTTTATTAATGGTACCTTGATTTAGTGGTGGCAAGTCAGGATGCGTTTCTCGAAACAAGCGAACAACTTCGCATTGAGTTCGCGCCCTATCACCATATCTAATCATCATCAAAATTTCGATTTTTAGTGATTCAGTTAAATAAGACATTTTCACCAATTTGAAATAACACTTCGTTTCAAACTCTGAATACAGCATACAAACTAAATTACTCTTTGCGGCCGTGTAAAAACACTAGCAAAAAATAACAAATATCAGTTGTGGCAAAAAATTGCTTGGAATTTTTTTGTGGGGACATATGAAAAGCAAGGTTTACATTCCAAAACTAAACAACACACATTTTGAGTACAAAATTGTTGTGTTAAAAATAAATTAAACTATAAAATTACGTTTTAATTGTATGCAACCCTACAAACATACTAAAAATTAAAATTTGATCAGTGCGTTGGATTCCTCTTTCCACCAGCTTTACAATGAGGGGTCACAAGCCATAGGGTTGCATTTGAAAAAATCATGTCGAGGGTGGTTTCAGCCACCCCTGAAGGGCTATATTTTTCACATTACTTGCAAAATGTAGGTAAATACATTTCAAAGTTGACGTGTCTCGGGAATTTTTTGAAAAATCATTCACCACCCCGCTAGCGAATATATTCCAGTTAAAGTCTCCACCGTGTAATATTAGCGTTATTTTGTGAGCATTATAATTAGAATGAATCACTATTGTTGTGTACCTCGCCGTTCGTCCTGGATTAAGAGGGATCCCCAATTAACTTTTCATATATTTCTTTCCTGAACAAGGAAAGCATCAAGTTTCCCTGGTAAATAAATTTGGTCAATAGGAACGTATAGACAGACGCAAAGTTTGGATATTAAAACTGAGTATAGGAAAACCCGTCAGTAAATTTATGAAAGTCTGCTCTCTTCATTTTGCTGAGGATTACTTTATCGATATAAGTTTTAGTATTTTTAAGGTTAATGTAAAGATATTTATAATTATTTTTGTCCGTTTCAGCTAAGAATTCAAAAAAGCAGAAGATAGTGAAAAAAACTGCAGTACCTTCAAATTTATGAATTCATGAATGATCTGCATTCAGAATGTTTTGAATGCAGGCTGAATGAGGCTTTTTCATATACACACTTTGAAATTACAGTGCCATCTAAATATTCCATATATTTCAAGATACTCACTCTAATGTTTGCCATTCTACTTAAAAATGTTTTCAATTAAAATAGTAAACAATTTTGTAAAAAAAAAAACACATATATACCTTGAAGCATTTATTCAAATTTTTCAAAATAAATTGGTCCAACCTAAAAATGTATATCTTTAGGTATCTTCTATCAGTCTAAAAATCAAAAGAAAACCACTACAACTTGTAAACAATAAACCTTGTGCATAAAAGGTGTTTTTAGGCAGTAAATAATCAAATACTACACATAAATAACAAATTAAAGCGGCAACATGAATATAAAAGACGTTAAAAGCAATGTAAAAACAAACGGCTAATGGACCAATGATTAGTTCGCATTTTTTCCGCACTGGCGCTGGCATCTTAAATTCTGACGCCTATAAGAACCAAACATCAAGATTTCCAAGAAAACAAGGTAAAGAAAATTCTAGCTTCCTTGATATGTTCAGTATTAGTAATGACAGTTAAATGTATGGTATCATTTTTCACTGGTTACGGCAATCCGTCTGACCACCATTCGAACGAATTTAAAAAATAGTAATGGTATCAGAGATTAACGAGAAACACCAAAAACAAAATTCTTATTTTATCAAAATAGTAGAAGCGGAAAACCTATTTGACACAATTATTATTATTTTTTAATAATTGTAAATATAAAGGGTTTGCAACCTCACTGTAAGCTAAGCTATAGGCATCCAAAAAAAAAACGTCATCAAAGTTGGCCGAGAAAAAAAAGACGTATTTCTATTCTTAATCGAATTTATAACCTTATATACTTGTCAAGACTGTCACATCATATGACAGCCATTGTTTAATTTACAAATTGTGACAGTCACTTGTCAAAAGTTTGACATAACCGAAAAGCTTAGACGTGACCGCTATTTCCATCTCTCTCGTTCATAGCCAGAGTTGATGACGTTTTTTTTTTTGAATATCTATATAAACTATTAATTCAACGAGTAGCGGCTCATACAAATATAAAAATGAGACCGTTTGCAGTTCATCTCTAAGAATAAAGTGTATTAGGTTGGTTACTTACCACTTCTGTAGGCCGAAAATATTTTGGGTTGATTCTAATCCTCACCGTTCCTGTATCCTTCTGTTTCCCTACTTCCTCGGTATCTTTGCCTTCCCAAACGATCTCGATCCCTACGTGCTTAAAGGCGGTTTCGACGAACTCTCTGACGCTGTGCGTCTCTCCAGAGGCTATGACGTAATCATCTGGAGACTCTTGCTGCAGCATCAGCCACATGGCCTAAACCAACGACGATTTGAGACTTAAGCGTCTTTTATACACAAAAAAAATGTACGCATCAATTTCGTAGATGCCGTATCAAACATATTTTTGGGGGACACTATATCCGATATCTGAACTCTTTGTTCCTTTATTTTAACAAATTTTAACGTCAAATAATGTAATAAATTTAATGTGCAACGTGAAAATGAGCGAAAATCAAGTGAGATTCAATATGCTTTGTAATATGAATTTCGTTTAGGCCGTAATGCAACCGAAGGACACCGAAATCTAGTGGCCGCGTATGGCGACAACGCTCCTAGTTTAGCAACGTGCAAAAGATGGTTCACACGCCTCCGACCTTCCATCCAATGGCGACTACAGCATTGACGATAAACCACGATCTGATAGATCACCTCAACTGGATATCGAGCGGTTGCGTACGATTGTCGAGATGGCACACGAGAGATGCATGAGAGCTCGCTGCAGCTAAGCCACTATACTCGAATAGGCCAAGTTAGGAACCATTTCAAGTCATCACATATAATTTACAACTTCTCTCTAATTTTTTGAACATTTCGGGAAAAATATAAATACCACAATCCTACCTAGTCCATAATTTGGCCTTCGTTCTTTTGAGGTTCTTTGACCACAATATCTTTTTTTTATTTTTTCTTTACACCACCTTTCCTGGAATTATAGTAAACCTCTAATATCTCCGTAATTCACCGTACCCAAACTCACCCCTGGATTAGTTGTTTTAAAATACCGACATGACTAAAGCCGGCAGATCCGGGCGGCGGGCCATAACCATACACGTCATACTACTTACTACCTGTATGTGCAAAAACAAATTTCATGAAAGCAATAAACTGTTGCAATTTAGAAAGAGATGTGTTAAACTTACCCTGTTATTTACATTCAGATATGGCCCGTTGAGATGGCCCGCCGCCCGGATCTGCCGGCTTTAGACATGATTGAAAGATATTACAAAAATTGTTCAACAATCCAACAGATAAATAAGTCATAAATTGTGGATAAAAGTACAATGGGCAAACAAAGAGGTCAGTTTTAACTACAAACAACATATTATAGCTAACTAGATTCGTAGAACCGAGGGCACTAAAATAGAATCGGCATTATTGTTTCCAACTTAACGCGAAAGTTACATTGTGCATTCCACGTTCGCGTAAGGCAGTTCGGCCACTCGGAACGCGGCAAAATTGAAGCACGTCGGTCGGTGCCAAGCAGGTCCCTCCTCGTACATTAAACAGTTATTTGCAAGCTGCGGCTACTTAAACTCGACTTTACGCGCAGCTAGTTTGAATTTTACGAGTAGCGGCCGAGCAAAAGTTATCAAGTCTCCCGATGCGATTGTTTGCTGCAAGTCCATTCGCCTACAAACTAGCAAGATCGTAAAGTTCGCGACATCTGCGACAAGAATATTTCTTTTTCAAGAACAGGAGGTCTGAACGCCTAATTTATTTTTCAAAAAATATTATTCTTGAAGCGAGAATATTTCAAAATAGCATTCGGATATCGTCATTCACACGCCAAAAGCCACATATCCGTATTTCGATCTTATTAGATTTCGTCAGTGTGACATATTTGACGGCGAATGACGAGGAATCTTTTTCGGTTTTACCGCTAGATGTGCTTTGGAGAGGACAGTTGTCTACGTTGACGGACCTTGGAAACACGTTTAGTCACAATAAAATGCACCAGAGGGCTACACCGTGAAGGCAATGCCGCAGTATTAACACAGGCCGACAAGATTTTAACCCAGAAACAAGAATATGTTTTTCCAGAGGTTTTTTGATGCGCTGAATCCGAATCCGAGGTCCAAATCTCTCAATTGGCTCTGGTTTTCGAGATATCCTAACCTAAGCTGCGATATCGCATTTTGAAATTTTTAAATTTGTTAATTCTCTATAATTGAAAACCTATTAAGGATCGCGTATACATCAGTCCAACAGTCGATTGGTTTTTTAATCAGAAAACAATGAAAATGTTTGAAATTCAATAACAGGTCAACTGTTTTCTTATGTAAAAAAGACTTGCTCGTTCAGAATCCAAGGTCAAGATTTCAAAATTCTTTTGGAAACCTGACCTTGGAATCTGAACAAGCAGGTTTTTTTACATAAGAAAACATTGACCTGCTATTGAATTTCAAACATTATCAGTATTTCCTAATCAAAAAACCAATCAACTGTTTGATGTACACGTGGTCCTTAATGGGTTTTCAAATATAGAGAAATTCACAAACATACAAATTTCAAAATGCGATATCTCAACGAAAAAAAAAAAGATATTTGAACAAACTCAACGGCATTTAAAAGAGCAAGGCATGTACTTTAAGATGTTCATAGTTTTTTTGAGAAAAAAAATTGCGATGCTATATAACCTCAAATATAGGCTAAAATCGCTTTTTTTTTCACTTTTAGGTTAGGATATCTCGAAAACCAGAGCCAATTGAGAGAATTGCGTCTCGGATTCGGATTCAGCGCATTAAAAACCTTCGGAAAAATATATTCTGGTTTCTGGGTTAGAGAGTCGACCTAATTTTGTCGGCTTGTGTAATCTTGGCAAAAAATTCCAATAGATGTGTTGACTGCTTTTGGTTAAACATTACAACTTAATGGATCATAGTTAGGTTCATTCTTTTTACTCTATATAAGTCCATATGTATTGCCTTTCACGTGGCCTCTACGACTTATTGACCTCAAACTGTCTTGTAATATACACGAATCGCATTTTATTTTAGTTGCATCATGAAGGAATTTGGAAAAACGGAAATTCAAAATTAATATACGAATTTTATTGTACTCCACGTCTACGCGCCATGCCTAATATACACAATAGAACGCAACTCTATTCATAACATTACAACTATAAAACGGTCTTACCTCCACATAATCTTTGGCGTGACCCCAGTCGCGTTTCGAGTCCAAGTTGCCCAGCTCCAGGCACTGGGACAGCCCCAGGTGGATCTTGGCAACCTCCCTGGTAATTTTCCTAGTGACGAACGTCTCGCCCCTCCTCGGACTCTCGTGGTTGAACAGGATGCCGTTACATGCGAACATCCTGTACGCCTCCCTGTAGTTTACCACGATCCAGTAGGCGTACAGTTTTGCGCACGCTGAAATATTCGACTTTGCAAGAGAGCGACGTCTTTAGCGAAAATACACGCGAAAATAAGTATGTGAAATAACACAACGCTTGTGAAATAACACAACTCTCTAACTACATCAACACCTTCACAACGAATTAACACAACGTTTAATAACTGCTTGAGTTAAAAGTATAGCTTTAGTTGGTCTGTGATAAAAAAGTCATTGGTCCTCAAAGATGCCGCGGAAATGATCATTTTATGTGTCGTGAGTGACTAACTCGTGAGTGTGTAGATTATTTACATATTATCTGATTTTGTGTGGATTTTTTAATAATGGCACAGTCGTTACCATCTGATATTAGAGTGAAAAAGTTGATTAAAAATTAAGACGATTTTACAATAGACGGATCACATATTTTATGTATTCCTTGCAATCGTCGAATGTTTACATGTAAACACATTTAGATTCGAATATCCGTCAACAAAATATTAATGGTACTGTTAGAAAAAAGCAATTTTGGTTTCACTTGTGCATGTTTTGCGCATGTAGCCTTTCGTGGAACCGTGGTCGGCAATATTCACTTTAGACGTTTTTAAGAAGAAATGCAGAAAGCCTACTCGTTGTGGTACACCGACTGAAGACAGTCGGTGTTTCTGAATGACACAAGCAAAAGGTATGTACATTATTAACACATTTTTACTCCTGTCTTTTAGGTCAGGGGATCAATTCCACGGCATATTTTCAGGACTTTTTCCTTATGGTGGCACTTCACTTGGCGTAGCGTATTTGTGTTTGAGTATGGCTGTATTTGTCCAAATATTTGATGAATTCGCAAATATTCCAAACATGCCATCCACACATATATCAAAATACTCAAATATGGCAAATATGTTTGAATATTTAGAACCAGTGGGCGCATTCAGAGACGCTCAGCCGCTGACCGCTATATGTTAGTAGTTAGCCTTTTCTGGCAGTCCGCGGCTTAACACTCCCTGAATCGTTTGTATGAGTTTCGCAAAGATCTAGAAAACGTAATATGTTCCATGGCATAGATAACTTGCAGAATCATGGATTCATAATTACCTACCATATTCTCTGCTTAAAGGACAAATGTTCGTTTTCTTTTCCACAACTTTTGTTTAAAAACAAGCAATATTTTCTTTTCTATAACTTCTGTTTAATAGTAGGTTAAAATTCAGTTGCTCACAGCACAGATAAAACGATAGAGAGAATCATGATAGAATTATTGTCCAGTCAGCATCTCAGCTATAATATTTTAGGCTTAGTAAATTGGTCAGCCGCTGAGATAAAAAAAGTGTCAGCCACGTCCATTCAGGGAAGTAGCTAAGTTAGCTACTCAGCCGCTGAGCGTCCCTAAATGCGCCCAGTGAATACAGTGACGGACGTGTTGACAGCGACAGCAGCTTATTACCTGAATGCTTCTAATTACCAATACATGTTAAATCAAGATAAGTACAAAGTTACTAAAAGACCATGACGAACACTGCGCTGGTGGAACCAAGTGTGGACGATTACTGCAAATATTCGCCTTGTTTGACTTCTTTGATGTGTGCTTGAAAACCGACAAGTGGACGGAAACGCGTATTTGCTGTTAGCGTTATTCGCGTTATTTGTACAAATAAAGCAAATATAGCGAATAGCTTCTCTACACATCGCCCTTTTTGGGCAAATACAACAAATATACGAATACGCTACGCCAAGTGAAGTGCTGCCATTAGGATATTATGTATTGGAACAAGGGAAGCGTACAGCACATGGATCGTCTCCAATCGGGCATCACCGCCTTGCCTTTCCCGTGTCGACTATCGTTACGACATTGCATTACCCTACTATTGGTCACATAAATTTTATCAAAACCTGTGTGTCCTCCATACCGCAGTTTAAAGTAATCAGTTGTGTCACAAACGCCGGTTCCCGTTGAAGTTTTGGATCACAGTTTTATTTTTTATACTAGGGCAAGGAAACCTGCGCAGAAGCTAGTTTTACTACCAGTATACTGTGTTTGTTAAGTTTACTCCAAACGTGCACTGAACTTGAACCCGGAGCTAATTGAATTATTAATGACTTAAAATTGAAGTATTAGAACGTCAAATACATATTTTTCTGTAACACACAAAGCGATAATCCAGACCTTTTCTTGTTCTTATAGGTACCAATATAGTTCGAGTAGGTAGTATACAGATCTGGAATTTTAATTTGGAAGCGATATATTGGTAGGGATCGTAGCAGCAGATGGGCGGAGCAGACGTCATACGTAGCGTATTCCCCTACAATGTTTAAGCTGACAAACTGACGAAGTCGGTACTCGGTGGCAGTGATAGGACAGCGAGACGGGGATCGAAGTTCAACGTTGCCAGATACTGCGATGTTTACGTTTTAGATGGGCCACTCATTCGGGCTATTTATTTCATAAGTTGCGGTTTTTTTTGGTAATTTCTGATCTAAAGTAAAAAATCGATCACCATAACTAGTCATTTACTATTTTTAAGTACTATGCCGCTGGTTTGTTGGCTTGGTAACACGTAATTTGTGGTAAAACGTGAGGCAAATATGTGATGCATAAACACAGAATTATAACACGGTGCCCTTTCTTTTTGTGTCGTCAAGACTATAAAATTGCCTTGGGCGACTTTTGCGAATTTTTCCACACCAAATCGCGATAATTGTTGAAATTTGGCAACCATGTCGTCCTGTTGGGTGTCGGCAGCACAGCTTTATTATACTTTACGCACAGACGGCTTGAAGCTAAATGGTCGCGAAACGCGAAACGTTGCCGACGACGGCCGACCTTGCCTTCGAGACGCCGAAGGCGGAGCTAGACGGTAGGGGAATACGGTCGTGTGTTTTCTGATAGGTGAGGCTGTGGCAATATTTTGTGGAAGGTATTATTTTAGGTATTATCTTAGCATGTTATATGCTTCCAAATTGAAGTTCCACACGTGTACATATATAAGGTAAGTTGCGCAATGCTGATATTTTAGGTCAGAATCAGGTCATGCGCACTACAAAGTTGGAGACACGAGTGCAACAACTGATTACTTTAAACTGTGTCCACACTTACCGTAGGGCGACCTGGGGTAGAACGGCGTCTTCTCCGTCTGCGGTATTTCCGCCACCTTCCCGTACAACTCCGACGTGGAGGCCTGGTAGAACTTGGTCGAGTTCTCCAGGCCGCACGTGCGGATGGCGTCCAATAGCCGCAGCGTGCCCACGGCGTCCACCTCGGCCGTGTACTCGCTAAGGTCGAAGGAGACCTTCACGTGGCTCTGCGCGGCCAGGTTGTAGATCTCCGTCGGCCGTATCCGCCCGATGATCTTCACCAGGCAGCTGGAGTCGGTCATGTCGCCGTAGTGCAGGTGGAACCTGGCGCCCTTGTGCGCATAAGGGTCAGAATGTAGGTGGTCTATCCGGCTGGTGTTGAAGCTGCTCGCCCTGCGGATGATGCCGTGCACGTCGTAGCCCTTGTCGAGGAGGAGTTCCGAGAGGTAGGAGCCGTCCTAGAGAGATAAACCATCGCCTGAGCAAGAACTACTTCTGGATACACGCTGGGTATCGAGAGTTATTAAGGAGTTATTGGCTGTCCTAAAGAGATAAACCATCGCCTGAGTAAGAACTACTCCTGGATACACGTTAGGAATCAGAAGTTATTAAGGAGTTATTGGGTAACGAATAAATAATGAAATTAGTCATCGCTATGATGTCAAGATTCTCATTTCACTTCCAGCGAGGATCATCATTTATAGTGGTTGTGCCCGGAGGTAGTTTTAGCCCTTCCGCCACGGAATCTGTAACTACACTAAACTGCATCTGTCTCATTAACCCTCGATTATGCGGATAAGTTTATTATATGTTGAACTATACATACAATTTGGTCAGTGGCAGTTGGTGCTACAGTTCGTTTCGTATTGTTTAAGAATAAAACGATTTTTCGTAAGTATTATATTTATTCGAAAACCTTTTACACCTTTTGAAGATTGAAAACTAAGGAAGTTACAGCCTCTAATGATAACCACTTGAAAAATCGGCTACAAAAAAAAAAACGTATTTCATAAAATACAAGAGAAATCAAATTATTCCAATGACACGGACGTTGAGTCAGTCACAATAAAAAAACATTTACAATGCCTAGAGATAATGAGGATATTCTGAGGAATTCTTCAAATATTAGGAAACTATATGTAGGAAACATTTTCAAAATCTCCAAAACTATTAAAAATGACGAATTTAAATGTGAGTTTCTTGAAAAGGCCTTTAAAAGTACTATACAAATATGACCGATATGGTATAAAAAATATACCATTCCATTAAAAAAATGCATATATGTAATACAAACTGGTGGTGTCACATGCATGTAAAATAATTAAATTAGGCGGCACTAAAATGATTAGTTTTCCTGTTTCAGCTTTTTTGTGGAACATTTATTGCTTTGAAGTTACTAAATGTATTCCATAAGTAGTTTCCATACTGTACACCGTGTTTCACGTTTCATCGAGCCAGCATTTTATGTATATCTCACTTATCTGAAAACCAAATATTTTGAAATTTGGGTGATCAATATGTACCTACAGGACTGATTTTTTGTGTGATAACATATGATTTTAGTCTTAGTCGTCCGACTCTATGATGTAAAAGGAGAGTGGTTTTTTGAAAAAAATATATTACAAAAATAATGCTATGGTATATATCCTTATTAACTTCCGCTAAAACCCCACAATACCAAATCTAAGGAATTTACCTTCAAAGAAGCTTCAAATATGAGTACCCAAATTTGATTTTTTTTACTTTATTGTAGCTGATAACTTCAAAAATCTGTTTATTACTCAAAAAGTAGACAAAACATGCCGAACAAGCTCATCTATACATTCGTTTGATATGGCCACACTTTACTACTGTACATACAATAGAGTAATTGTTTTATGTTGGGCAACCCGTTTTGTGCATAAATGTCTAAACGAAATTGTAACCTGCAAAAAGTATTATTTTCCTACTATCTGAGATTAGAATTTGGCGTGTATGAAAGAAAGAAAATTGCATAGCGATGCTTCAAACATTTTTTTTAAACCTGCCAGTTTCATGGCATCGTTGGAAACTCGTATTTTGAGTACTTGTTGGGGTAATTATATTTTGGGCACCTTTGAAGGTACCTTGCTCAGATTTGGTACTGTGGGGTTTCTGAGGACGCTTACTAAGAATATATTTGGTATTATTGTTCACATATTAAAATCACTAACATATTTTTTTCAAAAAATCCACCCCCTTTTTACATCGTAGAGCCGGATGCCTATGACTAAAAACTTTAAAAGGAATTTAAAGATCTAACTGACGGCCACTTTATATAGAACCTCACCCTATTTAACAACAGTTAAATCTTAATTCAAAGCAAATAAATACTTAATATAAAAAAATATATAGTAAACCAGTTTATTTTACCAAGTACTTAATCAAGACACAGATTGCTACTTGCCGAAAAATTAATGAATAAAATTATTTATATAAACAAAAGGAAATGCCTAAAATACCTACCTGTCCATTAATTCCTGTTATAAGAGCAACTCTTCTTTCTTCTGGATGTGCCATTGTTTAAAGAAATTTTCACTTAAACTCTAATGACACGTGGTGATTTTTCATAAAAATAAAAATTATCTTTTGCCAAGTGTTCAAATAATAAAGTATACATTATTTTCAATAAGCAAAACACAACCTAACTTTTAATAATCTGTAATCTGTCATTTTATTTGTAAGTTGAGACGCCTGACGGCAGAAGCATAAAGTTTATAATCGTATGTAATACCGTATAGTACCGTTAGATGGCTGCCGCCATCGAAAATATTTTTGTTGTGCATTTATTAATACATACCTATTTATACCACATACTGTGCATCTTTTCATTAGATATTCGCAAACCATTGATTTTAAATTATATTACAAAATGAAAACTACTCATACCAATTGATAATTCCAACTGTAATTTAGATGACTGCTTGTAATCTAGAACTCTACTTATAGTAATCCACTTCAAGTAACAATCTTCTATTATCCCCTAGATGGCGTAACACTTGTTTAGAATTTGGCAGATTTGACATTGACAATCTACGTGACAACTCCTGACTTGACCCCCACACAATCCACATAGAAAAATAAACAGACGTGTTCCATGAAAATGAAATACTACATAATATTTGCCACATTATTGTGGATGTTTGCTAATTCAGAGGTAAGGCACTTTTATAAAAACAATGTATAAGAGTTTGAAATAATCATTACTTTTAGGCCCAGTCTTATGAAGACAAACGATGTAAATGCATCTGTCCGAGTATTTCCTCTGTCACAAACAGCACAGAAACAGCCTCAAGAAACCTCTACATAACAAACGTACCTCCAAATAAATGGTAATTGCATAAACACCCTTCAGTATTCTGAAAACTAAATATCAACTATGTTTTAGCAACTGTGACGGGCGTGATATTACCAAGAATTGGTAAAGATATATTAGGAAAAGAACAAGAGTTCTGCCCGCGATGCGACTGCAAATACGAGAACCGCAATACGACCATAATAAAAGTTGTCAGTCATAATAGTGATATGGGTCATCTCTATTTTAGTCATATACATGGCGTTCCTCATCATATTAGACCCTCTTTTGAATAAGAGAATTAAAGGCAACTACCAGGAGCACACAAACGAAGAAGTAGAGACCCAAAGACTGCTTGAGATTTGAATTATTAATTATTCTCTTTTAGGACGAAATTGCACCTGGGCCAATGTCGCATAATATGAGCGTTAGAGGTAACGTGTTGAACAGAGTCGGGCATCAGCAAGACAAATGGAAAAGACAGGTTAAAGAACAAAGACGTAATATTTACGATCGTCATACGATGCTAAATTAATTTTTCTTTTTACTCGTGTATTTATTAATTGATTTGATTAGTCGTGATGTATATTTCGTTTCTATTTTAAGTTTAAGTTCTAATAAATTTATAGTATTTATGGTGTATGTATATAATAATTGCAATAAATAGTTTTTATTAGTGTTTTTTTGTAATTACTACATTACTTATAGCTTATAGTAAATCGTTTTTGATCGAGATTATATTAATGTTTTTTTTTTCGATAGTAAATTATTTTTCATCAAGAAAACTTTTAAAGTGTTTAAAAGCTAATCCTTAAATAGGCTATTCCTTAAATAAATAATTTACAAACATTCTAATTGTCAATGCAAACGTTAATTTATTTTTTTGGTTCATTTGGAAAGGTCTCCTTTTCACAATGTGAAGGCTAAAGTAAATTTTAAACTAAAAAAAGTGTGGTTTGTGTAAAAGTTTTAATAACCGTTGTGAAAATGTAAATACCCACAAAACATCTAAACAGGAATATAATAATAGAAATAACAGGAAAATACCTATTTCAAAACAAACAAATAAAATAATCAGGCGTATGATGTATCATTCAGGCCTATGATGTATCATTTGACGTTATTTATAACAGTGATGTTATAATTCTTGTCCAATCAGGATTACCATTTTTAAATAATCCCAGTTTCCTATTGGCTGAAGCTGTTAACAGCGGTGTTATAAATAACGGCAAATGATACATCATACGCCTGATTTGCCGTTATTTATAACACCGCTGTTAACAGCTTCAGCCAATCGGAAACTGGGATTATTTAAAAATGGTAATCCTGATTGGACAAGAATTATAACATCACTGTTATAAATAACGTCAAATGATACATCATAGGCCTGATTATCATCAAAGCCAATACAATTCAGTGTATGGAGGATAGAGGTATACCTCTACCCTCCATAATTCAGTGGTTCAAAAACAATAAAAATGGGAGTATCTAGAGTTCCGATCGTGGAGCCTAGAGTCCTTACTTAGATATGGAACCCATATGCGTGGGATGCGTAGCATGGTTTTCTGGCTCCCGGTAGCATGGTTTTCTATGAACAGAGCACAGAGAAAGAAACCAGACCTGTTCTAGTAGCCACATTTCTGACATTTCCTTTTTTTATTTCCTCCTTTTTTTTATTAACTCCATTTTCCTTTTTTTTTATTAACTCCAGTACTCGAAATTCCCACCGTATTCCTTGTAACCTGCAGTATGTTTGTGGAATGATATAGCATTTAATAATGGTATTATTGTAGATTATATTTTACGTACATTCGTTTCAAGAAAGAATCATTTGCAACTTCTGAGTTTTGTTCTTGCAATTGCGACAAAGTTGGTACTACTGTCAAAATCAACTGTCAAATCACTACCCCATTTTTTTCAATCCGTTGAATCGTCCATCTTCATTCCAGCAGAGCATCATCACGGTTGTAAAAGTGTTAAATTTTTTTCTAGTCGGTCCACAACAGAAAGTAATAAAATGCCCTCAGACGCATCTAGTTTTATGAAAGACTTCCTAGCTGGGGGCATATCAGCAGCGGTAGCTAAAACGGCCGTTGCTCCTATTGAAAGGGTAAAATTGATTTTGCAAGTGCAAGCTGCAAGTAAGCAAATTGCTGCCGACAAGCAATATAAAGGTAAGTCCACAGTTAATAATATGGAAAGTTAAGCCATCTTGGCTGTATTCTTTACATGTAATTTTATTACAATTTTGTATTTTTCATAAAAGCGGACTGAAATGTGGCGTGGCGTGGGACCACGTGGCATCCATTATCTTCTGTACCTATTATGTAATAAAATGTCTAGATTTAAGAATTAAAAAAAAAAAGATCGACACTGTTTGAGTCCCCGACTACATTAACAGTAATATTTAACTAATTAAAAAAACATTTTAATATTTTTACAATATATTGGTTAATCGCTTCATAATCAACTTTCAATTATGTTAACATGATGTTTCAACTGACTGAGCCTCTTTTGATGACTCTTGTACTACCACTACCCATTTTCTGATTACATTAAGGTGTAGAAATAACAGTTTTTTGTCACATGATGGATACGTCACTGATCCAATTTTTTTAGGTATAATGGATTGTTTTATACGCATTCCGAAAGAACAAGGCTTTCTCAGTTTATGGCGTGGCAACTTGGCTAACGTCATCAGGTACTTCCCTACACAGGCCTTAAATTTCGCGTTTAAAGACGTTTACAAGCAAATATTCTTGGGAGGTGTAGACAAGAATAAACAGTTCATGAGGTATTTTATTGGCAACTTGGCATCGGGTGGAGCAGCAGGGGCAACTTCCCTGTGTTTTGTTTACCCCCTTGACTATGCCAGGACAAGGTAAGGTTTATAATTCCCCTTATTTTCTTTTTTGCCATTTTTTATTACTGAGGACTTTATTCGTTTGCTAGCAGGAGCATAAATAAGTGTTTAAAATATTCAGTGAATTAACTATTTACACCACTTTTTGCCATAGAAGTTACCAATCTGCAAAAACTTGGAGAAATTGATTTATATTCAGTTGGTGTATTTTATAAAAACGTGTTCTAAAAATATTACAATAAGAGTTTGTCTAAAAAAAATATTGTGAAAACAAAGTCTTAAGAGAAGAGACTTTGTTTTGTCATTTTTATACTTTTTCAACAATATCCACGTTTTTTCAACACAGGTTCTTCAAAAGCTTTTCAAAGGATTCTCTTGTTTCAAACTTTCATAGAATTTGGTCTGCAATATAAGCATATAAAAAAGTGTTTTTATTATTTTTATTAGCAAAATAAAATGGGTAGATATCTATTCTGTGAATATTTGGAAGTTTTCCTAAATATGTGTTTATTAATAATTATATAATATTTAACTGAATTGTATATTCAATTTCTTCACATCCTTTTCAGTCTCCCACCATAATCGCCAACTAATCACCGAAGGTTTTTATAAGAGGTATGTTTAATATGTAGGTGTTGGGTTTGTGTGAATTTAAAATGTTGTTGTTGTGTGAATGCCGTGCTGTTAAATGTACTTTTAAATTGGTATTTGAAAATTCTTCCAGTTGAAATTATAATTTGAATTAGGTAACTGAAATATAACTGAGTTCACTAATATTTTTTGGATGTTTAGTAGGTATTTACGTGACTAACAGTGACAACAAAGTGACTAAGTACAATAAAAAAGTCACAATCAAATAAGAAATAATACTTAATGTGTTTTTAAACCTCCGCCTGTTGAAGATTTCCTATTGATTTTAACACAATGTTGGAGGGTAAACAAGGATTTTTTTTAATTGATTACACAGCCACAAAAAAAAAGTTTCTGACGTGGAGGTCTCACTATGTGTACTATATGTTTTGGGGTCGCTGAATCCGAATCCGGGGTCAGTTTCATCCCATCACGTCTGGGTTTGGCCATAACCTCAAAAAACACCCTCAAATTTGCTATCTCCGTTAAACCCACAAACCCTATAATACGATAACCAACTGACCCCCACAACCTAATAACTCCATAACCCCATGGCCACATAACCCTAAAACCCGGTAAAAAAAAAGTTTCTGACATGGGGGTCTCACTATGTGTTTTTGGGGTCGCTGAATCTGCATCCGGGGTCAGTTTTATCCCAGCACGTTAGAGTTCGGCCATAACCTCAAAAAACACTGAAATTCACCATATCCGTAAAATCTCAAACCCTATGGCTCTTAATCCTCATGATACTATAATACAATAACCCCACAGCCACATAATTACATAACCCTATAACTCGATGCTGTAATTATGTAATGCAATCTCTCACAATGAAACTGATTTTACAGTTCTCAAGCAAATATACACCATACAAAAATCTATAAACAAATAAATCAGTAAATAAATTAATGAATCTAGGAATGCCAGAACTCCGACTGTATATGTACATGTATGCCGATCCAACGTAATGTACAACCATTGGGTTATTGTATTATAGGATTATGAGGTTTCAGAGCCATAATGTTTGTGGTTTTTACGGATATAGAAAATTTGAAGGTGTTTTTTTGAGGTTATGGCTGAACTCAGACGTGCTTGGATGAAACTGACCCCGGATTCGGATTCAGCTACCCCAAAAACATATAGTACACATGTCAAACCCCCCCACGTCAGAAACATTTATCGGGTTTTAGGGTTATGGGGTTATGTGGTTATGGAGTTATTAGGTTGTGGGGTCATTTGGTTATTGTATTATAGGATTATGAGGTTTCGGAGTCATAGGGTGTGTGGTTTTAACGGATATAGCAAATTTGAGGGTTTTTAGGTTATGGCCGAACCCAGACGTGCTGGGATGAAACTGACCCCAGATTCGGATTCAGCGAACCTCAAAAACATTTAGTACACATAGTGAGACCCCCCCAGGTCTTATTTGTATGTTTATGTTATTTATATGTTTTTTATATTTAAAAAAAGTTGTGTTATACAGTACAGTCCCAATTTTTCGAGCCACCAAATAATAATGTTTTCTGTTTCTCGGATCCACGTTATCCGAGCTATCGCAAATATGACTCCACTTCTTCCGAATTCTTAGAGCTTGTTTTAGTTTTGAAAATGCATGTAATGTAATGTTTATTGATGTGAGCAATTCTTATTTATTATAAATAACCACTACATTTTGATAAAAACTAATACAATACATATAGTTAAACAATCTTGAGTTTATGCCACTGTCAGCGATTTTATAATGAATCTGTGCAATCGGAGTTCTTCATTATCTTGGTGAAGTCTTCTCCGATTACCTCTGATAATTGAGTTATCAGAGTATGTCAATATATTGTAGTTGTTTGAAAATGTAAGTTTTAAAACGGGTTTGACTTCTATTTTTATTACACATGATGTACTTCTGTTAGCTGAGCCTTCTTTGATGACTCTATGTTACCACTACCCATTTACTGATCTGTTTTTGTCATATCCCATTTTGTCAGTTGTTAAATCCAAAAATATATCCAATTTTCCCTTATAGGTTGGGTGCTGACGTAGGAAAAGGACCAGGAGACCGGATGTACACTGGTCTCGTTGACTGCATCAAGAAAACTCTCAAGTCGGACGGACCGATCGGTTTATACAGGGGTTTTGTCGTCTCCGTGCAAGGCATCATTTTTTACCGCGCAGCTTACTTTGGTCTATTTGACACCGCGAAGAGTATGCTACCTGACCCGAAGAATACACCATTCATAATCTCATTCCTTATTGCGGAGGTAAGTAAGGTTTTTTTCCACTTAATTTCAAATTAAAATTATTATAGGTAGTTAAATATCTTTGAAATCAATAAGTTGGTTAATTATGAAAATAAAGTCAATAAGCACTCTAATTATCAATAATAATACAAATACTATGTCATAAATTTTCATATGCATGCACGAATTTTTAAAATCACTCGTAAAGTTTTATTAAATTTTTTTTTTATTAAAAAAAAAACAACCAAAAAAAACCACCCCCCCACACCCCCCCACCCCCCAAAACAAAAAAAAAAAAAAAAAAAAAAAAAAAAAAACCCCCCAAAAAAATTCAAGATTTTTTTATTGGAAAATGATGCACTTTTACAAAAAATTGTCAAGATTAAAAAGTTCTTCGAATCACTCAATGGCTGCACTAGAATTTTTTCAAAATTTTTTGAGCAACTTTTTGGATTTTAGCCAATACAGTGGACGCCGCTTATAAGACTCACTTTGGGACCAGCAAAAAAGTGAGTCTTATAAGCGGATGAACCTTATAAGCGAAGGGGAAAAACAAGATTTTAGAATGTATGTAATACACAAACTTTATTTTACCTGTGAATAGACATAATACAACACAATAGCGTCTTATCTACTTATAAAAAAAAGGTAACTCTCCAAATACATACGTACAAACATATGTACATAATCAGTTCAAAGTTTAAGATGGTTTAAAGAAATTTTTTATTTTTGTTTGTTTTTTGTTACTTTCCATCATTTTGGTTATGTATTTTACATAAACTGAGTCTTATATCCGAAGTGGTGAGTCTTATAACCGAGTTTTTTTCAATGTATTCAGATAGGTACGTCCAGACTGTTTCTGGTGATTTGAGTCTTATAGGCTTGAACTGAACCTTATATCCGTGAGTCTTATAAGCGGCGTCCACTGTAGTCAATTTTTGCAAAATTTAAAAAATCTGTTTAATAAATTCTGAAAAAACCAGTGCATTCTTTGAATGACTATAAGAACTTTTTATTCTTGACAATTTATTGTAAAAATGCATTGTTGTCGTGAAAAAAATTTCTAAAGATCAAATTAGTATCGAAATTCAGAATTTTTTTTCTCGAAAACAATGCATTTTTACAAAAAATTGTCAAGAATAAAAAGTTCTTAAAATCACTCAAGGAATACAGTTTTCAGAATTTATTAAGCAATTTTTTAAATTTTGCAAACTGACTATTTGCTAAAATCCAAAAAGTTGCTCTAAAATTTCGAAAAAATTCTAGTGCATTCATTAAGTGATTTTAAGAACTTTTTTCCCTGACAATTTTTTGTAAAAGTGCATCATTTTCCAATAAAAAATTCTTGAATTTTTTACGCAAAAATTTTGCAGTTCAGGCGCCATTTTGAATGCATAAGGGAAAAATTCGACCTTTAAACCACGTACATATACTTCAAGTTCAAACATTTATTCCATGGGTTAGTGAGGTTCCAGGTCCATTGCAGACGGAAACCCCTTGACAATTTGATTTAAAAAAAATGTGCAAAAAAATCATTTTTTTTTTTAAACTGCTTTTTTTCATAATCAATAATTTTTTGGAGGAATTTCATGGACACCATTGGAAAGGGCACGTCTTAAACTTCAAAAATAGGTCCCTGTAAAATTTTTCTGTCGTAAATAGTATTAGTTATGAGGCGCTGAAGAGTGATGTACCGGGAGTGCCGTTTTCGGCCGAAACGGGTTAAACAGATTTTTTTTAATTCATGACATGATGCCTAATTTTCCACTGAGCCTCACTTGATGACTCATGTTTACCACTACCCATTTACTGATTATTCTTATGACTTCAATACTGACAAGAGTAATGAGATTAAAAAAAATACAAGTTTTTTTTTTCTAGACTGTCACCACTATCTCGGGAATTATTTCCTATCCATTCGACACCGTCAGGAGACGTATGATGATGCAGTCTGGACGTAAAAAGAGTGAAATAATGTACAAGAATACCCTCGATTGCTGGATGAAAATTGCGCAGAACGAAGGGCCAAGTGCGTTCTTCAAGGGCGCCTTCTCTAATGTGCTGCGTGGCACTGGTGGCGCTCTAGTGTTGGTATTCTACGACGAACTGAAAGCGCTGTTATAAGCTTTGTAGCTCTCTAACATGCTTATAACTTACTGTATGACACTTTGTTATTAAGTGCATCAAACGTTTAACATAAAAATCTTTACAATTCGTTGAGTATTATTGAATTTGTTTCTTAGGTATTAGATTAGTTTTAGATACTGAAGGAAGACTGCATTTTCTGACTGAATGATTTTGTTCTATGTTCATTATTTTTTGTTTTTGTTAGAGATTTAATTTTTTGTTTCAATAAAGCATATTTTTTTAATTCGTTTTTTGATCCCCTAAACCTTTTACGTATTTGAGTACAGGAGTAATCACAAAATATTTGAGGTCGCAGGATTTTTTATAAATCGTGCAATTTTTTAATGGGAACTCTTAAATGAATGTCCTAGGAATAAAATTATTTATTGCATTACAGAGCTGTACTTGAGTCCGGTAACGTCAATGTCGCGAAAAATCACGAGAAATTTCCTATCAAAACTTGATAGGAACTACTGGACTAAAACGCTAAGAGACTTAATTCACAATACACAATAAGGTTATAATTGCTTTAACTTTGAATTCCGAACCCCCTATAAAACTAGGCCATACAGCATTGCATTTTTACCACAGATTACATATCTGTGATGACGTCACGGAAATACCGCGACATTCCTATATAACGGGCTACTATGCCGAAAAAATATTTGGTGATGTCATTACAGTTGCACTAATGAAATTTGGGTTCCCTAGTAAATACAAACATATGCAACACTTAGTTCACTCCTATATTTATACGAGTCTCATTTGCCAAAAACAATTTAATACACTAATTTGGGAACAGGTATTTGACATGAATTTTGGGTTGATAAGAAAAAAATATTAAAATTATATTTCCTAAAGGTAAATGAACCATGTCTTTAATAGTTATGAAGGAAATTTACGATCTAAACAAGTATCCTTTAAAATTAAAACGATTTAAGCAAATATCCTTTAGAAGCTCTAAATATAGCTAGGCTCTTTTTAATCGGAAAATGCTGTTTGACATTTGAAAGATCCTTACTTAAAACAGAATACCCCGAAAAAAGGGGGGGGGGGGGGAAAAGAGGGGGGGGAAAGGGGGGGGGGGGAAGGAGAAAAGGGAAGGAGTGGAATGGAGTGGGGGGTTGAGTGTAATACATAATCTATTCTAGGTTGTTATTCTGTGCTTTAACCCGAGAATACTATTCTCGGCTTTAACTTTCACTTCTTTAGTTCTCTGATGCTCTGTGTTGGTGACGTTTGACGTTTATGTGCTGTCAAATTAGCACTGGGTTAAAATAAAATCGTAAATAATTTTTAAACAGTAAAGTTTTGCGTACAATTTATTAAATATTAATTGACCAATTATGGCTCAAATAGGCGAACCTTTGACACTCTCAAGAGGTAACGTTCTAATATTATTTGCCATTCAATAAGCATTAATAATATTATAAACTAATATATATAATAACTAATATTTCCAGACATCAAGAGATCAATAGAATTATTAGAAAAACTTCAAAAAAAGCGGCGAAGTCCCAGCAACCAAGTTAGCCGCATTACAAAAAGTCCTCCAAAGCGACTTTCTGAATGCAGTTCGTGAAGTGTACGAACATGTTTACGAAACAGTAGACATTCAAGGGTCTCAGGACGTAAGAGCCTCAGCGACAGCTAAAGCCACAGTAGCTGCTTTTGCGGCTAGCGAAGGCCACGCACATCCGAGAGTTGTGGAATTACCAAAGACTGACGAGGGGTTGGGTTTTAATGTGATGGGCGGTAAGGAGCAGAATTCTCCAATTTACATTTCCAGGATCATACCTGGGGGTGTGGCAGATAGACACGGAGGTTTGAAGAGGGGTGATCAACTTTTAAGTGTAAATGGAGTTGTAAGTACAAATATTTGTATATACTGGAGAACATTTCATTCTGAGAATGTTGACTAGTAGTTTCTACCGATTATTGATTTTTTCTATCACGATTTTTTTAATTGATTTATTTTTATTATAGTCTGTTGATGGAGAGAACCACGAAAAAGCTGTGGAACTCCTGAAGCAAGCTCATGGATCTGTCAAATTGGTGGTGCGCTATACGCCAAAAGTTCTTGAAGAAATGGAACTACGTTTCGACAAACAAAGGGCTAGGAGAAGGCAGCAATACAACTAAGTCATTAAAGCTGAATAGAAATATAGTCTGCTGATATTATTTATGATCTGTTGTGTTTGCTAATGCTATATGTTTTTGTATACTCGGCACTGATAAAAAATAGTATCGTGATGTTAGAATGGCAGTCTTTTTGAAAAAGTCTCATTATTCTGAAAGAATGAAGTTTTAGGCAAGTTACCAGTCTGTTTCAGATTGTGCAATCCTAGTTATTCAAATAAAGCAAATCCTAGTTACACAAATTTCACCAGATGTAACAGGTTCACAGATATCCTTTCTACAGGACCGAAGGTAGAAATTAATTTAGAAAACAAAAAAATGAGGAATTGAAAAAATGAGGAGTTTGAATTTTCGTAGTATATTTCATGATTGTGTGTTACATTTTTGGTTTCCAAATGATACATTAATCATTTACTGTGAATCTGATTATCTAAACATATACAACCATTATTTTTCATCTTCATCAGACATTTCCTGATTTCACTTTTGATAATTATTAAGGAATTCTATTTATTATTTAAATCTTCATTTTTTTACTGTAAGTTTTAGTGTGAGGGCATTGTTTAGATATATGTGTATAACAATAATATATTAAATACATTTCAGTGGTGTCTAAAATTATTTAATGAACTTGGCCAATAATCAACAGAGACTGTTGATTATTGTTGAAGTATTCCTTTCACAATATATTAGTTTAATGCTGTTTGCAGGAAAATAAACAAAATGTGGTGTTTTGCACAATAATTTTATTTAAGATATAATAAATATAGTATAAGTACAATATATTATTTTTAACACAGATAAAACAGTCAGATCATGTATTACAGTACAAGTACAGAATAAGTTAAGGTTTTGCATCCATTTTTCCAGGCAAGAATAAAAAAAAGCACTGAATTTAAACTCTGATGAAATATTTGCAGTTTTGATACAAATTTCAATGTCCTCTAACATAGTGTACTTCTATTTTTTTTTACAGTCTTTAATCTCAAATTTATTTTTAAAAATAATTTAAAATTGATCATGTACTACTTTGAAAGGAGATTAATAGAACTTTTTTTAATACTGCCAATGAGAAGTCTTTATTACTTGAAACATAAACTTGTTATTTTTTTTAGTAAAGCAATAATACGAAGGAACTATGAACGTACAGTTTTATTTTTTCGTCTACATGAAAATAGAAAATGGGTACCAAAAACTTTAAACTCACTGTATATAGTTTTGTTCTAGGCTAAATATTCTGATATTTTAGTACCTAAAAATTGTGACAATTTTTATCTTGTTTGATGCAAGTATATCATTGTCAACAACTTTATTTAAGTCTTATATGGAACAAATATAAATTACATTTCATAAATTAAATATGCAGATTGCAAGTATATTTCAATAAGATAACACAATTAATTGTAAAGACAAAAAAAAAACACAGGAACTATTCAAGTTGCAATTTGAGGTAATCTCACCTTAAGATAGTTTACTTTCATTTTTGACTAGCTTAGTTTGCTTCTTAAAAATAAATCACAAAAAAATAGAACACAAAAAAATTAAAGCCTTGCTGTTATTAAAATAATAAACGTTAAACCCAAATGATGCACCTTACTTACTGTCAAATACGAATTAATGTAACGTACTTTTTTAATGTATTCAGTGGAGTAATTAAGTTAGTGTGATGTAAATATTTACGTGTGAAATTAAACATTTCCAGATTTTAATGTGAATCATCTCCCATTTGAACTTTAGATACCATATAGATACCTACGATCAGTCCAAATAATCCTATGGCACTACCGAAGATTTCTATTATTAAGATTTTCATGAAGAGAGCGGAATTAGCTGCATCTGCAAGAGCTGCTCCAGAACCAACAATCCCAACTGTCATTCCGCAGAATAGGTTTACGAACCCTGCTGCTATTCCCGACCCAAACATCAGATAACCTAAACAAAACAACATATACCAGTAGATCCAGGCACATTTTTCTACAATTACTGTCAATTAATAAGGTGTTCATACCTCTACATGTAACATTCATATAAAAATGATACATTTGAGTGTAACATTGTGATGATTTTTATCTATACAATGTGCTCAATACCATTTTTTTAACATTATTTATATGTATATACAAACCTGCTAGCCAATTCCTAGCTTTCAAATCGTCATCTTTTAGAACATTTTCATAGGAAAAGTCTTCTAAATAGCCTGAGAGTACAATGGCCAAGATGAGACCGTAGATGGCAACAGCCTCACAGAAGATAACAGATATGAGATTCTTTGTTTTGATGCGGGGTGCTTTTACACCACCTCCCACAATGCTAACGCCTGTGGTGTGGATTCCGATAGCTGCACCAACGATGGATAGTGATATCGATAAGCCGATTCCCAGGCAACACCACATATGTGGCGAGGTATTTTCCAAAAACCATCCTATATCGATTCTGTTGCCTCTTCCAGTTAGAACGTGATATAGTACGAGAATAGTAACAACAGCAAAAGCAGTCGCGAAAAAAGTATAACCTAGAGTAGCTCTTATACTTATACCCATTATTATTTAACTTAGATCTTTTGATTAAATTACTGATTCTGTAAAAAAATCAAATAATTTGAGGGACTGTTACTTTTGCTATTACTTACATTGGATGGTTTTAGACGAATCAGTTTATTTTTAACTGCTTTTCGTTAAACATTTGGGTTAGTTATTTTATTAATAATTTTGTTTACACGTGTTAGCGCAAACGATCAGTAGTTCAAAAAAGCCAATTCGCTAACGATAAAGCATAGACAAAATATACTTTTTATGCTTATACTTTTTGGGTAAAGGCATAGAGCATCGACAAAATATACTATATATACTTTTTGCAAAGAGTGTAAGTCACCCCTCTTGGTCGCCAAATCCGTGCATCAATTCCCCGCTTAAGTCGCGAAATTTTGCCTCTTAAGTCGCGATCATAACCTCAACTTTTTTTGTGTTTTAACTGCAAAAATAAATATTTAGAGATATACCACAGCACTTGTTATAACGAAACATGATCCAACTGAACGAAAAATCAATGTAAGTATACCCAGTCGTGCGTGACAATGTTCAATTTTCCACTTGCATGAATATTTTAAAGATTAAATATTTTTAAAAGACACCTAACCTATTTTAAATCAATAAATGTTATACAAAAAAATATTACACAATCATTTTTTTCAATAAAAATTGTACATATTCATGCGAGAATCCAATTTCCAAACTTTTACAGGCGGCGACTTAACCGGGACGGTTTCGCGACCTAATAGGGGAAACGTGGTGAAATAACAGAGGATGTGAATTAAGCGAAGGTGAAATAAGAGGGGTTCGAGTGTATAAGTTTGCAGAGCTGCTCTTGATTATTAGTAAACATTACAACAGAAATATACCAGTTAAGTTGGTATTTTGGAAAAAACGTAATAACTTCAGGAGAACAAGTCCATTTTCATATATTATTTTTGTATAATATAAGTTAAAAAGTAGATATGGGTTCATTGACCAGGGAAGTTTCAGAGAGCATGAAACATATGCAATGTTTCCTATCTCTATCATCTCTATTTCGTGGTAATCTTTATACACTCGAACCCCTCTTAATTCACCTTCGCTTAATTCACGTCCTCTCTTATTTCACCACGTTTCCCCTATTATGTCCCGAAACCGTCCCGGTTAAGTCGCCACCTGTAAAAGTTTTAGAACTACGTTTGGAAATTGGATTCTCCAATGAATACAATTTTTATTGAAAAAAATGATTGTGTAACACATTAAATATGGACACCTAACCTTTAAAATAGGTTAGGTGTCTTTTATAAAATATTTAACCTTTAAAATATTCAGTCAAGTGGAAAATTGAACTTTGTCACGCACGACTGGGTATACTTACGTTTATTTTTTTGTTCAGTTGGCTCATTTTTCGTTATAGCAAGTGCTGTGGTATATCTCTAAATATTTATTTTTGCAGCAAAAACACGAAAAAGTTGACGTTATGATCGCGACTTAAGCGAGACTAAATTTCGCTACATAAGCGAGGTGATGATGCACGGATTTGGTGAATTAAGAGGGGTTCGAGTGTATGTAGTTTTTTTTTGTTATATGTTTTGTTGTGTTTGTATTGTGTATTGTGGTTAGTCTCGTTATGTTTTCTGGTTAATCTGATTTAGTTATTAGGTATTTAAAAAGATTAATGACTATATTAACATAATGTGTGTGTTATATTAATAGGTATATGTATGTGTTATGAAACAAAAATATACAATTTATATTGTGTATATATTCCTATGTGTTTATTCTACAGTTCGTTCAAAAGTTTGCATATAAATATTTGTAACAGTGTATGAAGGGATAGTAAAATTCATTTTATTACTTATAAACTAATTTATTATATTAAAATATATTTAATTTATACAACTCTGGAAAATATATTATTTACAAACAACCGCATATCGCTAAAAGGTACATAACCTATACAGGGTGATTTCCTGTTTTACAAAAACATTGCAAATCATGTCCCATTAGCCTCTTCGTAACAAATTACATCTTACATAATACAAACTTATCGATAAAATAGAAAAATATATGCATATTTTCGATAAGTTCCAGTCTTTATTCCTTTTCTCGTGTTTCATTAAATAATTTAGGAATTTCATTCCAATTTATAATCAGCGTAACACTTCCTTGGATTAGTAGAACTCTGTGTGATGTATGGGTTAGTCTTAAGATTGCGTTTCTTAGTGTTAGGGATGTGGCAGTGTGACAGGTTGTGAATGTTAGTGAGGAATACTGTACTTATTTGACGTTTTTATACGCATTATGCGTAGGTACTGAAATGCGAAATATTGCAACTGAATACGACAAGTATGTAAACTCTACATGCAGTTGAAATTAAAAGATGCTTGTGAAATAAAAAAATAGGGTAGAGGATAAACAAGATTTCTTTTTTCACGCATTTCCTCAAAATCCCCCTAAAGGGAAGGCACAAAATTTATAATGGCAAAATTTTGACTATCTTACTGCTAAAATACGAATAAGAATGCCACGAAAATGATAAAGTGTTGAAACCTCGATCTACACAATGAATGTATATTGATCAGAATCCTTCTTTGATCATTTATTTCTTTGTTTAAGGTTCACTACCGAAGGTTCTCGATGGTTTCCTTAATAAAAAGTATCGTTAAAGTCACGTTTTCGATTTTCCTCAAAGAAAACTTATTGCTACTTTATGTTTATATGTACATAAGATGCGAGCGTGTCTAATAGGTATGTTACAAAGTACGTAAAATCTAAATGTGGATTCGGAAACTATTTTAAATAAATATTACGTGATAATCGATGATTTTCACAACATGAAATGAGCTTTACTGATGATTATAAATTGGCTACGTTTGTCTATCTAAACTTAAGTGCCACTGACGAAACCTTTTGGTTTTATCATCATCACCGACTTCTTCAGCGTGTAATCCCATCCCCTCCAGCGGAACCAAACAATACCTGAAATAACAATGTATTTAACATTCTGGAAGACATCATAACAACCAAATAATATAATGTTTATTATTTATCCTTTTACAAATACATTTATACCAATGAAACGCATTTTGATTTGATGTTCTGGTGTAGCTGACACAACTGAATGAGATGATACGGTATCGGTAAAACAGCGATGTTAATTTAGTGGTCTTTTAAAATCCTTTCGTGACTCGTCAACACCATTCAACATGGGAAGTAGCTCAAACAGACAATAACAAGTTATACGCAATCCCGTTGATGAAGTTGTATCGTAAATAACAATCCGTTAAAGTTTAATTTTTAAAAACATAATCGGTACTAGAGTTTGCGCGCCTTTTCTCACGGGTCGAACGATGACAAAATGTCCATTGTCTTGCGACCACCCGCCGGCGAAGAAAAACAATTATTAATGCCTATTGTAAAGCGCGGTTAAGAACCGGCTTGGACCAGTGTTAGCTTAGGACTTCCTCCTGCATTATGCAAAAGAGCATTAAACAATGGAAAGTGAGTTCTCGGTTTCAGCGGGATTGCTAATTCACAATGGCATGCACTTTAAAATATATATGTAATGCATCTCGTATTGAGTGCTTCCGCGTGCCATTTTCAAAAGGAAATCGAAACTATACTCGATCAGTATCAATATTATTGTTACTGATCTGTGGTTATTTAACCACAATAATTATTATTCTGGTCTGTAGGCGAAACATTCTTTTATAATCCTGACGAATTCGAAGAGATAATGACGTTTACACAACGTCTTGCCTCTATAAGTTCGTTTCAACTTACCTGATACGACCAAGACCAAGTTACCTGATTAAGACCAAGTAACTTAATATATAAAATGCTGCATAAATTGTCGTATAATACAAAAGTTTACTGACAAATATAATTACTTCTACCTTGTCGTGCTGTGAGATCCTGGGGATCGTTGAGGTAGAGGCCGTTTAGTCCCCGACCACAGGATTTCCACCACCATCCTCCTTTCAACATTGATGCACAGTTAAGGCTCGACCTGTCGTTGTCTCTGAAAAACAGGATGAATGGTCAAAATACGATAATGGGACGTTCTTAGACAAGCGGTTAATAAAAATATTAACTCGAAAGTAATAGTAAATAATCTCTTTTGAATAAATGGCACAACTGGTACAATCTTAGGTAGTATGCTATCCATACTATTTAATATGGTAATATACCGTTAGCAATGTCACATCTTCCGTCTGTAAGTTAATATAAGTAATTTATTGGTTAAAGGGAATGACTACAGACAAATAGCGTTATTTTAGAGTTATTGTTGAAGGTGGAGGCTCTGACAGCAGCGAACAGGCAGAAATTTCCGGGTGTGGAATAACCACCACAAGAAGGGGACTTCATCCAGAAATATGTAAGGATTTAAAGCAAAACCACATGTTAAACATGTGGTCGAATAGAATTGGCCGAGTCATAGTCTTCCACAAACCTTATCGGTTGATTATACCGAATGAGGGAGAGGAAGACAACATACACATGCCAGTTCAGCAGAACGGAACCATCTGGTACACAGATGAGTCCAAAACGAAAAAAAGCACTGGAGCGGGTGCAACCAACAGAGATCCAGTGTGCGAAATCAGCATAAACCTGGGGAATTCAGCAACCGCATTTCAGACAGAAATAATTATCAGGAGCTCTTAGACAAATAAGAGGATCCCGATTACCACTGATAGCCAAGCAGCACTTAAGTCCTGGAAGCAGTAGAAATACATTCCCACCTAGGTAGTCAAAGACTGTATGGATTCGCTAATACAACTAGCGGAACACAACGGTATCACTCTTAAGTATGTCAGAGGTCACCAAGGCCACGAAAGGAACGAAACAGCGGACTTTGTCGCAAAGAAAGGGACTTTGGTTTCACTGATAGGGTCAGAACCCACCTGCGGTCTGGCCTACCATACAGCCAGGAGGACCATAAAGGACCTATTAAGAGAAAAACATCAAGACATTCCAAGCATTACAAAAACAATCAGGCATTCCAACTTTGAGGCTACAACAAGAGAACCAAAATAAGTAACGCTCTACTAGAAACTGTCTTTTTTTAATAAAACAGGACTAATGGAATATCTATTTATAATTGTCATGGTGGGCAGCACAATACTGCCGTCCTTAGGAAAAACACCGCATGTGCAAAAATTATGAAATTTGAGTTAAGCACGAAAGTCAGTTCTAGACAGCTTATATTACATATTTCCATAAGAAAAAACACCGTATTTACAACCACAAATATATATTTTTTAAATAATTCTAAACCTAGCATCTACAAAAAGATCTACTAAACTGAAGAAGAACCCCGCAACTACAACGCTACTTAGGAAAAACACCGCATATACTTGTCGTAGTCTGCAGATGCCGTGTTTGTTCTAAGTAAAATGCAAACGCGGTGTTTTCGCTAAGTAATTGGTTGATTTACAGAATGTAATATTGCTGCCTAGGCTTGACATGTTCAAGAAAGTTATATTTACTCAAAGAATTTCTGCATTCAACGAAAGCTTTGTACCTCTGGGTAAAGTAAAAAATCAAAAGACTTTTGCATACTTATGGCACGACTCCATTGCTGGACGGGGAAAAGAAGGGATAATTGGCTCCTTTAATGCGTTTTTTTACATCACAGGGATTATAAACACTTTGTTCTTTGGGTTGATAACTGCTCAGGATATATCCTTCCTGGTGTATATTGTAAATTCGGACGCCATTGCTGCTGAAGATATTTATGTCAAGTATTTCGAACCAGGACATACCTTTATGTCTGCCGACAGTTTCCACCATCAGGTGGAACTGTCATTAAAAAAAGCAAAAGAAAACTTACGATTTTGATGATTTCATTACAGCTGTCGGAAAAACGAATTAAAAAAAAGATGGAAGTCAAAAATTATGCACTGTATAGATTTTTTTTAAGTGGCAAGATTTTTCGTCGCAAACAAAAATAAAAGACCTAGATCCTCGTCCTTACTTGGCCAAAATAACTCAAATTGTGGCCAACAGGGGATTCTTTTCTTTAAAGTACAAGTTGACAAACAACTCTGATATACATATGAAATGGATTTTATTCAAAAAAACAATTTTAAAGAAAGGACTTCCCTGTCCCAAAGTATTTACATCTCCTCCAAAAACTAAAAAAGAAACTCTTCTTAAAAAACCTCAAAACTATAATTCCTTCAAACAGGTTTCGATTCTCGAAATACCTTGAGGAGAAAAATAAAGATAAATGAGAAAGTTTTGTTCTGTTTTTATAATTAGTTAATTTCCATAAACCGTTTTTCCTGTTTATTGTATTGGCAAAAAGTTTTGTGCATCTGGCTAGAACAATTGGCTTTTCCGTTTATTATACTTCTAATAAGTATTCAATAAATTGTTGTAAGAAAAATGTCTGTTGTTTAATTGTTCTTTTTATATATGGGAATATGATTGCAAACTAACTGGTTATTATTTATGGAATTATCCTAAGAAAAAATACCGCATGAGTTTAACTTCAGTAGATGCTGTGGTTTTTCTTAGCATTTTCTAATAAAAAATTTAATTCGTTTTCCCAGTATCTACCTTTTTAGGCAAAATATAAGGAGAAACTGCATTTTTTCAAAAAAAATAATAATTTTTTTTGAAGATTTGTTCATATAAAGTGAAATTATTTTCATTTGCAACGTAATAAGAATTTGTGGACATTTTAAACGTTGCCTAAACTTTGCACTCGATTTACTCATTATTGTATAATATGCAGATGCGGTGGCCTTCCTTAGGACGGCAGAATATAGATTGTGTATTTATGAATTCTAAGAATATTCTAAGGGATGTGCAAAGATTCACACATGCATGTACTACACTAATGTAAAAAATTAAAGGGTCAAAAAATTTTCCGAATTTTTTAGTGATCATATTACGATTTCAGTTAGATCGTAATGTAATTTTGCATGGTGTTTGGGGGTATATTCAACTGTAAAAAGCACACGCAACATTAGTCATTTCATGAAGATTTGAATTCTCAGCCGTTTCAGTAACTCAGAAACTCTCAGAAACTTCAGCCGTTGATGTTCTGAAAAACCATCAATTACCCGTTTTTTCCTGTTTTTTCAAATTCATGTCAAGGATAAAAAAAATGTTCTCCTTAAAAATCGCAGCAGAACCTTGTAGTGGGTTTATTCCAGTTTTCAGAATTGCCCTTAGATTTTCTGTGCTACCGTTGATTGCTGAGATATCGTCGATCAAAGACAATAGGGTGTTTTTTGATTTAAAGTTCGATATCTCAGCAACAAATGGTCGTATCAAGATTTAAAAAAAAGCAAATTGAAGCTGAATAAACAAACTATCCGATCCATAGCATGGCTAAGTTAGAAAAATTTTTTTGAAGCTCGTAGACTTGAAAAAAAAGCAAAAAAATTCCCAAAATTTTCTTTTCACACTACTTCCCTAAAATTACGCGAAACATGTTAATCTAAAAATTTTGTTGCCGAAATATCTCAAAACTAGAAACTTGAAGCATCAAAATGCTTTTTTTAGACCTCGATAAGACCATTTTTCACTGAGTTAGAGCATTCTGAAAAATCACTAAAAATTCGGAAACATTTTTTGACCCTTTAATTTTTTCCACTAGTGTATAGGTACATGATATGTATAAACATTATATTTATATATGTATAAACATTGATATCATGTTGTCTGTCTAACTGTCACACAAGTGATCAGATTTCGATTTCAGTTAGATCGTAATGTAACTTACCACTTGTTTACCACAAGTGGTAAACATGATATGTTTACCACTTCTTTAAGAATTTATTTCAGATTACTGGTGATTTACCTGTTATATGTCGAAAATGGACTATTATTGCTTCCATACCAGGGATCGTTGAGGGGAATCGCCAGCATTTCCTTCGTATCCGTCAATTTCAAGCTTGTAGTATTCTGCCTCCGAGTAAATTTTGAAATGAGAGTATTGCGCGTACCTGAAATATATTTTAAAATATGCATTTTTTTCTCGACTTAATTTAACTTCGTAATCTGAGACCTTAAGATCTTATTCATTTGGATCGCGATCGCAATTGTTGAGTGTCTGGCTATAAGCAAAATCTTAAGTCTGGCTATAAGCAACGCTTAAGCATAGGGGAAAAGTGGGTAATGGGAGTCACTTAAGCGAGAAATCAAATAAAACCTTATTTAAAATAATTATAAAAAAATAAAATCTCTATTGCGACCGCTTAACAACTAAAGTTGACCGCAAAAACAAGCCATTTTTCGCCTGTTAGGCAGCCCTTGAAATGTAACTTCAAATGCATGCTAAATTATAGTTTATGATGAGACTTTAATTTCCTGAAAATTTCAGATTGAGGCTGCATTCGGTTATCGAGATATCGAGGGTCAAAGTTGTCAATTTTATATGAGCCCGAAATCCAATATTACTTAGCTTATATCGATCCATTTTTTCTTAAGATTCTAATTTATTAAGCATTTGGAAATTAATATTTCTTTATTTTTTAAACGTAAATTCATTTTAAATATCATCTTTAAGTCTTCAGAAATTATTAAAAAACCTTTAAAAGTATAAACACTTTGAGTAAGTGCAGTATGAAACAAACATAACTATAGGGTCCTAGCTGCATGCAGGAACCTCCTGCAGAACGTAATCATTACATTACATTATTACATTGGTAACCTAGTTGATAACAACAATAGCAATAAAAATGATAAAAACTGTAACAATTATTAATCTATCAATCATTAATAAGTTCAAAAGCGAAATTCAGAAATAATGCAAATTTCTTCAAAACAATAAACTATAATCTGGGACGATTAATAAAGCTTTTGATTTTTTTTAAGGTAAAGAATTGCATTACATTCTCTACATTTGTATGAATTATTTAAATGACTGATTATTTAAAAAATTAATTCCAAATCAACATTCAACAAAAAATTGAACAAGGATAATCGACTCTAGGCGAAAGAATAAAACAAAAATGGGTAGTTCACTTTTTCCTTATTAAATACATACTTTTTTAGCTTAAAATATTATCAGTTTCATGAATAGCGTTATAAATAACAATACCAGCATTTAGTAAAAAAATGTATTGTTCAATTCCGTCTTATTTTTTCGCGCAAAGGTGGTTGCCATTATTAGAATTTATGTTGAACCTTATTTATATTGATTTATCATGAACATCAACTATGAAATGTTTGAATAATTGAGATAAGGAGGAAGGGAAGAATTTGTAATTGTTTAAGTTTAAAAAAATTATTGCTGTATGTAATAAATCGCAAACGATAACTTGTTGTCTCAAAAAGAATCATTATCTCCTGAATGTAATGAATTGTGAACCCATGCAAAATTGACAACTTTGACTATCGATATCTCAAGAACCAAATGCTGCCTCAATTTAAAATTTTCAGGAGATGAAAGTCTCATCATAAATTATTATTTAGAATAGATTTGAAGTTAGATTTCAAGGGCTGCCAAACAGGCTAAACTTGCAGTTTTCTCTCTTTTCTTATTCAGCTACCAACTGAAATCAGTTTCAATCATTTCAGCAATCAATTTTGGAAAATATGACAGTTTAAAAAAAATACAGATTTGACTCCCATTATACCGATGTGAGGGCAATGGTGGTCACCACGTGGGTAATCAGAATCAAACAAAATGTAACACATATTGAAGATAGGTATAACCTTTGGCCGAGTGCCACCTAGGTACAGTCCGCGTGCGCCCACAGCCCACATGAAGTACATCTGTACCACATCTCGTTGTTTCTTCTGAATTCGCTGCATTATGTTTCCTGTGTCTTCTGCGCTACCATTCTCATCATCCTGGCATAACTTTCTTTTTTCGTTTGCCTTGAAATTTTCTATTTTTTCTTATTTTCTTTTTCCACCAGGCCTTTTTTGATTGTCTTTGATTATCTTTGATGGTCTTGTATTGAAGACAGGTGCCTTCTCTAGCAACTTAATGAAAATTTGAATTGTAGACACTTTTTTCTGATGTCTCTTTGATTTAAGTTGATACAATATCTGGATCAGGAACTGGTAGGTCTACTTATTTTGATGTGCCAGATGGGTCTACTTGCCTTAATGTGCTAGGCACCGAAGAATTGAAGAATATCAGCTGAAACAAAGGCTTCGTCTGATAATACTTCGGGATTCAGTGGAAAGATACCAGTTGCTTTAAATCACATCTCGTTGTTTCTTCCGAATTCGCTGCATTATGTTTCCTGCGTCTTCTGCGCTACCATTCTCATCATCCTGGCATAACTTTCTTTTTTCCTTTGCCTTGAAATTTTCTATTTTTCTTATTTTCTTTTTCCACCAGGCCTTTTTTGATTGTCTTTGATTATCTTTGATGGTCTTGTATTGAAGACAGGTGCCTTCTCTAGCAACTTAATGAAAATTTGAATTGTAAACACTTTTTCTGATGTCTCTTTGATTTAAGTTGATACAATATCTGGATCAGGAACTGGTAGGTCTACTTATTTTAATGTGCCAGATGGGTCTACTTGCCTTGATGTGCTAGGCACCGAAGAATTGAAGAATTTCAGCTGAAACAAAGGCTTCGTCTGATAATACTTCGGGATTCAGTGGAAAGATACCAGTTGCTCTAAATCCAGATTCTCCCTTTCTAATAAACCTGACTCATTACCCACAACTACACTAATGTGAAAAAAGTCACAAATAAAAAAAATATATTATCGCGATCTAAGCTGCGCATCACTATGTTGAATGTCAGTCTAAATACACATAAAAGACTTATTTAAGTATATTACGAAATTCGACATTTACCGTTTATTTTATTTCGTTGCAAATTTACATTGGTGAGGCGCAAAAACAAAACAATGCTGTCATTCTGTAACAAGCGGCTGTTTCTAACACAAGTCGTTCGCAACAGTGATGGGGGTCACAGAGCGGGGCAGCGAGGTCGTTTGCGCTACTCTCAGATATGTAGTATTGTAGATTTGGGGTGACCACCATTGCCCACTGACTCTTATTACCCGCTCTTTCCCTATACTTAAGAGTTTATGCCTATTTTCCAGCAGAGTGGTATTGCAGAGAATAAGATTGCAAAATGTAGGTATAATTATAAGTTATTGCAGACAGAAATACAGATGAATTAAGCAGGAGTGTTGACTGTATTTAAAGTCATCACTGCATCATTCAAGATATGAAGTTGATCCTAACATGCGTAAATATTCTTTATATTTTTATCTCTAATAAATAAAATTTATTATTACAAATGAAAAAAGCATCATATAAAGATAACTATTTTAAATTGATTTATATGCTAATAATCATTTTGTGGAGGTGTGTGACTTTATTCTTGTTATGTAATAATTAATACTGAGTTTTTATAACCAGTTTACGTTTGTTCAGGATTAGTTTTTTTATAAGTGACCTTTTTTGTTGTCGATCGGTTTTTCATGTTATATGCGTCTTGGTATTACTAAAAGTTAAACTATTATTATGCGATTTATGTATTTTATTAGTCAATATTTTTCAGATCCCGTTGATAATCCCACATTTATTTTTTCGTCATAAAAAAAGTCTGTAATACGTCGAGACGTTCTATTGTTATATTTCACGTGTTCAACAAGCTTTTTTTTTTTTCGAATTTATGGCCAGAGCTTCTAGGCTATTAGCGCGTTCAACAAGCTTAGTAGTTAGGAAAATGATGACATAACATAATAGTCTAACGAAGACAACAGAAATACTATTATAGTAGCGGGTTTTAGATTACCTAGTTTTTCCATTAATTTAGTATTTTGCCATTAATTTTCCATTAATTTAGTATGAGTATTTAATGTATGTATAATAAAGGTATTATGAGTGGGTAATATAAGAGTTATCAACTTTTCTTCTGCAGCAAGTAATGACTTTTTTCTACCAACACCCAATTACTTGATCACACGGTCTTTCAATGTTCGTAAATTACAATCTAGCAGGCGGTATTATTCAAGTCTTGGGATCTTTAATCCGTTGTAATTTACGTTATAAAAAATCTATTTGAAAGCTGGTTTCACTTGACTTTATTTTTTAGTAAATACCTTCTTGCTTGTTATCGTTTAAAAAATAAAAAATGGAAAGAAACCTTAATTTGCATGCTTAAAAAATTGTTACTAAATATGTAATAAAGTGTGAAATAGCCACTTTTAAGACTCGTGTATTTTTTTATTGTTTTGCAATAAATAAAACGCCGTTTATTTACTGCAAGCAGAGCATAAAATGCCTCAGGGTTCTGTATTGCGGCCCATGTTTTACACATTTTAAACATACTTTTTTTACTTTGTAAACCTTTTTAAAACGTTTTTGTTTGGATAAATTTCCCTGTTATAAAAATAAGTACCATTCTGCCTCCTTTTATATACTTATTTTTTGTCAATATTTCTTCATGAGGTTTCTTGAATGAATTTGATTAATTTTCCATTTTAAGGCTAGCTAGTTATATTAAGAAATTAATTATTTAAACTGTTCAAATCTCAAAAATAAATGAATTTTAAGGATAGAGAGGTTTTTAAAATAAAATTTTTAACAGTTTTTTTTCGCAGTAGTACAAAAACTCTCAGAGCAAGATAGAAAAACGTCAAACTTATTTCTACTGAAAAAATCGCATTTAGAAAGAATTCTTCTTGTAGAACGAAGTTTTTCGATAACTATAGTAGTACCCTTAGATAAACTATTTCTGTTTAGACCTTTTGTTTCCTTCAAAATCTTCGAGTTCCACCCTTAGAGAGTATTCTTCGTTGTTCGTCAGCATGTATATGTTTTCATTTCCTAGCCAAAATTCCTTGGAGGGATCTCCAAAACCGTTCTTATAGTCATTCCAGTCTCTATTGAAATTCTCCCTAGGGTTACCGAAATCATCGCGCCTTTGTATGACCTATAAAGAAGTAGAAAACAAAAATAAATAATTACCTAAATATTCCAGACACATATTCTATGTGATGTCAAGTTATGGGTAGATGCTGTCGCTTTGTCTGCGGTGATTCATTAAATATAATGAGCAGCGGTTAAAGAATAATAATAAATATTGATATATTTACATAATTATAAAAAAATACATAAAAATGTTCAATTATCTAGATTTTATGGCCAACTGGTCTGGAAGGTTGTGTCAATTTGCAGTTTTCCACATTAGCAAAACGTGATAAGTTGGTTTCATTAAATAGTTCGTGAGTCATATATTTTTTTCAGATCTAACTGGCGTTTTCAAGATTTCAAAATTTGAAGATTTCAATTGCTACCTACATTTATAATTAATGTGTTGTCCACAAAATCTACACCAGAATTAAAAAAAAAACAAGTCACATTATATAACAAAATTCAATAGTTTGGCTTTAATTACATATTTTATACAATAATATATGTTGTCCGCTACAAACTGAAGCATGTACTAAAACTACTTACACTTAAAGGTACGAAAAGCGTTGGTATAAATTAAAATAAAAAATACGTTTTTTTAGAAACAAGGAATTTTCGGTTTTCAAAAAAAAATTACAACTCATCCCTAATATACGAGTAGGATGGAACGGTAATACGTAGTGTAAAATGCTAACTAGATAGTGTTAGCCTTGACCTTGACCTTGAACACGATTAACTTAAATTCTATAAGGGCTTTGGACATTTTGGGAAAGTGTAAAACATACAGAAAATATGTTTTGCTTTGCAGAGCACAACCATTTGGCTTGGCGCATTCGCCAGATATTAGAAAACTTCAATGTGCTATAAATTATAAATATGTATTCCAAAACAGTGGCCGTTTTATCCAACACGTGAGCTAAGCATTTTATTGAATTACAATATAAGCCAAGTGTTAGCAGTAAGTTTAATGATAACTCTTTAGCAAAAAATGAGCAATAGACTGTAAGTGTAAACACAAAAGGCGTAACCAAAAATTTCGGATGATATTACACACGATATATAAACTTTAAGAGTACATCTAGATACTATCTATAAATAAATCTACAAACCATCAATTTAAAAAAAATAGATGTCGTTCCTTACAAATAAACAAAACAAATTTCGTTTATAATTTGTTATTATAATACATGATAACATGTGATGTTTATTTACATCGTGTCATTGTTTTTATGTCCTGACCCTGATATTTGTATAATATTCTAGAAAAAAATTGTGCAAAATTTATTTTTCTACGTAAGAAAAACAACTGTGCCATAAAAACCAGTTTTTTTTGGGCACACACAAATTACGGTTATTTTTTGCGCAGATTTTCTGATCGGGGTATTTGCCTGTATCCTGGTGATCTGCGATGTGGATCTCTATGCTATTCGTAGACAACAGAATACCAATAAATCTACAGATTAATGTTTATTTAACGAGCGCTATAGTTAACCTTTCAGAAACTGAATATTCATCACTGTGCCGTCTTCGTATCAACCAGCGTTCAATTATGAAATCTCCAGGGCCGTATCTAGACAAGTGAAATGGTGCATTGGCGTCAAGATCAAGATGGTGCTTGTAAAACAAATTTATTATCACTTGAAAATAACAATGATGTAATCGATTAAAGCAATATTTTCAGATATAATGTACAGTTTAAAAGTGCCGAATATAATAAAGTAACTAATAAATGGCCTGTAGAAGTCGTCGATTTGTGAAACCATATATCGGAAAATATATTTCAGACTTAGCGTTTGAAACAAAATTGTTAATAAAACAAATTGCAAATTCTGACAGTGCAGTTTTAATCTTGTCGTTTATACAATTTGTTAAAACCATTGCTTCTATTCGTATATTCTGTAATTTCCTATGCTCTCGTTTACAATATTCACATCTTAATTGCAAGTCTTTTAATAAGAAAAGTTCTTAACTAGATCGTTTAGGTACTCTAAAAACGATATCGGCCCTGAGACCAGTGGCGGCTCGTGACTTTTTCTTGAGGAGGCAAACATATTTAGTAAAAATTTTTGTTTCCTAAATTTTTGTGATAGTAAACACTGTTAGTAATATGCCGCATAGTGAGGAGAAGGACGTCTACTTAGCCAATAAAATATATTAAGTACATTTGTCTAACATAATGTACCTAATATATTTTATTGGTACAGTAAAACCATCGGGAAGGTATAGAGTTTCCATCAAATAGTTTGCAATTAAAAGATGCAGTGAAATAAAATACGGATTTTTACGAGGACTGCGTCAATTTAGATTTGACGGGCTGAATTGATCACTTTCATAATATTTTGTTTGCCTAAAATATGTAATTTACAAACACAATTAATATGTTCCTGACTTTTTGAATGTGTCAACTGAACGAGATAAAGTTTTAAGATTTTATGAAATCCAGACATTGTCCAAGCATTTTCTCCACGATTTGAAAATAATACACACGGCAAACACAATAATTTATTTAAAGTTAAAGAACCACTTAGCCATTTGCATTTATCATAGCACGTATTAACTAAACTACGAGCCGGCTTAAATTAAAGTTTTACTTAGATCTGGCAGTGGTCTTATTAAAAAAAAAAAAAAATTTTAAGGGGGGGGGGGGGGTTGGTTTTTTTTTGTGAGACCCCCAGAGTTTTGGGGGGGGGGGGTTTTTTTTGGGGGGGCCGGGACAACGGGGGTTTTTTTTTTTTGAAGCAAACGGCCTCCCTCTCCCTCCACCTCCCTTAATTTTTTTTTTATTTAATTAATAAAACGTTCAAATAATGACTTACGTAAGTAATATGGTACACTTTCAATAATTATTATCCTCCTATACCACTCAGAACGCTCAAAAAAAACCGGCATTTTCCAACAAAAATTTCAAAAACACAGAACAATAAAAGATATTAAATTTGGTAGGTTAGGTTGTTAGGTTCATGAAATCAAATAACTCGCTTTCTGCGCTGCCACGTGTGAGAGGTGGGAGACTGGCGTGTTTGCCTCCGCTATGCAGTTTTTTAAATGACTAATGCCACTGAAGTTAAGGGTTAAATTTATTAACAACGCAGGTGATCGCGAAACGCTCAGCCCCCTAGTCGGTATAAATACATACATATGTGAAAACATTGGCATCGGAGGCTTGCCACCATGGCGATAGACTAGGCACTGGGCCGTTTATGAGGGCTAACTAATATGTTGCAAATAATAGTGCAGGAACTCCTTTGACATACATATGTTTATTAATATTTTTATTTTTAGAGATTAATTTTATACCCGATATATGAATTTAAAAATGAAAGGTACCTAATTAAAGTATTATAGGAAGTATGTTAAATTTACTAAATAGTATAGTAGGTTTATAAAAAAAAAAACTTATTTGTAATTTTCACAGGGAAGGCACTGCCTCCTCTGCCTCCCCTGACGAGTCGGCACTGCCTGAGACGAAATGAGACTAAACCGTGAATGACTCAGTAATTTAAACAGACGGTATTCCCAATCACTTATTGTAGAATAATTAGTCGTTGAATTCATACCATACATTAAAAAAAGAATAAATACATTAATTTGTACCTCATTACGGCCCTGGAAACCTCAATTTGTCCGTAAACATAGCGTGAAAAGATTTATATCGCCTCAACATTTGTACTTTTATTAAATGCCTTAATTGTGTTAAATAATACAGGTGTATACATAAAAAAACGACCGAGACTTTCACTTTCTTTGTGTTAATGTCGTTAATTAAATGACGAATTATTTTTATACGGCACACGAAATTCGTACCGCGCGCTGACGTAACCATCGCGAAGCCTCTAAAATAAACTTATGATAATTTACGATAATTATTGTTAACCTGAAGCCATATTAAAAAAGTATAAAGAAGACATTATGCGTTACGTGCCTACAAAAAGTGTTGCGATGGAATTACGTATGAGACTATGAGCTGCCGAAAGAAGCGTCACATGTTATACCACAATCAGATGTCGGTAGAAAGCGGCAGTGGCGCAGCCAGGGGGAGCGAGGCCCCCCCCCCTCAAAGCTAGCCAGCAACCAACAGAAAATCATGGTCGTTTTATGCATCTTCATACTTAATTACATAATTTTATTAATACATTATTTATACATATAGTGACCACTACATGTACAAGGTTACAAGATTTTTGTTTTCACGGAATAATATCATATTGTGTATGCTACTCCCAAGAATGTTTTCTGGCTGTGCCACTGGAAACCGGCGATGCATTGTTAGGAAGTTGACAATTATTGAATTCTTCAAAAGACGCACAGGAATTACAATCACTCAGATAACAATCGCCTAAGCTGACAATTAAGTTGATCAATTATTATTATTTAAGCCACAATGTCGTGGAATTCATTAAGCGAGAATAATTTCGCATTCCGTCATTCGCCATAAGAAACAACAGATTCTGACTTCGACCTCATTAGGACTCATCAGTGACGTATCGCCCTTTAGTGTGATAGTTGTTGAGGAAGACGTCTGGTGATTGAAAAACAATAACATGGTTAGACTCATAGAAACATATCGAATCATGTCTAGTCCCATCTAAGCACACTAGAGGGCGATACTTACGTACCACCAGCTGTGACTGTCATTTATTGGTTGACAAGTTCTTCGATCGAGAAGGACGTTTAGAAACGGTACCAAAGTGACAGTGACAGACTGAAAGAGACAGTGTTTTTTCAAGAGTCCAGGTTTTTCGGTGGTTTTAGGTTATATATGTATGTTATATAAGGCATTATCAGAAGGAAGAGAGTCGGTTGAAGATAAACCACGCAGTGGAAGGCCTTCATCTTCAAAAACCGGTGAAAATGTCGATAGCATTACGGGATCTTGTGCGTTCAGATCGTCGGTTGACGACAAGAATGATCGGGG
The DNA here is from genome assembly GCA_029963805.1 of Aromia moschata. NCBI lineage: Eukaryota > Metazoa > Arthropoda > Insecta > Coleoptera > Cerambycidae > Aromia > Aromia moschata. The sequence goes on along the minus strand of JAPWTK010000086.1, from coordinate 369,467 downwards.
AAGAGTTAAATTTGATTCACACTACTATTCATCAGATTTTGACTAACGAATTGGGGATAAGAAAAATCTGCGCAAAAATGGTTCCAAAAAGCCTTTCTCAGGAACAAAAAGACATCAGAAAAGAAAGGTGTGTCTTTGAAAGAATCGATTGAAAATAATCCCCATTTTAAGGAACGTGTCATTACTGCTGATGATGAAACTTGGGTGTTTGAGTACGACCCGGAAACCAAGCGCCAAAGCATGGAATGGCACACTTCCAGTTCTCTTAAAACCCAAAAAAGCAAGAATGAGCAAGTCGAAGATCAAATGCATGCTAAGTTGCTTTTTTGATAGCCAGGGAATTGTCCACAAAGAGTTTGTGCCTCCAGGCCAAACAGTAAATCAACACTTTTACAGAGAGGTTCTTGAAAACTTCGAAAAAGGGTCATGCGTGTGAGACCAAACATAAATATTGACTGGATGTTGCATCATGACAATGCGCCTTGTCACACAGCCATTTCAGTAAACGAGTTTTTAGCCAGTAAAACATTCCTGTGGCTCATCAGCCTCCTTATTCGTCTGACTGTGCCTTATCCTGACTTATCCTTGTGACTTTTTTCTCTTCTCGAGATTGAGAAATCACCTCAAGGGACGTCATTTTAAGACCATAGAAAACATTCAAACGACTGTAACCGACCAGCTGAAGGCTATTCCAATATATGAGTTCCAGCACTGCTATGAGGAATGGAAGAACCGTCTCCAACGCTGAGTGACTTCACAATGAAGTTATTTTGAAGGAGACAATACTGAATTGTAATTCTATTCGAATAAAAAAAAACGAAAAAAAAAATTAAGTCTAATTACTTAATTTACACACCTCGTATAATAGACGAATACATAAATATTTGTACTATTACATTATTATCTTCAATCACTATATCTGTGTAACACATTTATTGCATTATGTGTGAAATGTCCAGGTTCTTGTAACGCGATAGCGGAAGAAATTCATAGCCCCGCAGTAACGATTACAGCAGAACCGAGTCGAGTTATTTAACAATTCATTGATCTACATTAGGAAAAACGGGTTATGTACCGTTGCCACTTTTCTGTATTGGTGTAAATTGCTCAATAGGCTTTTGCATATATTTGTATAAATTATATAGCCGGTAGAGTAGATCCATAGTTTACTGGGTCACTTCTTTTAAAATTACGTAATTAATAAAATTATGGAAATGTTTTTGGTATAACGAGTGGCTTATTTGTTTAAACTTTAGAAAGAGGGGTTCTTTTCTATTAAATTTAGCAACAGTGTTGTCAGAAATCGCAAAACTTAAAGCTTTAATCCTGACAATGCCAATGCGACGAAATGCGAGTCGATTATAATGTAGTCGTTTAATATTCGTTCACGGCTAAGGTTTCGACAATATTTACACCATCTTTCCATATACCTCATTTCTTTCCAATTTTATCATCAAACAAAACTATTCCAGAAACCACCAAACTTACCGTCCATCCTCCTTCAGCGATTTCTTGCTCACAGTAGACCTTCAAAAACCAGTAGGTGGTGCCTCGAATTTGGAGATAGTATATACCGGAATTTCGCATGCCTGCGTTCAAAAGGTCAACACACGAGTACCCCTGAAAAAAAAAAATTTCATTAGTAACCCTTCAACAATTACTGCTAAATATGGGACTACAAAATAACCTTTCGTAATATTTATCCTCCAATAAGTATATGAGTGCCATCTGTGGGTGTCATCTCAATGAGCTTCATGCTCAATGAGAAATTTTGTGGACCATTAAGTTAGTGGTCAGTGGTGGACGAAAACAAATTAATGGGGGGGGCGATCAGGTCATTGAGTGGCGTCACAGGTACCATGAAAAACACTTTCCAATACTGTGCTATCACCACGGAGATAGATTTCCAACTCCGGATGAAGCCATGCACCCCCAGAATATAATCCCACCGCCACCGTGTTTGACCGTCTGTTGGAGATTCGGAACGGGGAGTTCAGTTTTCGACTTTCACCACACTTTTCTTCTACCGTCGCAATGAAATACATTGTATTTAATATGAAATAGAATCATGGACCATCGTTTATACCTGAACATTTTACAGAATAATTTTCAACAGAGTGCAAAAACACTTAATTATTGGTAACAATTTATATTTTCAGCAGGACATTGATCCTAAGCACACGGCTTACCGTGTGCGACAATGGCTTATTTATACTGTACCTTACTTACTACATACACCCCCTCAATCCCCAGACTTAAATCCCATAGAAAATCTATGGGATGATTTAGACAAACGAATAAGGAAACATAACATTACAAATCGACAACGACTGAAAGCTGCTCTGTTAGAAGAATGGCACAAAACATCACCTAAATACACTCAGAAGATTGCTTAATACGAGCCGTTAATCAAGCTAAAGGCTATTCAGGCTAAAGGTTATCAATCTAAATATTAGATATCGATTTGATGTCCTCCAGATATGTAAATTTCTCAAATCCGCGAATACTTTTTTCTCTATGTTATTTAACATTGTTAATATTTTTGTTATGTTTTAATTTAAAATTGCTGTTTGTATATTTTTGTCATATATGTTAAACTTAGCATTAATAAAGCTTAACATTTTCCTGTATAATTCAGATCTTTGTCTATTCTGAATAAAGTATGCAGGTGTTTTTCTGCGTTTCGCTCTATCCGCGAATACTTTTTTCCGGCACTGTAAATATTTTTATTCAAAAAAGGGAAATAATTTTGGGTAGACAATGTCTATTTTGTCTACCCGTACGCTTCGCCACTGCTTTAACTTACTCTCTAGTAGAAGCAGAAAATGTTAAAGGAATTTCTTAAATCATAGTAGATCTAGTGCCTATAACTTTGGTGCTTATATATGACTATACATTGCTACTTTACATCCAACCGGTGATTAAAGCTTTTTGCAAAAGTTACTTTGTCATTTCAGCATTGCAAAAATGTCTTAACGATTTATTAAGAAAATTAAGAGGTGTCCTTTTTAATCAGCGTACTCGGAAATCGGTCAGCTGTAATTACGTAAAAATGTAAATTAAATAAAAAAAAGTATCAGTCACACGTTAGCACTTCGAAGGTATGAGGTTTTAGTTTCTAGGCGCAACGCACGACGAAAAGATCGCCTTGGCTCTTAGCCGCAACGTAAACACGTTATATAATTCGGTCTGGGGCACGTGGTCATTAGGCGTAAAACAAATGGTGGCGGCGGTTTCGGGTTATGATCGCCAGACTTGTAGCCCAGGGCCCCGTCAATCCATTCATGCGTTCGCTGCCCAGCCAGGACTTTATCTGGTTCGGATTATGCATATTAGTAAATGAAATCATTTCTGTTTACGTTTGTCCGAGCCGGAGATGCGGTTATGCAAGAGCAATCTATTTTTTAGAAACGTCCGTGAGAAAACATAAACCATATTTCAACTAAATATTGTTAATTATCCATTCCACTTTTTTTCTAGGCTATAGGAAATCGACGTGGGCGCTAATTTAATTGTCTTTTCTGGTGTATGCGAATTTATGGTTAGGGCATCTTTGTCTTTTCCACTTCCTAGTAGCTTTATCCATATGGTTGTGTGTATCTATGTTTGTGTATAAATTAATCTGCCTCTTATTAGGTCTACGTGGTTTAAATTAAAAAAGTTGGATGCCCATGAACCATGAATTAAATAATTCAATCGTCTTTTATGTTATATAAACTAAAATCATAAATTTTATCCTTGGTCACATATAAGCTAACATACCATGCTTGAATTATCGAATTAATGGTTACCCCTCGCTTTTATTTTGACCCATATAACTTATTTTCAGTTAAACGATTTCATATAAATTGTTAAATATAAGAATAGATTTGGAATTTCTTGACCGTTGATCAATTAACTTGATAAACTTGTGGGATTATCGGTCAGTTTATAAAAACAAATGTTTTTGTTTTTTTCTAACGTTTCGGCATTATTCAGCCATCATCAGAGCTACAATTATAAGAACAAAAATTTTTTTAACATAAATTTATATACATTTATACTAATAACTTACAATATATTTTCTATTTTCTCTGAGTCGTGTCTATTGTAGATATTTTAGTTCGACTGAGGACTGAAGGTACTACAGTTTCTGATTTGGTTTTGGTTTATATTTTACAAAGTAGTATAATTTATGATGTGAGAATCTGTTGTGTGTTTACATAAATATAGGTGTATGGTGTGAGTTATATATCAAGTTGAGTAGGTGATTATGTAGGTATATGGGAAGATGTAATTTTTTTTATAACTAATAGATTATTATTTGTATAATTATTGAGCTCTTTATTTTATTAGGTTAAAATACGTTTCACACTATATCTGTGCGGCTATTTATTGAGTTTGTGTGCTTTTTAATTTAAATAATAAAAGAAATGATTGAAATTAAAAAGCACACAAACTCAATAAATAGCCGCACAAATATAGAGAATTTAAGTGAAACGTATTGTAACCTAATACAATAAAGATCTCAATAATTATACAAATAATAATCTATTAACTATAAAAAAAATGTTTACATCTTCCAATACACCTACATATTCACCTACTTAACTTGATATATAACTCACACCATACACCCATATTTATGTAAACACACAATATATTCTCACATCATAAATTACACTACTTTGTAAAATATAAAAAATCAAATCAGAAACTGTAGTACCTTCAGTCCTCAGTCGAACTAAAACCTCTACAATAGACACGACGCAAAGAGAAAATAGAAAATATATTGTGTTATTAGTATAAATGTATTTAAATTTATGTTAAAAACATTTTTTCTTATAATTGTAGCTCTTATGATGGCTGAATAAATCCGAAACGTTAGAAAAAAACTAAAACTTTTGTTTTTATAAACTGACCGATAATCCCACAAGTTTATCAAGTTAAATAAAAGATAAAAAATAATATCTCAATTTCGACGCTTTGATGTATGTATATGACAAAATAAAAACGAACGACCCTGATGAATTAATTAATTCAATTCCGTTTATCTGTCATTTCGCTTGTAAGAGAAGAGTAATTAAAGATCACACGTTACTTTAATTATAGAGCTTAGTTTAAATTTTGCCCCTTGCATATATACGAGTAAGCTAACATGCCTTGATTGAATGAATTAATTCATGGGGGCCACTCCCTTTTATTTTAAGTCATATACAGCCTTTGAAAATTATGTAGAACTTAGACAATTAAACGATTTAAACTAAAACATTTTTTTTCTTGTTTTGTACAAAATCGCTTGTACCGCAAATTCAAAAAAATAAACCAAAGAAAAGGAGGGGGGGGGGGGGAAAAAAAGGAGGAGGGGGGGGGGGGGGGGGGGGGGGGAAAAAAAAAAAGAGAAAACGGCCCCGGGGCCTTGGGTTCCCGGGAACAGGGGCTCGATTCTCATTGAAGATATCGATCGCTCCACCACATAATCATTGAAACGTCCGCTGAGTGGGACGTGCCTGATAGTTGTGGCAATAACATATGTTTTATTATATCCTTGAGTTAGGGCCTACTTCCTTCCCTTCTTCCTGGCTGGCTATTAATTTCATAACCCGCACTGTATATAATATAAAATAATAGCTAAGGATACCCATGAATTAATTAGCTCAATCATGGTATGTAGTTGAGGCTAAAAATTTAGTGTCCAATTTCATTTTTACCTTAATCATTGAGGAGGGCGATATTTTTGAACACCAGTGTATATAAACAAAATATTTTAATAACCAACTGTTTCCAGTGGTTCTAAAAAACTCGATTTCGGTTGAAAGCCACTGTGAGTCAGATCAGATTTGTTTGTAGAAACATTTCTATCATTTTATTTAGTACATACTACTAAATGTATTTATTATAATTTTCAGTATCTACCTAATTATATTCTATTACTGCGTTTAGTGGCAATTTGCGACGGGAGAAAGTACCAAAATAACTGTATGGCATCTTTGTCGTTACCTATTAAGGAGCATTATAAAACAATATAACACCAAGACCGTAATAAATTCCCCATATGACGCGAAAGTCACAACAGAGCCTTGTTGCGAATCGAATTAAGAAATATCCAGCGATGAATGGAATAACGGACTTTCTTCGTGTAGTGCCATTAATATCGACGCGCCAAGTAATGAATGTGTTCATCCCACATTATTTATGGGATGTCAATAATATTGATCGCGGTTTTCACTACTTTGTGTAGTCTGTAGACGCGTGTAATTTATGCGTGAGAATAATGGGTGGTTCGCGTATGACTTGTCACCTTGGGATGCCCGAAGAACTAAAATTTTATGAAAGTTAAAACGTATTTTCCCTGCCTCACAATATTTATGCGTTACATGATGACCTAATCGATCGACTCTTCGATTTAAATCGATTGAGGACCGACAAATTTTTAAATTACATGTAAGGGGAAAAAAGCCTTAGTATTGTTAGACTTTCACACTGACGTACCACGTAGACAGGAGTTTTATCTTCATCCAAGTAAAATCTGGATGTTGCGTTCTCTATCAGATCAATTATTAGACATATATCTATTTGGCTTGAAGTGTCCTGGTTGTAGGTCTATGAATGTTATTACAGTCTGTCTATTTTGAATCAATCGATCTTCTGTAAATTTGAACTGATTCTATAAATTTTTTAAAACCTATTCTTCTATCTTTGTCCTGGAAATTGTATCCATCTTTTCTTTCCAGCAACTTGTTATTTATCCATTTCATATCCACATATATAGTTGTCTTTATGCATGGTTTTACGTTGCCACATGATGGTTTTAGTTCCACTAAGACGTTCTAAGTGACTTATCTGGCTAGTTATCTGTTTTTTCATTACCTTCATGATCTTTGCGTATTAGTGCCCAAATCAATATCACTTTGTTTTGACTTCCTGGGTGTCTTAATATTTTCTTTTAATCCCATACAAGTTTTCATGTAATTCGCATGAAGTTGACTTCTTTCAGAATTGGTTAAACATCGAAAAAAGACAAGAAATAAAAGTCTGTCCATTACCATAGTGAGAATGGTAATATAAAGACCATCATGGATCTAGAACAGAAACTAAGAGCACCCTCTTGTCCTCGGGGATTGTTGTCCCTCACTTTACACCCCCTTTTTGACTATTAATTGCCTGGCCCATTTCTTGCATCATAAATATATATAATATACAACATGATTAATAGTTTCGATCTGTTTTCAGATCTGTTTCTTATAACTGTTTGCCGTTATTACTTGTCATTTCCTCCTTAATTATTTCAGCATATTAAAACTGATTTATCGAGATTAACTTTTAATTCGATGTTAAATTAATCTAATTAGTAACTAGCACCGCTAATTTACGTAACATTAGTCAAGATTAATGTATCTACTTATAATTCACATAATTGCAATCATTTAAATGTAGATGAAGCGATTTATGTTCAAATATTCGGTATACAATTCATATATCGTCTTAATTATGTCGTTACCACATTTTTTTGTTGCTTTTCAATATGTGTGGTTTCATGCCACATATTAAATTAAAATAAAAATAAATCAAATTATTGATATTTATCTTTTTAAAGTCTTCAAAATACCTGTGTAAAAGATAGATCAAATATTTTAAAATTCTTAAATATTTAGGAATATTTTTTGAATGTAGATGAAGATAAGAAGATGAAGAATAATTCTCTTCTAATCCCTTAAGTATATTGTCAAAAGTAATTGAAAGGTAAAGAAGGAATATACTACGTATATTAGATGTTTACTGAGACCATCTAATTAAGCATTTTATTATAGGAATATTATATATAAAATAAACAAACAAAAATGCGAATATGAGAGTATATTGAAGATTTTGAATCAATATATTAAAAAATGAAAATGTTCTATAGAGATTCTGTGAGGACTTCCACTGTCATTCAGTGTTCATTCAGAATATGTACATCAATTTAAGGATCTTTATATAATATTCTTAGTACTTATTCTCAAAATATCCATAGTAAAACATTGTGCTGTTTATAATTGCTATGGATAATTCATGTATGTCCTAAGATAATGAGGAACTCTATTTAATCTGTCTAATTTAAGATAGGGAGGACAGTTTGACGAATCCATTAAGCAGAGATAAGCTCAGTATATCGCATAGCATATTTTGTTCTCTATACTCTAGGCATAGGAATATTATTAATATATGCATGGCGGACATTATATGTTTATTCAGAAAAAATGTCCTATGGAGACTGAATGAGCACTCCAATGGATTTTCCGTGTTTATTTAGTATATACGAGGTATGAAAATTAAGTAATGAGACTAACAATTTTTTAATTTTTTTTATTCGAATAGAATTACAATTCAGTATTCTCTCCTTCAAAATAACTTCCTTGGGAAGCCACACAGCTCTGGAGACGGTTCTTCCATTCCTCATAGCAGTGCTGGAACTCATATCTGGAATAGCCTTCAGCTGGTCGGTTACAACCCTTTGAATGTGTTCTATGGTCCCAAAATGACGTCCCTTGAGGTGATTTTTCAATCTCGGGAAGAGAAGAAAGTCACAAGGACTCAAGTCAGGCAAATAAGGAGGCTGAGGAGCCACAGAAATGTTTTTACTGGCTAAAAACTCTTTAGTTTACTGAAATGGTTGTGTGACAAGGCGCATTGTTTTGATGCCCAGTTGTTCTTGATGTTTGGTTTCACACGCATGACCTTTTTTCGAGGTTTTTCAAGAACCTCTCTCCTCTCTGTAAAAGTGTTGATTTACTGTTTGGCCTGGAGGCACAAACACTTTGTGGACAAAAAAGCAAATCAACATGCATTTGATCTTCGACTTGCTCATTCTTGCTTTTTTGTGTCTTGGAGAGCTTGAAGTGTGCCATTCCAATCTTTGGCGCTTTGTTTACGGGTCGTACTCAAACACCCAAGTCTCATCACCAGTAATGACACGTTCCATAAAATGGGGATCATTTTCAATCGATTCCAAAAAGCCAAGACACCTCTCTTTCCTGTCCTTTTGTTCCTGCGAGGGTTTTTTGGAACCATTTTTTGCGCAGACTTTTCTCATCCCCAATTCGTTATCAAAATCTATAAAGTGGTGTGTTTAATTTACTCTTCCCGTTTTTTTCCGATTTTCTTCTTCATTTTCTGTTCTTAAATGCTTTGCATGGTTCATTTTCAATCGACTCTGTTCCTTCTGAGAATGCCTTAAACCACAGAAAAACCTGGGCTCTTGAAAAAACATTGTCTCCGTAGGCATGTTGAAGTTTTGCAAAATATCCGTTACGCTGTGTCCAAGTCTGAAGCAAAACCTTCGAGCACACACCGTTGCTCGAAATTAATGTCAGTCATTTTTAAAACGCACTAGAAAAAACCGGTTTACGAAAACAGTCACAAAAAACAAAAAAGTGACTCTAACAAGTTCAAACTTGTACTTAAGGTGCATTACATGTTAACCTATCGTCCTTTCAAGTCCCGTCTCCCCAGTTGCTAGATCGGGCGCTACGTTGCCAGTCTCATTACTTAATTTATACACCTCGTATATTGAGCCATCGAAAAAAATGTCATCAAAGTTCCTAGTAAAAAAGTACGTATTTCTATTTTGTCTTAAAGTTATAACCTTATTTAATTATCAAAGCTGTTGCATTATATGATAGCCATTATTTATTTTACAATTGTGACAGTCACTTGTCAAAGGTTTAACATAACCGAAAAGCTTCGCCATGACCGCTATTTCTATCTCTTTCGTTCATAGCCAGATTTGATGACTTTTTTTTTATTTTCTTTTCAACTTTGAGTCCTAAACAATTTTAAGAATAAACATTATAAAATAAATGGCCTCCATGCATAATAATCACAATACCTGCTACAAAACTACATTCTACTGCAGTACAAAAGCGTATAATGGTGTTATTTATGACATATACTGTTTAATGTCGTCACTTCCCACTCTAGTGTTACGTTCGCTGGTAATATTCGGATTTTTTCAGTATAATAAGGTAAACCGTTTCCGATACAACTTTTACTTGTAGGCCCATTCCGTCATTTAATTAAAAGTCCGACAGCAATTGGGTATGCAAATTATTGCGATAAATTACAAGTATTGCTCTCTGATCCGTTTGCCCGCATATCTGAGTTACTATTGCGACACTATCCGTACACATGGAACTTGGTTCGTTCTCTGCTGAACGCGGTAATAATCGCGTTTAAATAACAAGCGCGAATGGAGAAACGGGAAAGAAACGTAAAAAATCAGATGCCCTGTAGGTGGTGAGTTATGAAACGACGTGTGTTCCAGTTTTCCGCGAGCTGAAAGCGACATGATAAACTATATATAGACGCGGCGGAATTTAATAAGCACCTGTCGATTTCCGACAACCGAAACCACGACGTCACCGTTAGACCTGCGAGATTTGACTAGCGAGATAAGTGCAATCGTCAGCAATGGCAAATAGTAAAAATGTTTAACTCTTGTAGTTTGTTGATGGAACGCAGACTGCTAAGACTACGTAGTAGGAGGCTGTAATTTTTATATCGCTCTTAGAGGTAGAGGCACTAATAGAGAGGTACTAATAAAAGCAGCTATTTTTTTCGCTAAAAAGAAAATAAGATTTGCGAAAAAAATCAAAATCAAAAAGTTTGTACAGTACTAAACAATGAAGAAACTAACAAGCGTTGGTAATGGATTACAGAACTTAATTGTATTAACTGTAATTACAAGTAAGGCAGATAGCGATACATCTGTACAAGGTGTGGCTATTTAATAACCGAACTGCTGTCATAACACTTTTTATTCGTTACCAATTACAGTAGCAACTTTTTCGCCCTCAATGTACTCCCCTTGGCGATCTCTACATCGCTCCATACGACTTTTCCACTGTTGAAAGCAGTGCTGGAAGTCCGCATCTGTCACCTGCTTCAGAACCTCCGTCGCTTTTGCTTTAACAGCTTCCACACTTTCGAATCTTGTCCCCTTCAGTGTCATCATGTCTAACAAGCCTGGATCAGTGTCAATGTTGTTTAGAATGTCAGAGCAAAAAAATCCTTTGATTCCTTTTGCTCTGGAGTGAGAAGTTTTGGCACCATTTTTGCGCAAACTTTGCGCATCTTGAACGATTCATGTAAAATCTGTCGAATACATTCTTTGTCGATTCCTGTTATTTCAGCAAGCCCTTGGATGTTTAGACAACGATCTTCGCGGATTAATTTACCAGTTTTTTCAACGTTTTCGTCCGTTTTTGACGTTGTGGGCCGTCTGGGGCGTGGATCGTCTTCGGTCGTTTCACATCCCTCTTTAAACCGTTTAAACCATTCAAAAACTTGAATTCCCCTACACTTCTTTTAACATTGTAAAAGTTTTCCCCAGTTTAACAAGAAACTTAACCCGTTGCAACATTTGAACACTTATTCACTGATACGTAGACTAATTCAAACGACTGCTACAGTCAAACTGAGCGACCCATTGGCTTGTCCAGCGAGCTCAGGGTGGGGAAAGTATCACTAGACACAGTTCTGTTCAAACTTGTCGCGACACGCTTGTAGCAGCATCAGTTCGGTTATTTAATAGCCACGCCTCGTATGTATAGTGGACCTCGAAGTTATAGTAGATATAAAAAATCCCATAAAGTGCATCCCGCAAAGTACAAACAATCTCTCGTATGCGACTAGCGAAGTTCGAATTACAAGCGCAAACTTTATTAAAACGATGCGCCAAACTAGGGCACAACGAAGGGATGTTAGGGTGAGCAGTGTAATTCAGGCTGCTCGTTCTTTGTGCTCAGGCTGCATCGTTCCCCTTCCGGTTGTTTGTTTAAGTTCAAAAAAATGCAACTTTTAAACAATTAAAATACAGACCAATTTATTATCCATTTTTTCCAAGATTATACACATCATCTGAATAGCTTGCATAACCACCATTGTTACACTTGTTAGGTTGTATTCCTTGTACAATTAACGTTGTATCCTATATTAGCATAGTAACCATAATAATCGTAGATCTATAGATGTCGACCTTAAAATGTTATAAACGAACCTATTTTTTCCGCCGTTCACCTTCCACAAAACCAATAAAAATCCATAAAGGTGGACAATTCGAACTTAAGGACATAGTTACAACTTCCCTCCTTAACTGAATTAATGTACATATCATGTCAAGAGTTGTCGGCATTACAAGAGATATAGATGTTTAATTGATAAGATTTATGGAAAAGGATTAACGTCTCTCGAGAGACCTTTGACTAATTTACGACCTGGCTTTGCGCCACAATTGAACAATAATCTCTTAATGTGACGCCGTATTTCATATTAGAAAGTTGCAAGGGTGCGGATTCGTATTTTATGCCGTTATTCAATCGACACGCGGTCGACGCACCCTTTCGAGACCTGGAGGAAACGGAGAAAAGCGGGACAGCTGTGATTGTTTTGTTTAGGTCCAATTTCTGTGACCAGTGGCGCTCCTACGGGATTAGTTCGACACAGGAACGCATGCTTGGCCTACTTGTATATTGTCCCCTGTTTGTGCTTTCAAAGTTCAAACAAAGCTTTCACCCTTTTATTTGGGAACCTTTTTCCTCTCAAGTCTTCGTTTGAATTCGATCGTCGTGGTATCTAATTATGTTACATTCCAAATTTTTAACTAGTTTGACCTGTCTCTTTTCAGCACTTTGAGACTTCTTTTGTCCACTGATTTTTCTTTTCAATGAGACGACAGTGTGGCATCGCTTGTATTTGCTGAAATAGTATTTGATAATTTTGAAATTGGATTTAATTTTAATGAAGAGGACATAATACGGAGAACATTAGATTCCACGAGATGTTCGGTCCACGAGATGCTCCACAACCTCGGAAGCACAAGTGTAACCAACCGGTCCCTAGCCAGAAGTCAAAATCCACATCGTTCCATTGCGGTTTGAAACGACCCAGTCAGTCGTAAACATTCATTGATAACATCACGGTGGGTGCTCAACCGGTATGCACCTTTCTTGCATTTTGTTGTGTGGGTTCGTACCGACCAACGATGATGGCACTGTTTAAACAGGACCGTACTTTTATAAAAATCCTTTTTCCGAATTTTAGAATACCCCTCTGATCCTTTTTGATCCATTGACTCATCGATGTCAATGTTAGTTTATTTACAACGATGCCCTTTTTTCTGCAACGAATAACACTTTAATAAAGCCCACAAAGAACGGTAAAAAAAGAACAATCAGCTTCCATTTTTTAACATAATCCCTCGTCGTTTAAAAATAAGTCGAATTGAAGCTTGAACTTAATTCATTAGTGACGTATTCTTCACCTTCCATCTCATATTTTATATCCGACCTAACCCTAACTCCAAGACAAAAAACCGATTCGAGGCAACGGTAAAATGTAAAAACGGTAGAAGATAATTCATAAGATTACATATGTCAAAGTATGCTTTGAGTTAAGCAAGAAAAAAAGAAAGGAAATATATTGCGTTTATTATAATTATTATTTAGCCGATTTTATAGCCACAATTTTCAGCTTAAACACTGGGAAACATTAACTCATTTCTGCTGCAGACCGTGATAGTTACTTATCCATGCCCCAGCAGAAATTAGATGTTTCCACCGGTGCGATAAATTTAAAATAGGATGCCTTCTGGCTACTGTCAATGACGATTCGAGGCAGTCTCAATACTGCGATGTTCTTGGCGAGTCTGGTCGTCATCACTCTGCCGATATCATGAGGTCGATGCCCTTCTCCAAAGGCGCTTCAGCTCCATAGCTAGGTTCTCATATTTAGCGATCTGCCCTCATTCAGCCTTCTGAATGTTGTAGGTAAGTGGCACTGCGTCATCTATGATGATTCTTGTTCGTTGTTTCTTGTTTATCAATAGCTGGTGAGTTGAATTCCTCTACTTGATCGGTGATAACACTGATAACTAACCTACCCACTGCTACTTCTGGGATTCCAACACAGCTTGAGGAGTATATTTGTAGTAAGGCGGAGCCGTCGCTAAAAAAGACCTTGCTTGAAAGCTAGTTGTTTACATTTGCAAGTTGATTGTACCTGCTGACGTATGCTGACTCTTAACTCTGTTAGCAGAGGTACCCTCCTATTATATGTTCTATAATTTCGCCTGTAGATCCACATTTGCTGCATATCAATTCCCCTCAAGACATGTTCTTTGTTATTATTATTAATTTTTTTTACAAAAAATGAATAAATAGAAACGTTTCATATTTTTTTGTTGTCTGATCAACAATCAGTTTCACTTCAGTATCCGGTGAAGCCAGGCCTGGCAGCCGTTGCCGCTGATGGAAATGTTCTTGGTCGACGTTATGCCTCAACGTTTCCAGATAACGCCTTCGTTGACTCGACTTTCTCACTAAGTTAGCACAATCAATTTTAATTATCTGCCGAGGTAGATCGTTACGTGTAATAAGGCCCGCTTTGCTGTAGACGCTCGAATAATACACGCACGTACACGTGTCAGCGTATTTTTCCCGCTCACGCAACAGGCCGCTGCGGAACGGAAAGTTCATTTACCGCCGCTGATAAGTCCTTATCGTCACCATCGGATTTGCCTCGAAAATTAATATCCTCAGCGGACGCGAGTCGATGTAATAAGGTAATTAATGAGGTTAGCGTTGCTACGAGGTACGTGATTTGTGGTACAGAGTAGGGTTTAATACACTTAATTGCCGGCTGCCAGGGCCGGATCCAGGATATAAGGTACGAGTAGATAGATTTTAAGTTTTTTATATTCATGTCATCTCGTCACACGCAATTATCAGTCATCGTCTATTGATTTATGAACTGAACATATGTACATCATCGTTACTCACATTTGTTCTATACATTTGTTTTCATTTAATTTACAACAATTGATCGATATATACTTGTATATCATCACACCAAGTTTTAGGAATTATTACTAGACCTAAGAAGACTAATAGAAGGATATAATATCTAAAACACTAATGACTTGCGAAAAAAGTTCCAAAAAAATATGTGTCCTACAAGATGATCTTGGAAAGGGCTTGTAAAATATTTGCAAGATATTTTTTTCACAATTACCAACTGGATAAAAAAACATTATTTATAATATAATTGCCATAACTTGCAGATCTAGAACTTAAAAAAAATCTCAAGTATAAAAAAGACTTTGTATTTGCTTAGTGTTTATGAAAACAAACATTTGCAAATATTCTTCAAACCATTTTCAAAATTTTCTGGTGGGGCACACATTTTGAGTTTTATTGCTGTACATTTCGTTTAAAGTTTTATTGATATTATATCCTTATATTTAGGTCTAATAAAAACTCCCTGAAATATGACGTAAATCACATGTTCTGTTATGAAAATACGAAAATTTCAGATTTCATCAGCCGCCTCTGAACAAGCCTTGTTCATTGAATTAAATATTACATAATATAATAATATAATAACCGGATTTTGCTAGTTCTTAGGATACAAAAAGCATGTGTGACACAATGTAATTTTTCGTATCTCCAAAGATATGTGTGATTACCACATAGTTAAGGTCCTATTGGTTTTGTCTTCAAGGTAAGGATATATACATTTTTTATAATATAATTTTTATATGTCTTACAAAATAATTGAAAAACCCGATCACCGTTCTTTTTTTGTCGAGACAAAAGAAACCACGAATAAATTATCAACCGCAACGCAGCAAACAATAATTTATCCAGCAAGCCAGGCCGTAGTCCTTATAAGTATGTGGAGAGAATTAAAAAATCGAATCCACTTTTACTACCGTACCCCAATTTCTTCTTAAATATTTTCGTTCTGTTTAATACTTCTGTTTAATACAATATCGGCGCGAACAAAGAGAAAACGTCGGATCGGAGCGCGCACCAGATCATTCCCGATACTGAAATTGTGTTTCAATACCATTGATTATTCTTACCAACGGAGATTTACAGGGTGACCATTCGAAAGGAACCACGTTGGCATCGTCAGATGCTTAAATGATCTACTGATCTCCTTGAATGATTAAACCTATAATTTTTTGTTTTATACGGATAAACGACTATAGGTTTTTGTTTTGTGTCAAAGGTTTTAGTCCCGTTCCAGAATAAATAGACATCCTAAACAATAAATAAATGTAACATTATTAGAGTAGTCGATAAAGCCTTTACTACTCAGCAGTGGCAGGCGTTCGTCGTAAAAAAATGTGGGTTTCAAATTAATACTTATGAGAAATATGGCTCAACTATTTTTTTTCAAGGTCGAATCTAAAAGTTATACATTTTAAGGTTATTAAAAATGTTTATATATCTATGTTTAAATTTTCCTGTTATTACGTTATTCATGACAATGTTATAGAAAAAGTATTATTACCTTGTTGGAAAAGAAAGTCGAAACCTCGATCTCTGTTCCATCTGCAATATTATAGTCGGCTTATTGTATTTCTTTAGAAATTTCTTCTTGGCATACACTAAACATTGTAAAATTTCATTTTGTACAAGTACCCTTGAAATCAGTGGCTTTTTCCAAATGGTAATTTAGAGCAACGACCAATCTAGCATTAAAGTTAACGAATCCATGAGTGTTTCATTCAAACACAAGGGTATATCCTCTTTTATTGCTTATATTTTATGACGTTTACTATAAAACGTAAAAAATATCTGCGTTTCATATGAGTCGCTCTTGTCTTTACTCGAAGCTCCACCCTGTATATTCTTTTCGAAAGACAAAACCAACGGCGGCATCTCAATTATAAGAGGAGCCAATAAGACCGGCCAGTTTAATATAAACTTTCCCCAAATTAAGCTACCAATTATTGTAATATCGCATCGGCTCTTTATGAATGCTTTTTCGCATAAAGAATACCAAACGGGCATGTTGCGAATGCACCTAATTTACCACTTCGACGCGAGATCGTTATGTGTCCATATATAATGCAACGTACACGAGGGAAAATGCACCTCTTAAAGGCCGCTGTAATGCTGTAATAATGGTTCATGAAGCGATTCTCATATCACGCCGAATATTATCCTATCATCGTAAGATTATTTATTGTGTCATCGTTGTGTTGCGACTGTTCATTACCAAATCATCGGCATCCCTGGTTTTAAAAACGTCGATAATATTTTACAGTTACCTTTTTTGTAAAATATTCGTATATAAATGTCAAAGTTCCACGGAAAAAAATGACATAGCTGTTTACCCCTTCTTCAAAGAGTTGGAAATGTGGTTTTCACCGGTGCTTCTGATTCCTCTCTGATATACGATGTGTGTAAATTAAGTAATGAGACTGATTTTTTTCAATTTTATTTATTCAAATAGAATTACAATTCAGTATTATCTCCTTCAAAATAACTTCTTTCAGTTGGTCGGATACAGCCGTTTGAATGTTTTCTATGGTCCCAAAATGACGTCCCTTGGGGTGATTTTTTGATCTCGGGAAGAGAAAAAAGTCGCAAGGACTCAAGTCAGGCGAATAAGGAGGCTGAGGAGCCATAGGAATATTTTTACTGGCTAAATACTCGAAACTTTACTGAAATGGTTGTGTGACAATGCGCATTGTCGTGATGCAACATCCAGTCGTTCTTAATGTTTGGTCTCACACGCATGACCCTTTTTGACATTCTATGTCTTTATTATGGGATTATGGGTGTCATGCGTCACGTCACGCACCCCCAACCACCCGGCCTGGGACCCCATGACGTCATGGATCCAAAGAGAATTTTCCATGGCCTCACGTGCGTAGCTTCGTGAGTTTCAATCTTTTTGTTTTTGTTTTTGTGCAAGTTTTTCAAGAACTCTATAAAAGTGTTGATTTACTGTTTGGCCTGGGGGCACAAACTCTTTGTGGACAATTCCCTGGCTATCAAAAAAGCAAATCTGCATTGATTTGAGCTTGAAGTGTGCTATTCCATGCTTTGGCGCTTGGCTTCCGGCTCGTATTCAAACACCCAAGTCTCATTACTAGTAATGAGACGTTCCATAAAATGGGGATCATTTTCAATTGATTCCAAAAGTCAAGACACCTTTCTCTCCTGATGTCCTTTTGCTACTGCGAAAGATTTTTGGAACCATGTTTGCGCAGATTTTTCTCGTCCCCAATTCGTTAGTCAAAATCTGATGAATAGTGGTGTGATTCAAATTTAACTCTTCCCCGGTCATTGTTGTCGTCAACCGACGATCTGAGTACACAAGATCCCGTATTCTATCGACATTTTCATCGGTTCTTGAAGATGAAGGCCTTGCGCTGCGTGGTTCATCTTCAATCGACTCTCTTCCTTCTGAGAATGCTTTAAACCATCGAAAAACCTTGACTTTTGAAATAACACTGGCTCCGTGTTTGCAAAAGTATCCGTTGCGCTGCGTCTAAGTCTGAATCCCGGAGTGGGTACTGGAACCTTCGGCGTAGAAACAAAAAACTGGATGTTTTCCACTTGTACTGACGGTGCATTACATGTTAACCTACCGCCCTTCCATGTCCCGTCTCCGCAGTGTTGCTAGATCGGTCGCTACGTTGCCAGTCTCATTACTTAATTTACACACCTCGTATAAGCACAGACCGCTATTTTTTTTACTTCAGATTCATGTTCAGGAGGTCAAAATCCAAAGGGAAAATGTGATCGTAACCCTTACTTTTTTTGTGGACATGTGTAATCAACGAAACATCTGATTTCAGTGCCGCACGTTATATATGTAATTGTGATTTAAATATACAGATTATTTCACCTCTCGTTACAAAATGTCAGTTTTCTGGCGCACCATACTGTCGGAGGTCATTCGAGCACGAATAAACATAATATAGGAGGAGCTTCTGTCTAGCACCATGGTGACACTGACGCAGAACCATTTGGTAGCTGGTCTTATCTGCAGTTTCATTGCATTGTGAGACATCAGTTAATTAACCGAAGAGACAGAATCGAGTTAATTATAAATGGACCTACCTTTACATCCTTGATGCTAGCGGCCACATCCGATGAGGTGACGAACGTGGAATTCAGCGGAGTCGGTTTGTTCTTCACGCTGGGGAAAATAATCCCCCTTTCCTCTTCTCCACCCTCTTCTCCGTCGTTGAACTGTGCGATGTACTGTTCTGAACGGAAATCTGCGTGTGAACGGTAGGCGGCAAGGTCGTATACCCTACAGGAAGGGTGGTATCCGTGACGAACTCATCCACGTACCTGGTGGACTCGTAGTCCGACAGGTTGTCGATGGTGGGGTCCATGAGTAGATCGGCGGGTACCGGTCTCTGCGCCAAAGTGGCGACGTCGTCCTCCTGCTTCTTCAGCCTCTTCTCCACCTTGTCCAGGTTGGCGATTATCTTGTTGGTCTTCGTCCGCAGGTCGCTGTGGATCTCTCCTATGGCGCGCTCCTGCCTCTGGGTTTGCGTGAGCAACTCGTCCGACTTGGGCACTAGGTCATCAACCGAGCTCTTGGTGCCCACCACCACGTCCCATACTTCGTCCATCTTTTCGGAAACCGATATTATCGGCTTCATTTGTTGGACTAAGCTGTCGATTTTGCTGGTCCTTGGAAGTTCCGGCCTGTGCGTAGTCGTGGTAGTCGTCGTCCTGTTGAGATGGTTGTAGCTCGCGTACACCCCGGGTTCGTCTATTATCGCGTGGTGTACGTCCGTCATCATGTTCAACACTTTGCCTAAGTTTTCTTGCACGAGATTTATGTGAAACTGGAGCTTCTTATCCACACCCCCAGTGGCTTCTTTGAGTTGGCCTAGTTCTTTCGTCACGTGGTTTATGACTTCGGTATTCAGCGCTTTGGTGATCTCCATGACGTTCACGCTGACTGATCGCTTCTCGCTGGCTTCCGCGTTTATATCGTCTCCTTGCAAATAGTTACTGTCCAGTTGGTTTTTTCAGTATGCTTAGTTTGTCGTCGATGTCGCTGACTTTCTGATCGAGAACCACCAGCCTCTTGTTTAAGTTGACTGAGTCTTGTTCCGCGAATGAATCTCCCTTTTTGGCGCCGTCGAAAGGCAGCCGGTTAGGCGTTTGGAACAGTTTGGAATCTATGTTTCGCAGTTTGGCGATGACCGATTCGGTTTTGTCTATGTTGTTGTTCACTCGGGTGTCCAGGCCTTCCACTCTCCTCATCAGATGCTCCACGGCTTTGTCCAAGTTTTCTATCCTCTGGAGTTTGGATTCTAGAGTGGAGATGATGGCTTCGAATACGTTGAAAAGGTATTGTTCCCTGTAAAAGAGAAAAAATCAGTCAGAAACAAATAGATGCAAATAGAAATAGGAAAGAGATTAAAGGACTTTTTAAATGACTTATCTCTTTATCATGCCTATTTATCATTCTGAACCATATTTTTTTCGCCGTTTTGTCTAGGTAGTTATTAATCAACAATTTATTAAGAAAACTGAATAAAATACAGCGGACGCCGCTTATAAGACTCACTTTGGGACCAGCAAAAAGTGAGTCTAATAAGCGGATGAACATTATAAGCAAAAGGGGGAAAAACAAGATTTTAGAATGATGTAAAATGGATTTTTGTTTGTTTTTTGTTACTTTCCATCATTTCAATTATGTATTTTTCATAAACTGAGTCTTTTATCCGAAGTGGTGAGTCTCATAACCGAGATTTCTTCAATGTATTCGGATACGTCCGGACTGTTTCTGGCGATTTTTATTGATTTTTATATTACTGATAGAAAAAATAAAGAAAAAATAACTAAAACCATCTATACCCATGTTTTCGAGACCGCTCTTTCGAATAGAATCGTTAAAATTTGCAAAAACATAGATGTAATTTTCAATTTTTAACAAAAACTATTAAAAAACGCCATATTTTCAAGATTCTTTTTTTTTAAATCGCAATTTCAGCTATGTTATCGTCCTTTATACCACTCAAAAACAAATAGAAACGTGCACTCGAGACGTGTACTTGAAGGAAACGCAATGAGAACAATTTAATTTTCTCATTTTTGAGGTTAGAAAAACTGGATATGGCAAAATTCAAAGGGTGATATTTCTCGTTTCTTACTAGTTGTAGAATCATTGACGCAAAAGAAGAATTTTGGAAAAATTATTAGTACTGTAGGGGTTTTTGGGGTCGCTTGGGGTTTTGCAGAATTTCAAAATTCAAGATGGCGGATCCAATATGGCCACCATCCTGAATCAAATTTCAAATTTTTCCATTATTTTGCCTCAAAATTTGTAAACTAGGGGTTTTCGGGGTCGCTAATCACGATCCCGATGTTAGAATTTCAAAATTCAGGATGGTAGATATGACATGGCGAACATTTTGAAGCGTATTTCGAAATTATCTGATTATTTTCCCACAATTTTAGTAACAACAAAAATTGAATTTTTTGTAATTACAAAAATTGTGACAAAATAATCAGATAATTTCGAAATTTGCTTCAAAATCGCATTTTTTAATAGTGTTTGTTAAAAATTGAAAATTACATCCATTTTTTTGCAAATTATAACGATTCCATTCGAAAAAGCGACCTCGAAAACATAGGAAGACATGGAAATCATTTTTTTCTTTATTTTTTTCTGTCAGTAATATGAGCCTCTAAGTTCATGTCTCTTGAAAGTGCGCTTGGGCGTTAAAGGGTTAAACAGTACGAAGGCGTTTGTGTGGTGAAATATAGATGAGGAGAAAAATGTGCACAGGACAAACAAAGTGACATATAAACACAGAATTAAAGAGGACAGAAGATAAATTACAACCTAATAAAAAAAACATATAACTACCATACCACATATGTACATATATAAAGCTGAGGTTGACCGAACATAGAAATGTAATGGAATACCACAAAATAATAATTTTATAACAATTCTACCAAGGTTCAAATAATCTTTAATGAAAATGTATTATTAGTTAAAAGTAACCACACAATATTCAATTTAAAATTTTAGTCACTTAGTATGTTTAGTTTCAGTACCTATGAACTTTAACACGATATCTTCACCATTATGAGAACGGTGTCAGTGGCTTTATTGAAACTTATGGGTCTATTCAAAACAGGGAAATAATGTAAGAAACGTGCGCAAGTCTTGCAATTAACTCCCGTAGCTAGAGGCCATTTCATTTCGTAACTTAAACTGCTTCAAACTACTTTTCCTTAAATACGGGATTTTCGTGCAATTTATAAATCGATTTAGTCGGTTAAATGAGAGTTTAATCGTGATTAGCATGTCGTTTTAAAGGCAAAACGGCGATTTAGCGTGTAAATACCTAAGACACATAAATTAGTCGACCACATATTTTGAAATCTATGTACGTCATTTGCATTTGAAATTGCACAAACTGTTGACAAAAAATAAAGGTTTTAGCAGTACACAAACCAAAATTAGGTTTATAATATTTAAAAATGTCCTTAGATAATGAGGAAATAAAATCATATTAGTGAGGAGATAAACAGGAAATAAAAAATGTTCTGTCAGTGTCTCCAACTCATTCAACTTTTTTCTTACAGGGAATACTTACTAATTAAATTAAATAATTTATTGAATTGAAAAATATGTTTGCTTATAATGTATTCGTCATTTTATGGCGTACCTGGTGGTTTCTGAAAAGAACATCGCATTTCACATTGTCCAACCAATAAATAATGAACGGTATTCTATGCCGCCTCTGCATATATCAACTAATTGCGGAAGGACATGTTATCCATGCGCTGTGAACACGTGATCGCTAATACCTTCGCCTATTTGTAGCGCGTGTGTTTCGTGGTGTCCATTTTGGTTCCATTTCATTATTTGTTTCTTAGACTATACATTTTGTCGCCTTATCGAAAAGAAACGAGACTACTTTTTTGCACGTTAACTTTCTCGAGACGGCACGACGTCTTCTGTTGCATAACCAATAAAGCGTTACTTCGCTTTATACGCGTATATTAAGGTGTTCCTTTTTTTGTTCCGATGAACAGAAACGTTAATTATACCGCAGATTCGGCGAAACTTGAATTTTTTATCAGCGTTTCCACCAGACTCCTCCCTAATTGGATGATGCGGCTGTAAGCGATGAGAGAACTCGTTAATTCTGATTGACATCCGCCGTAATTTTTTCCAAATATTCCACTTACAGTGAACAAATAAATCACGTATTTTTGTTGGGACTTTTTATCAATTGTTATAATAAGTAAATGTATGCATAACATCGGAATATCTTTTCACCGAAATCAGCATTGTATTAGTTTATCTTCAGAACAATATGTGCGTGTATGTATTAGGTTGATGATGGTTTGATAATTATTTTTATACACAGACAGTATAAAATAATATACAGTCAGTTATTCACAACATTACACACACACACATACACTAATGGCGAATTGATAGATGTGTAAACTCCCGCCCTATTTTCTAAAGCTACTAGCTGTTCTGGGCACAAAAAATAGTTGGCCCTACGTTCTATGACTGTTGGGTGTAATCGGAACAAATAAAAATGAATGCAATGGACGACATATAGAGACATCCAAAAAAAACGTCAAATAAAAGTTGGCCAAGAAAAAAAGACGTATTTCTATTCTTATTCGAATTTATAACCTTATTTACTTGTCAAAACTGTCAAATCATATGACAGCCATTGTTTATTTTATAAATGTGACAGTTACTTATCAAAAGTTTGACACAACCGAAAAGCTTAGACATGACTGCTATTTCTATCTCTCTCGTTCATAGCCGGAGTTGATGACGTTTTTTTTGGATGTCTCCATACAATATTTACTTGATATACCTCTAGTTTTGAACTAAATTGACTTAAATAATGGATTGTGCACATTTGTAATATTATTTTGCAAGCAGTTATAATTATCTTGATATTTGCACTCCATAAAATAAAAATTATATTGCCCCACTTTGCTCCAATGTCTAGTTAACGTCGGCGGAACTTTTTTTTCTTATTTCTTATCGCGATGGTATGGACTATACTGCCTTGATGTTGACGTATCAAATTAATTAATTATATCTAATTCTTAATATTATCACTGTTTATAAACAGGATTTGCACTGAGATAAATCGATTGCTACATCTTGGTAACCAAATTAGATGTGAGCGAAGAAATTACCGCAGGTGGTCAAGCAGAAAAACTGTCATTATTAATACTGGTTGCGGTAAATAAGTCCCATAAATAATGCAATGAAAAGAGTCCTGGGAAAGATCTAACGAATGCGACAGTCAGGGTCGGCTTTGGTCAGTATTCAGTCAGTACAGTGTTTTAAAATGTCGTTTATAAACTATAAAAAATAATGGTATGAGGTGTGGTGAACCTAATACATGAACTTAATAGCATCTACAATACACCCAGAATAACATTGCCCACGAATTGCGCATAACGAAGGTAGTACAACGTAGTATGACCGTACCAGATATACAGTGAGGTCCATAAGTAACGGATAAATTCATTATCTACGTAATTTACAATCTATGAGTAAAATCCTGAAACACTCAATTTTTACATTCAACCTCCCCTCCTTTTCCTTTAATTTTAATGACATCTTCTATTAAATTTTTAACTCCATCCAAAAATTTTTTATTAATTAAAAAAAAAAAAAAAAAAAAAAATTTTAACTATAAAATCATCTTATTAAGAACCCAAACCTCACCTATCCTGGAACAATACACAATCATTTTACCGACCTTCTTAGGGCGTCATATCGGCTGAAGCCGGCCCTGTCGGCGACAATTAGCCGTGCCGCCTGTGACGTTAATAAGTCCTTAAGTAAATCGCCGCAATACTCGAAGACGTAATAAATACATCCACACGAACCCTATTTTAATAATTTATAATCGCTCATTCGCAACGATTTATGACCTGATTTCCCCTTCAGATCGACGCATATTTTATGCCTTAAAACTTATGTTCCACGTTCGCACATAATTAATTTTGGGGCACGTAGCTGGATTTATGGGGCATTTGTCACTGGTTTTTTGCCGTGTTATACGTCTCGTTTCCTGGATTTGCGAGCTTGCTCGACGGCGTGCATCATTCGTTATCTTTCTCTGTCTATTATATATGAAAGAAACCAGAGAAAAAGTGACAGGAAGCTGAAGTTGTATAAGATTGTATTGTTTTTTACTTCATATTTATAACTCATACGAGAAAACATCAGAAAGTATCTACCCCTGTACATGCAACCAGTATAATGCCGCTTCAGCAATGCGGAAATCAAGAAAACGTTAGCACAGTCACAGTTTGCGTCAAGTTGGTTTGCATAGGTTTCATCGTTTGCATGCACTGAAAAATAGATATTTTGTCGCTGTTCCTTGTTGGTTTTGATCCAGTCTTAAAAAGGACTGATTATGTTGGAATCCAACTTATTCCAACGCAGATATTTATCTAAAAATTACAACGCCGAAATACGGACACGACAAGTATTCTAGATCCGCCCCTGATATTTCCGTCAATTCCTCATCCTAGCCGTATATTTTCACTACATATGGGCACTGGTCTCCAAATGAGTCAGACAGTATGTCAGATTGAATATCTGCCGGTAAGTTTTTTTATCCATACCTTTTTTTTGCTTGTTATTTCGTTCGCTATTTTTATGTCCATTGCAATAGTCAGCAATATATTATGACATATTTGCTGTGCACTTAGTTGTTGGTGAGGATGTGGATTCGGCCCTGTTTGTAAACAGCAATAGCGACAAAAGCTTGGCTCTAAATTTCGGTCACTAATGGCGTAACACAATGTTATTAATCGATCATAATGTAATTTCAATCGAAGAAAGATGAGATTATACTATATTGCATCTTCAATCTCATCCATCAAAGTCATGTTATTAATTGAACATGATCGATGAAATTATTAAGATGCCAATATCGATGTCTTTAAACGTGTGAAAAAGAGCTCCTAAAGTGTAGAATATATTAAAATCGACACAATATTTATATGTCAAACAGGCAGATGCTATTCAAATCAATTTTTTATGCCAATTATTTCACCTTTTTGCTTTTTCTACCGCATTAATAATTAATTACATATTCTGGTGAGTATCAATAATTATCAACGAGGATGTGTTGGCTTATTTGTCAGAATTAACTCGCTTTGTAGTTTGAAATTTCTCCGCCGAAACGAAACATTGAAACGTAACAAGATGGATGAGGTTCGATCAAGACAGCAACTAATTAATAATTACTTCTATTTTTGACTTTCGCTATAGCGTACACAAAAAAATGTTAGTAAAAGGTTTTAATTGCCTATAGATTTTTCGTTCTACGAATTTTCTGACGCGAGTTGTAATTATTAAAAAGAATAGATTGAATGAGGGCTGAAAATTGAACCGTGTTAACTACTAATGTAGTCTTAGAATACGTACTAATGTAAGTGAACTTTTCAACAAAGTTCCTAACTAGATACGTTATACGTTAGATATCTCTTAAAGGATGGAGTATAACTGTTTGACGAAATGTCCAATGGATGACGAAGGAAATGATTACCACCGAGAAAGAAGTTAAACCGAGAAAAATGTTTCTTAGTTGTAATTCAGTTTATTCTCAATTACTCACATTGACCTTACAATTTGCAAAGCAATAAGGAAGCTTTTATCATGATTTCATCTTTTTAACAGCAAAAGAAAGATTGTGAGATTTTGATAAAACATTTAGATTTGTACCTACATATTTTATATATGTGTGCAAAAAATATTTTAAGCTATTCAGTACCGAACATGCATGGATTGCTTTAACGCGAGGAATGGCGCAAATAAAGTGATTAGATTTAGGAATAGAGGGGCCTAAAATTGAACCTTGAGGAACGCAACAATTCCAAGGCAACATGCAAGACTAAAAAGTGAATTTAGTCAATATTCTGCAATTCGTATTTGGTTATTAGCGACCGTGCTGCTGTCAGTGATGGAAACTCACATGGAAATGGGAGCAGTATGTCTTATGTATATGTAAATTTCGACCTACCGTACGTACCGACGACAAAATTTGCTCATTTTATTTAGGGGAGTTCAAAATTGAACCTTGAGGGGCACCTAAAAGCATTGCTAGCCTAGTTACGTGCTGAATTCTACTTGAAAGTTGAGCTTATGACAAATCGATGGAATTCCAAGGAAGAGGAGCGAATTCAATCAATTTTTGCAATACGTATTGCGTCATTAGCGGTGCCTCGCAGCGCGAGATCTGTCCTTAACGGAAACGCGCGTGCAAATGGGAGCAATACATGTATCGTGTAAATTTCGACCGACCGTACGTGCCGACGACGAAATTAGTTCCTCATTTAGTTTTCGGGACCACACACGGACAGGCGAACGGACCTGCACGCGATCTCCCGCGCCCGCCGTAACTCTTCCTTCGTATATTATTTATTCGCGGCCGGGCCGTTAATAAAAAAGTTCCTCGGCACGGCTTGCGACGCGCAAGACCTCTGCTTTAATCGTTCTGCCAATTATCGCAGAAAGGAGGTCCTTATTCTTGCAAATTATAATGCGCTTCGATGCTATGCCATAAAGCATCGCGGACAGTGCCGGAGAAGCAGATTTACAGTCGAAAAGTGACTCAAAACATTTCGTTTAAGAGTAAAGATTGTTTTAGTTGGGCTAGCCAACGGATATACTAATAGAAGAGCATCATCAGCTCGTGTGAGAGTCCGATCGTTTGTCGCAAAGCATTTACTAGTTCGTTTTGCACTGCAAGAAAATGAAGTGACAGTTTCACCTAAACCAGGGTGTAGGAGATATATTGTTGCTATGAAAAATTCTAAATAAAAGGGTGGGACATCTATTGGGTTCTTATTAATCTGAGTTATTCCTACATTGCCGACACTGCCGCGCTTGACATTTGACATATATACATATGGGGTGTCTAACCTCCGCTGACTCAGCTGTAAGAAATGGATCGTTTTACGCTTGAACAACGTTGGGAAATATTGAATAATTATTTCCAAAGTGAATGCTGTCTTGCAGAAACAGTGAGAAAATTGAGAACAATTTCTGGTCGAAACGAAGCTGCGTCAGCGCCTGGTGTAAGAACGTTTTTAAGGAAAGTTCGTGAAATTGGCATGCTTATGGATAACAGAAGTCATCCACGTGATCGTCCGGTGCGCACAGCTGAAATAATTGCTGCTGTTGCCCAAAGTGTGCGTGAAAACCCAAGAACCTCAACTCGTCACAGAGCACAACAACTTAATGTCAGTCGCACTTCTCTGAGGAGAATATTGCATTAAGACCTCGGATTATTTGCTTACAAGTTGCAACTTACTCAAGAGGTAAAGGAAAATGACCATCCACTTCGGTATCGCTTCTCCGTGTGGGCTTTAAATGAGTTTTGAAGACGACGCCGATTTCAATCGAAAAATCATTTTTTTGGACGAAGCTCATTTTCGTCTTGGATGACATGTTAATAAACAGAACTGTAGGATTTGGGGTTCCGAAAATCCACACGTAGTCATAGAGAAGCCAATGCATCCTGCAAGAGTGATTGTTTGGTGTGGGTTTTGGAGTGGTGGATCATTGGTCCGTACTTATTTCAAAATGAAGATGGTAACAGCGTTACAGTAAATGGAATGCGTTACAGAAACATGTTAACTGAGTTTTTTGTGGCCGCGATTGGACGATTTGGACTTGGACGAGCTTTGGTTCCAGCAGGATGGCGCAACGTGTCACCCAAGCCGTGAAATAATCGATCTTTTGCACACTAAATTCGGTAACCGTGTTATCAGCCAATGATCCACGAACAATTGACGCACCGAAGGAAAACATCAATCGAGTTATTCGTGCAACAGAGCCACAAATAAACGAAAATGTACTGCAAAATTGGGAGAAAATAATGAACTACTGCCAAGCCAGCCGCGGCGGTCATTTAACTAAAATTGTTAATTGTTAACGGGAAGGCATACTTCCTTGAATAAAGCAACAATAATTTAAAAATATTCAACAATGTAGTTATAATAGCAATTTTAAAAATAAACCATCTGATGGCCCACCCTATACATACGAGTACATAAATGGGACGATCCGTATCAATTGGATCTCAGCTTTCTCCAAAATTTGAAGGCACTTGGAGGAATGAATTAAGACTCAAAAAATTAGTCTTTTCAAATTATTTCAGATGCTGTCTGGTCTGCTATATGAATCCAAGATGGCGGATACAATATGGTGCCGAGAACTGTGAAAAATAGCATGAACGATTTCCTTGATCTTCCTTTAATCAACGTATTATTAACAAATCGATCTCAAAGTTACCTCAATAGGGGTTTATGAGGTCCACTTTGATCACAAATATGGATCCATATTAAGAATTCAAGATCCATAAACTATAAACAGACCCACAACTATCTATTTAGGTTATTGGACACCGATTTGAATGGAATATAACCAAAAAATTCGAGAATGAGAAAAAAATATACTATATTTAAACATTTTTTTTAATATCCACAACACTATTTTATATATTTTTTTTATCGATAACTTAATTACTATCATGGCGAAACAATTTAACTCACAATTTAAACGTTATGTCAGATGTCGATAAAATATTTTTTGTCTAAAAATAGCATCCTATCAGCTTATTGGGACAACACCGGAATATAATCAAGAGCTTAAATTATTCCAAGCTATTATTTCATCATTTAACGCTATTACATAATTGAATATTTTGGTACACTAAACTACTTTCATTACTATTATTTTACTAATCTCATATCGTCGAACAACATTAACGGTGAATTAATTAATAATGGAACATAATATGGTAGATAACGTGTCGTTTAATATGTAAATTTTTATTGTATCAATTTAGGCTTTTTTTTTTTTTTTTTTTTCGGCAAGTGTATAGGATAGATACTTGCTTCCTTTCTACTGACGAATTAATTCTGATCATTTTGTCAATACAAATTATCATTAGAAATTTCTGAGGTTTTTGAGGAATTTTTTTTTGACATATTTGAGGTTATGCAGAGAGAATTTTTCTCTCAAAAAATCATGTGTGAGATTTTAAAGTACAAAACTTCACCTTTAAAATGCCGTCGAGTTTGCTCAAATATCTTCTTTTTTTTTTCTAGCAGATATTGCAATTTAAATAATGAATGAATATGTCAAAAAACCGTTTTTTTGTGCACTTTTAGGTTACGATATCTCAAAATCCTTACGCGATAGAGCAAAACTAAAAATAGATTCTAATGCTGCGTCGAAAAATACATAGGAAACGGATGGTCTGACCCCAGATGTAGACACCTTTTTTTTGTAAACCTGTGTAATTGCAAATTATGAGGTGCCTAGAGTGTTGTATTCACATAGAACACAATGTCAATTAAGACAGACGCGTTAAGAGAGACGAGTTTTATTTTTATTTTGCGTTCTATCTTGCAAAGTCCATTTTCCTTTGGCATAACTGATTCTGTAACTAATTCAGCTAACTATTCGAATATTTATATTTTGATTCCTTAATAACTGATTGTTAATTCTTCGAAAAGCAATTGCTAATTCATCTTAAATGCCAGGGACTGTCAACTGATTGATTCTGAAATAATGCAAATGGAGATCGTCTCTACGAGGCTTGATATAACTCACCTTTAGTCGAATTCTAGAAATAGTTTTGAAATTTAAACAGAGGTTAATTGAAGTTACAAATTTGATTTGGGTGCGAATAAATTATATATGAACATATTAATGGCAAATTAATTTAATATCGCGTTTTATTTTTTTAAAAAGCTTGTTAAATGTTTATGTAATTTGTATA
The DNA here is from genome assembly GCA_029963805.1 of Aromia moschata. Lineage (NCBI taxonomy): Eukaryota > Metazoa > Arthropoda > Insecta > Coleoptera > Cerambycidae > Aromia > Aromia moschata. The sequence continues at coordinate 338,866 of JAPWTK010000086.1, read as the reverse complement.
ATATTTTACCTCAAGAAATATCGATTGTAAAATAAAGAGTATGCAAATAAATCATGATAAGTATATGCAAAGTAAAATGACATTTTGTCATTTAAACAAGCGAATGGGTATTAAAAATTACACACGAACAACTCATCAGCAAGTATTCATATAACCACTTTTTGAAGGTTGCTTGAAATCTGATAATTATTGATTAGTTAATTAATGCATTATGGTATTGATTTTTTGCTTGTGATATATTGTGAAACATTTTTCTGGAGAACAATGCTTAATATTGTCAAATCTGGAGTTGTAAAGGATGTTCCAAAATTTACGCAAGACTTGAATTAACAGAAAACACAGTTTTTTGCCAATTGTATTTTTTTATTGAAACATAAAGTACATAGGATAGGGTTATATATGGAATAGTACATCGGGCAAATGACATCCACGGCTTTGCTAGCACATACGCACTCTTTTGTCGAAATTTTTCATGACCATTTCACATAAATGTGGCTGAATTTCATTGATGTTGAATTTCCTTCTTCAATGCATACAATGTACGCTCTGAAAGTAATGTCAGTAAGTCTATTAAAAATCGTCTATTGAATTTTTTGTTACAAGTGTTTAAAAATCTTCAAAATAGGCTTTTTTTGCGTCGATAAATCGGCTCCAGCGGGACCCAGTTATCGAATGGGTTGCGGTAGGCCTCCTCCGGAATGTCCTTTAATGCCGCGGTGTAAGCTGCTTTGATCCCGTCTACTGTCCCGAAATGCTTGCCTTTCAGGGGTATTTTGAAGCGTGGAAACAGGAAAAAGTCGGGGGAGCCACGTCCTGGCGGTACGGAGGCTGGGCGATCGTTGGCACTCCTGCTTTGACCAGGTAGTCGGTGACGATGAAGGCGCTGTGGGTGTCTCATTGTCGTGGTGCAACTTCCAGTTGTCTGCGATGTCTGGCCGGATGCGTTGAACCCTGCGTTTCACTCTTTTGAGGACTTCCACTTTGAAAAAGTTGGAGTTCACAGTGGTTCCAGGCTTTACAAACTCATGATGAACCAGTCCGTGGATGTCAAAAAACACGATGAGCATTATCTTGACCTTTGACTTGCTCATCCTGGCTTTCTTCGGGCGAGGGGACGCTGACATGTGCCACTCCAATTGATTGTTTTTTGGTTTCCGAGTCATATTCAAATACCCAAGTCTCGTCGCCTGTAATGACGTTGTCCAAAAATTTGGGATCACGTTTGCACATGTCGTCCATTAAACGACCACTTAATCGTCGGTCTGAGTTCAACAGTTCCCTCACTCGCGTCACATTGTTGGCCGTGGTGGTCGTGGATGGCTGTCCGGCGCGGTCCTCGTCGTCGACCCCTTCCCGGCCTTCCAAAAAGGCCTTGTGCCACCTAAACACTTGCAGATCTGACAGGGCATCTTCTTTGTAGGCAGTGTTGATCATACAGGGTTTGTCCGGAAAGTAATGTCAGTGATCTTTGAAAAATGGTTTTTATTGGATCTATGTGTACAAATCTTTAGAAACTTTAAAAATACATTATTCCTGCGTCCACACATCGGTTCCAGCGGGTCTTCCACGCATCAAAAGCCGCACGGTAGTCGTTTTCCGGAATCGCATTTAAAGCGTCGGTGCAAGCCTTCTGAATGTTTTTCACGGACCCAAAATGCTGTCTTTTCATTGGGGTTTTGAGGCGCGGAAACAGAAAAAAGTCTGGGGGGGGGGGGGCACATCGGGGCTGTAGGGAGGCTGGGGAACAACGGTGATGCCTGCCTTAACGAGGTAATCGGCCACGAGGAAGCAGGTGTGCGAAGGGGCATTGTCGTGGTGAAGCTTCCAAGATTTTGAGATGTCTGGGCGGACGCGATTCACCCTGCGTTTCAGCCGCTTCAGCACCTCGACGTAAAACTTTCCGGTTACGATTGTCCCCTGCGGAACGAACTCGTGATGGACCAATCCCCGGCAATCAAAAAAGACAATCAGCACTGTCTTGATCTTTGACCTGGACATCCTGGCCTTCTTGGGGCGAGGGGAGTTCGACGTGTGCCATTCCGCACTTTGCCACTTCGTCTCCGGATCGTATTCAAAGACCCAACTTTCGTCCCCGGTAATGACGTCATCAAGGAAAGCGGGGGTTCTCTTCGCAGGTGTCCAAAAGTTCTTGGCAGGTTTGACGCGCCTCGCTTTTTGATCGTCCGTTAGCACTTTTGGCACGAGCTTCGCGCACACCTCCTTCCTCATTCCTAAAGACTCCGACACAATTTCGTGAACAATGGTTTTCGTAATGTCTAATGTTTCGGAAATTAGACGGACACTTAGACGACAGTCAGTGTTCAACAAGTCACGCACACGTTTCACATTGTCGTCGGAACTGGAGGTTTGTTTCACGGGCTGTATGGCATGTCGCACATATCTTGTTGAAACCATATGTTGTCCACAGCAATATCATCCAATTTAGGCAGAAATAACTCGGTTATCATGTCGCGATATCAAGCACCAGTAAAGGTAACTGCTTGACCAGCCTCATCTTCGAAGAAGTATAGTCCAATGACGGCTCCAGCCCAAAATCCGCAAAAAATAATGATATGTTGTGGATGCATTTGTTTTTCGACAATCTCATGTGGGTTCTCTGGACCCCAAATACGGCAATTTTGACCATCAAAAAAGTATTCCGACTATATTTTGTACGAAAGTTGCAAACTTTAGCAGCCAAACTTTCATTTTTTTTTTGAAATATTGTTCAACAATGAAAACGCGTTGTTCTTTCGTGTAGTGCTCCACTTTTACTAACCCTAAGTTCCTACTAATATTTTTGTTTTCATAGAAGCTCCATAGCCAGATGTACATTTGAATAAACATTTTTTATTCACGAGCGTAATTTATTTTGAAAAAGACACTTAAACATTTAATCTAACATTTCCATTCTCTAAAGAGATGAAACTAATCACCAGAGAAAGGCATTTATCTTTTAACGAATTTCTTACTGAATGGTGATAATAAAATCTATTGACGCAAGTAATAAATTAAATGGCCATATGTCGATACTTAGCAGTCTTAGTACTTAAGTAGGTACTGGTACCTACTATGTAACTAAATATAGAAATAAAGATAAATACTAAAAGCTCATAACCAATTATTAACAGGGTCTGACAGTCCTTGACAGTGATATTGATGGTGAGAGCGAAACAGAATTTCGATAAATTCTCGTTTGATTCCAAGAAAGTTTTTCATTTAGTAATTTTGAGTACTTTATTTTTGTTTACTTATCACAATTATTTTAAGAAACATTGATACTAATATATCGAAAAACTCTGCAACCTGTCATTTTTTAGATTATTATATGCAAAGTCTCTTGTGATGGAAAATAGCCTTAAAAAAACAAGTTACCTTTTTAAAAAGTTGCTGATGACGTACATATCTCTGATAGCATCAAAGTTGGCGTATACGAGGTGTGTAAATTAAGTAATGAGACTGGCAACGTAGCGCCCGATCTAGCAACGCTGCGGAGACGGGACTTGGAAGAGCGGTAGGTTAACATGTAATGCTGTAATGTTTGTTCTTTCGCAGGAACCAAAGGACATCAGAAGAGAAAGGCGTCTTGACGTTTTGGAATCGATTGAAAGAGATCCCCTTTTTATGGAAAGTGTCATTACCGGTGATGGGACTTGGGTGTTTGAGTACAACCTGGAAACCAAGCGCCCAAACATAGAATGGCATGCCTCAAGCTCTCCAAGACCCAAAAAAGCAAGAATGAGCGAAGTCGAAGATCAAATGCATGCTGATTTCCTTTTTTGTTAGCCAGGGAATTGTCCACAAAAGAGTTCGTGCCTCCAGGCCAAACAGTAAATCAACACTTTTACAGAGAGGTTCTTGAAAAACTTCGAAAAAGGGTCATGCTTGTGAGAACAAACATCAATCATTAAATTTTTTTAAAAAATTAGTCTTATTACTTAATTTACACACCTCGTAAATATTTTAAACGGTAGAATCTTATGAAATCAACGCCTTTGTTTGCGCGGTAGGTAGCCATACAGAGAAACAAATAATAGTAGCTCCGACTTTCTTTTGTAATCAATTTAATTCATTCAAATTGAAACGGCAGAGAACAATGAATTCGTTAATCGATCGTGTTCATAAAACGAAACAGGTGTAAAATTATTCATAATTTCTTTCGTACTCGTACCGGACTTACCGTTAAATTTATGGCACTCATATAAATAATTAGAAAGGAAAAGGAAGCGTCATAATATTTTTAGGGGCCATATTTATTAACGATACCCGGTTGTAATTACTTTAACAGCGTATTAAATATAAATCACATCTACAATTATTGTATATGTAAGAAATAACAAGAATTGAGGTAGGTTTTGCTGGTAACCTATTACGTGCTAGTAATACGAGGTGTGTAAATTAAGTAATGAGACTGATATTTTAAAATATTTTTATTCGAATAGAATTATAATTCAGTATCGTCTCCTTCAAAATAACTTCCCTGGGAAGCCAGATCGCGCTGGAGACGGTTCTTCCATTTCTCATAGCAGTGCTGGAACCCATATACTGGAGTAGCATTCTGCTGGTCGGTTACAGCCGTTTTGATGTTTTGAAGGAGAAAAAAAGTCACAAGAACTCAAGTCAAGCGAATAAGGAGACTGAGGAGCCACATGAATGTTTTCACTAACTAAAAACTCGTTTATTTAAATGGCTTTGTGACAAGGCGCATTGTCGTGATGCAAGATCCAGTTGTTTTGATGTTTGGCGGCATGACCCTTTTTTCGAAGTTTTTCAAGAACCTCTCTGTAAAAGTGTTGATTTACTGTTTGGCCTGGAGGCACAAACTCTTTGTGGACAATTCCCTGTCTATCAAAAAAAGCAAATCAGCGTGCATTCGATCTTCGACTTGCTCGTTCTTGCTTTTTTGGGTCTTGGAGAGTTTGAAGTGTGCCATTCCATGCCTTGACGCTTGGTTTCCGGGTCGTACACAAACACACAAGTCTCATCACCAGTAATGACAAGTTCCATAAAATAGAGATCCTTTTCAATCTATCCCAAAAAAGTCAAGACACCTTTCTCTCCTGATATCCTTTTGTTCCTGCGAAAGGTTTTTTGGAACTATTTTTGCGCAGATTGTTCTCATCCCCAATTCGTTATCCCGATCATTCCTGTCGTCAACCGACGATTTGAACGCACAAGATCCCGTGTTCTATCAACATTTTCATTGGTTCTTGAAGATGAAGGCCTTCCGCTGCGTCGTTCATCTTCAATCGACTCTCTTCTTTCTGAGAATGCCTTAAACCACCGAAAAACCAGGGCTCTTGAAAAAACACTGTCTCCGTAGGTGTGTTGAAGTTTTGCAAAAAACCGTTGCGCTGTGTCCAAGACTGATGCAAAAAATAAAAAATAAAAATTAAAAATGTCACTCATTTTTAAAACGCACTAGAAAAAACCGATGTACGAAAACAGTCGCAAAAAAAACAAACAAATGACTAACAAGTTCAAACTTCTAGTAAAAGTGCATTACATGTTAACCTACCGCCCTTCCAAGTCCCGTCTCCGTAGTGTTGCTAGATCGGGCGCTACATTGCCAGTCTCATTACTTAATTTACACACCTCGTACTTATTTTCCTGTTAGAGAATTAGAATAATTTTTTAAAGGTGTTTTAATTTGGAAACTGCTGCAATCCTTTACAATGTCTTATTTGTAAGGAACAACAAAAACAACTTTAGCCATACGAGATGAGAGACAAGGATTATAAGTGCGTGCTCAGAGAGCAGCTGTTGGCAAGTCCTGTTTTATAATAGCAAAAAAATACCTATCGTTAGACAAAGATCGATAGAAAACTTATTGATGTTTATTTATTTACTCATATATCACATATGAAAAGAATTTTACTCCCGAAATGTGAAAAGAAACATTACAAAATCGCCAACAAATGTGATTCGCCTCACCACAAGATCACTAACCCGTCTGCTGAATTGAATTTGTCTGATTGGATATTTACATCTGTCTTATTCTATTAGGTCTTACTTTCTGCCCTTTTTCTTGGCTGGCTACTAATTTCGTAACACATACTGTATATTTATATTGACTGGTTGGTTGACAATAATAAAGAATAACGTTAATGCTTTTATAGCTCTCTTTATATGAAACACATATTATGTACAACCGAGTTATATATTTTTAATAATCGTAAATAATTATCGTAAGTAGACTTTCCATGGTCGTTATATGGAATAGAAAGCTCCATAGATGTCTTCTTCCCTTACGAAAGTCTGTTTGACTCTAAAACTTATTTTCTGTCACGTCCCACGGAGATAGTTAGGAAGCAATAAAATCCGAATAAAACGAGTACAAGAAAATTTAATCCATTAAGATGTTGCGTAAGTTCCTGAGAAAAGTATCGTAGATGGCCACATGCGGACATAACTTAATTAATAAGTTTCATTAGTATCTAGTAAAAGATCTACGAATATACATATCTACATAATATATTGTCAATTATGTATTCAACGAAAGTGCTATTGCATACTAGCACTAGCACCGGAAAAAAGCTTACATTTATTGAACATTATATAGGTTTACACAATGGCGTAACTTATTAACAAATAATCAGTAAATTCGAGAATAACAGTTGAGTAACATGTTTTTTTTAGATAGTACAACCTTCCAGAAACACGTAATGCAAAATAAATGGTAAATAGAAAATATAGCATTCAATTTAAAATTATGTTGATGAGTATAATTGAGTTTAATTTTTTTTACTAAATTTATTGTCATGTTGACATTATACACGGTGGAGACTTTAACTGGATTCGCTTTAACTATTCGCTAGCGGGGTGGTGAATGATTTTTCAAAAAATTCCCGAGACACGTCAACTTTTAAATGTATTTACCTACATTCTGCAAGTAATGTGAAAAATATAGCCCTTCAGGGGTGGCTGAAACCACCCTCGACATGATTTTTTCAAATGCAACCCTATGGCTTCTGACCCCTCATTGTAAAGCTGGTGGAAAGGGAATCCAACGCACTGATCAAATTTTAATTTTTAGTATGTTTGTAGGGTTGCATACAATTAAAACGTAATTTTATAGTTTAATTTATTTTTAACGCAACAATTTCTTACTCAAAATGTGTGTTGTTTAGTTTTGGAATGTAAACCTTACTTTTCATATGTCCCCACAAAATATTCCAAGCAATTTTTTTGCCGCAACTGATATTTGTTATTTTTTGCTAGTGTTTTTACACGGCCGCAAAGAGTAATATAGTTTGTATGCTGTATTCAGAGTTTGAAACGAAGTGTTATTTCAAATTGGTGAAAATGTCTTATTTAACTGAATCACTAAAAATCGAAATTTTGATGATGATTGGATATGGTGATAGGGCGCGAACTCAATGCGAAGTTGTTCGCTTGTTTCGAGAAACGCATCCTGACTTGCCACCACAAAATCAAGGTACCATTAGTAAAATTGAGGAACAATATCGAGAGATAGGTCATGTCAGGAAAGTACCGAGTAAGAGGCAGGCTGTTGTTGACAACGACACGAAGTTGAATTTGTTGCTTGCTCTAGAAGAAAATCCAATCACTCCAGCCCGTCAACTGACCCGTGATAGTAATCTTAATCACAAAACAGTTTTAAAAATACTTAAATATGAGAAAAAACGCCCATATAAAATGCAAGCTGTTCAAGAGCTACTTGAAGATGATCCAGATCGACGGTTGGAATTTTGCGATTTATTGATGACTTGTATTGATCAAAACCAGTTATCTTTAGAGTGGATAGTTTTCTCTGACGAGGCTACTTTTACATTAAATGGGCACGTAAATCGCCAAAATTGTCGTTACTGGGCTGAAGAGAACCCCCATTGGATGAGGGGAACTTCATACTCAGCGCCCACAGAAAACTAATGTGTGGGCCGGAATAATACAAGATAGAATTGTAGGACCATTTTTCTTTGATGACACTCTTAATGGAGCAAGATACTTGCGTTTACTCCAGCACGAACTAATGCCAGTGCTATGTCATTTATTTCCAAACCCCTTAAACCCTAACTTGACCGACGAGAGGTTATGGTTTCAGCAAGATGGGGCCCCACCACACTATGCTGCCATTGTTCGTCAGTGTCTGGACAGAATTTTTCCCGGTAGGTGGATTGGGAGGCGAGGTAATATTGAGTGGCCAGCAAGATCTCCAGATCTTACACCACTGGATTTCTTTTTGTGGGGACATCTTAAAAGTATTTCATTCAAAACCCAAACTAAAACAACAACTATTTAAAATTTGAAAAAATTTAAATAATTATTGTATGCAACCCCACAAACATACTAAAAATTAAAATTTGATCAGTGAGTTGGATTCCTCTTTCCACCAGCTTTACAATGAGGGGTCATAAGCCATAGGGTTGCATTTGAAAAAATCATGTCGAGGGTGGTTTCAGCCACCCCCTGAAGGGCTATATTTTTCATATTACTTGCAAAATGTAGGTAAATACATTTAAAAGTTGACGTGTCTCGGGAATTTTTTTGAAAAATCATTCACCACCCCGCTAGCGAATATATTCCAGTTAAAGTCTCCACCGTTTATATTACGTTTGAAACCGATTTTTTTCAAATTTTATTAGTTATAAAGTATATACAGTAAAACTTCGTTAAGACGCTCTTCAAGGGACCGGCGCGAAAGAGCGTCTTAAGTGGGAAAGCGCCTTATCCGGGAAAGTAAAAAAAAATGTTCAAAACGTTAAAAACGCTCAAAAAAATAAAATTATTGCAAAATTTGAACGTAAAATTTATTAAAATGCATAATACTCGTACAGAAATGTGATAAATACTCACATGAATAATATGTATGTACACTGCTTACTCACTGACCAGAGAGAAATCTGTCAAGTGTACTTTGTTTGAGGTTCTTGGTAGCGTGTGTGGAGAGGAAGATGTTAATTCTGTTAATGTAAATTAGCATGTCCTCTGCTTTTTCCAGGGTGGAAATAAATTTTCTGAGCTCGCACACGTTTTACAAGCCAGCAGAAACTGTAGGTGTTGGGAAATGATCGTCCTCTTCTTCAGAGTTATTTTCTTCTCTCTCACTCCCCACAGGGTCGGTGGTGGCGTCGGCGATCATGTCATCAATAGTGCGAGTGTTGCTAATTACAAGGGCGTCATCCACTGTTGCATAATCGGGGAAATTTTGGAGAATTTCCTCAGTTTCTGTTGGTGTTCTGTCAGTGGTATCTATCTCGTCCGAAAATCCGAATGCCGCCTTCCGAAATCCCAATGCCATCCCAAGCAGCAGTAATAAAATGTCAGTCTAAAAGTCTAAAACATTAATTTTGGTTGGAATTTCTCCATCTATGTCTCTCAAGTACCGCTGGACTAATTTTTTCCTGTACTTTTGTTTGACCACTCTGATAATACCCTGATCTAATTGTAAGTGCTGCACTTTGGATGTGGCATTAGGTGGCAGAAAAACGATTTTTTATGTTCGTGACTGGGATGTCTTTTGTATGTGCCAAATACCCTGACGTCTAACACCTATATTCACTGTCTATCTGCGGCGAAAAAAAGAGCGTCTTATCCAACAAAACAGAGCGTCTTACCGAGTACTATTTTACTGTATTAATATAGGAAAGCGTCTTAAACGGGAGGGTCTTAACGAAGTTTTACTGTATTTTCAAAGAAAATTCAGAAAATAAAATCAACCTTTCGATGACAAATAAGAAAATATGTCTTTAAGAAAGTGTGTATTTAATTGTCAACCTGGGACATTTAAGAAAGATGAATTAATAGCTTACGTGTTGAACTGGAGATGATTGTTGGCAAGGTATTGGCAATAATTAAGTATAGCATAATATTATTATCTTGAGAGGCCTTCAAGATTTAAAAAAAAATTGTTGATAAATTTGCCACGAGCTGTCACCAACAAATTGTTATCTTATCGTAACTAATATATTATCGTTTTCTTTCAAATTAAAAGGTATTTTGCTTACATAATTTTGTCGGCATTTTTTGTCCATTTTTAAAGCGTTACTGACAGATAGTCTGCATTATCTGCAGTTCTGTTTTAACACTTTAGACGCTATTAAATATAATTTTGAAGTATGATGTTCCTCTAACGTCCCTATCAAACCGTTAATAGCTTTCCACCCACACGCATTTGTAGTCTCATGACCATTTAAGCAAATGGTTTTTCGTTATTCGTGATTTTCATCATTGTTTAAACGACTTATTTCAGAGCTAATAGTGTCGATAGTATTTTCACATACCTGAGGACACAGTTTTTTCTCAGCGTCGCCATCGGCATCGACTCGTGAGGTAATATAAGATCTTATATTCCTAAAGAATACACTGTACACAATAGGCTGGTACTGTAACTCTCATGATTTTTGCGTCCATAATCATACTACATGAATACAAGTCACAAGTTTTATTCGCTATCAATAAATGTATGAACAAGAAACACAGTATAGAATCGTTACAGTACACAGAACAAAATATGTTACATTATTTTTTTTGCTCAAGTAAGTAGCGAAATCACGTAAACAGCGTGAACAACACTCGCGCAGATATATTTTTCTACGTAGTTTCTGCCATATCTGTTCAAAAAATGAAAACAATGTTTGAGAACAGCAGAATTTTTCTACAAAAATGCCAAAAATTGACTTAAAAGGTTTCCGCAAAAATAAGTTGCACTCTAAAAATATTATTATGGCCATTTTTGGTGTTCTGTTGGTTCCAACCATTACAATTAATTCGCAGATCGACAATAAATTCGCAGGTTTGGTTCCAATGATGAACTATAACTTTATTTAGTCAAAAACCACAAAAAAATGTATTTTTTTTGGTGTTGTTATGACCTACTGAACTGAAGACAATAGGTCCCACCCCAAATACAAGGCATGACCAAAATTATATTACACAGTGTACTAAAATTTATGTCCCAACTGGTTAAAAACAAATCTCCAGCTGTTAGATACCTTATCTGACCCCTATGGTTTTCTTGACCAAGTCAGTTTGAATTTTTAACTTCGCAGACTAGTAAGACGAGGTAAAAATGCATAAAAAAATTAATATACTTAGAAAAATCCCTGCGTTCGCTTTGTGGAGAGACACTGCCTCCCCTAACGAACCGCTACTGACTTCCGGTTCTAAATACGTCTCCGCCAGCACAATTTCTAACATCGAACTCCATAATTATTCATGGCAGTCGTGTTATGTGCTTGTAGTACTTATATCTTGCGTACTTGTGCCGCCTACCGTTAAATAAAAAAATTAAACAATAGACACGAAGAACATCGCACACCGTACTCGTGTAAATGTTAATACAAAGAGAAATTCAGTCGATTTAATTCTGCCAATAACGTCGATGCGGAAAAAAGAAAATGTACACGCGAAGAAGATTCGCAGGCTTTCACTCGGTGACATTATAAACCGCTATATCTACACCGAACTAATAGATATAGATACTCAATCGAAATTCTATAATAGGCCATCACTGTGATCAGTTATTAGTATCACTTCAGCACCTGAACGAAGACATGTTATAAATAGAGAACGTGGAGCGCGGAGTGTAACAGGACCGTAGTCAGTTAACGAATGAAAATATTAATATGTTTACATACATTATGTAGCAACATAGTATTATTTTTACCAAATAGTCAAGGATAAAATACCTATATAAATTAAGATAACACGTAACAATGGCAACCCTTACCCGACAAACGTCAGTGTTGAGACTAGGTTCCCATGGCAGGTTGGCGGTGGTTAAAACATATTATTATGTGATTTTCTAAGTGTTCTGGAGTGAAACGGAGACGTTTATCGCTTAATATTAACTTGTGTATGGAAAAGGACCGTTCAACGCCTACTGTTGACAATGGACAGTATGATAAATTGTTGAGGCATGAACTATATAATAATATTTTTTCTGGTAACTCCTGATATGTACCAACTAAAACTTTACATATGTTTTTCTAAAAACGTACGTAACTTGAGGTTTTCTAGTTTGTTTAATGGAATATTGCTTGCAACAAAAGCTTCTGTAAGTTCATAGAAAAATACGGAGTCGTCGGCGCTGGACGAGGCATGGCTTTTCAGATGCCTTGTTACTTTAGTTTTATCTGAAGAATTAGATTATATTAGAAATACCTGGGGATCACTGTCAAACCACGTTTGAAATACTTCCCGTCTATTTCTTTTCACTTTTGGCGTCTCCTCACTTTAGTCACTTCTCCCTTCAACTAATAATTGTTAATATTTATAAAGTTATTTAAACACACGGAGAATACAAAGGCGAATACATAAAAACGAAACGTATCAACGCGGTGCAATACCGGCGACTGTCTGTGCGTGCCATAAATAACTAAAATTGCTAGCGCAGTTTTCGTAATGCAAGTCAGCTGTGAGCTGTGAAGGCTAACGAGTCAAGGGCACAACATGCATCGGCACACAGTATCGGCCCTGTGACATTCGCGCTTGGTAATAAGTGAGGGTGCATATTCGCTCGTTTTCAGCGACAAATGAGGTCACGTGGTACGATTTTGAATTTTCCGTCACTTTAAGAATTGTAGCGATAAAGCTAAATTTTGTTTAGCTTTTCTCTGCCGGGGTCTACCAGCGTCAACGTAATTCGAACAATCGAATCGATATATTCAAAACAATTTGCAGAAAATAAAGAAACAATAAACCGACGAGCAGTTCTACCAAACGGAAAGGAGGGGCTAATTTGAGAATCTATTGTATACATATATCTTCTGATGCAACATAGTTTCTGTGAACATATTAACATTTTCATTCGTAAACTGAGTACGGTCCTGTTACACTCCGCGCTCGCACCAACTCTAGTTATAAACGAAAGCTATTATGTTACATTTATTCCAATTTTCGCATTACTAACATGCCCTTCTGTTATCACTAGGGTACGGAAAGTGTGCCACAACGCAGAGTCGGCACTATACAGGGATATGATAATTAAAGTATAAACCGTAATTTTTCAGCGCCTTGTAAATTATATATTGCCAGTTTAAATTATATTATTTATTATTATTATCTTATTGCCAGAGTTTAAAATAATTTTATGTGGCGTGAGTGACTAACTCGTGAGTTCGTGTAGTGTATTTACGATAATATCATCTGATTTTGCGAAGATTTCTGCAATAATGGCACAGTCGTCAGTCGTTACTATTTGTGAATAGATTGGCAAAGTTGATTGAAAATGACGAAGTCTTTTACTGAACTTACATTACATTATGTATCATAAGTCCTCATGACGTAACAAATGCTCCTAATGAACCTCGTAAATCCAATTGATCACTCTTAAACTTTAATTAAACTCAATAAATTTCAAATGTTTTATTTCGTCCAGGAACAGGGATAATTACAGACGTTGTGTGCGAGCGAAAATTATTGTACATTCCATATTCGTGATTTACACCGACTAATGAGATTTAATAGGACGTATAAACCGTCATTAAATTGGTATCTCTGTTAAAACTGCATTTCAAGAAAAATGCTGTCTCGCTCTACTTCCTTCATACATGCTGCATATGCAAGTATGTGTAGAACATTCTAAATGCTCAACAGATTGGAAAATTGATATATTATTATAATAATTAACGACTAACCTTTTGACATATATACTTAGTCGCAACGCAAATACTTAAATTACTACAAAAGTTTTGACATGTATACGGTTTAGTACAATTGTGAAATCCTGAACTATATCAAATACATGTGTTAAATTAACGTTGCAAATACATAGCAACTTTTTCCTTTAATGTACTACCCTTGCGATATACCCGCTCCATACGACTTTCATGTTATGTTCTGTCAGCTGGTTCACAACCTCCCTTGTTTAACGTTTCCACACTTTTTCTAGTAAAAAACCATGATTCACCAGTTCACCGTTCTAAGAGCCTGTCAGTGTCAATGTTTAGAATGTCAGTGCAAATGCATTCTTCTTTCTTTTCTCGGGATGAAGGTGACATTTTTGCGCAACTTGCGACTATTGCGAAAACATTTTTTGTCGTCTCCTGCTGTTTCAGCAAGTCCTCGGATCTTAGACGACGATCTTCGTGATTAATTTCTTTTCATTTTTCTCCTTTTTGACGTGGGGGGGGGCCCGGGGGGGGGGGTCGTTTGGGGTCGTTTCACGTCCCTCTTTAAGACCTTTTAAACAATTCAAAAACTTGGTGTGGGGACTAGACTTTTCCCGTACACTTTTTTTAACTTATAACTTTATTTTTAAAAAACTTAATTTCATTTAACACATGACTTGCGTAGACTAATTCAAACGACTGCTCAATCAATCCTTACCCACCCGCCGTTCTGTTCCTTGTCGCGCACGCTCCGCAGCGCAACTGGGGGGGGGGTTGTTTTTTTTTTTTTTAAACCACACCTCGTATAACTTTTTTCAGTGACGATTCATTCTTCTAAGGGTCTGTTAAAGTTGAAAGCCTCAACCTTAAAAAATGCAGTAAAATCTAGTACTTACTTAAAGTAATACATTTTCCTTACCTGAAATAATAAATATTAATGATTAGTAAATTAATAATGATGTAGATAAGTTAATTAATATTAGCATAGATAATTAATATTAGTAGGAAAATATCTCAATCTTCGTGACCTAAGCATTAAGAGTTCATCACATGTATGTGATATATTTCTAAATTTTGTCGTCATAAATTATCAGTAAATGCCTACCAACCAAGTTTGGATTTAATGGGAGTAGTAAAGTATACAGGTATGGAAAACGTTCACTTTGAGATAGTAGATTAACAACTGAATGATTCGGCGTGGAAGGAAGTAGGCCATGTCTTGAGTCGCCTGCGACGGGTGCAATTAATGGTGCACAGTTTGAACTGTACGAACAATAAAACACCGAAAGCGAAACAAAAGCATTTAGGGGAGGAGCATCTGCGAAGGAACGCTTTGTTGTTTAAATATGTAGAATTTCCAACCCTGTATGGTTTTGTATGCAGTCTGTTTAGAACATGTGTCTTAAAAGCAGTGCTTTTGGCGGTCACTCGAAATATCAATTACGTAACACAACCATTGACAAGCGCTATCTAATACGAATTAACTAAAATCATTAATTGAAACAGTAATTTGCAAATTAAATTATTATTTTTATCAGATAAAACAACAGCACACGACCTTGCTTTACTATACTAAATCAAATCCGGATTCTAAATAGACCTGTTGTTTTTTAACGGTGAGTTTTACATTCACAACGTGTGTTAGATAAAATGTAACATAACCTATCTAACTAGTTCCGGTGTTGTAAACGGAAGTAAACGATGCAAGATAACCTGTATATGCTAACATTTGATTTTTGGTCGGAAACCCGCACGTTTCAAACACATATAGGTGTAGGTACCTATATATTGGGTTATTCTTGAATGGCGTTCGCACCCATAACATTATTATTTTCAGAAACACAATAGCGAAATAATAAAATTAGGCATTATACATTAACCCTTTAACGCCCAAGTGCACTGTCAAGAGACATGAACTTAGAGGCTCATATTACTGATAGAAAATATAAAGAAAAAAATAACTAAAACCATGTATTCCCATGTTTTCGAGGTCACTCTTTCAAATGGAATCGTTAATACTTGCAAAAAAAAAGATGTAACCTTCAATTTTTAACAAAAACTATTAAAAAATGCGACTTTTTTCAAGATTATTTTTTTTAAATCGCAATTTCAGCTATGTTATCGTCCTTTATACCACTCAAAAACAAATAGAAACGTGCACTCGAGACGTGTACTTGAAGGAAACGCAATGAGAACAATTTAATTTTCTCATTTTTGAAGTTACAATAACTAGATATGGCAAAATTCAAAGGATGATATTTTTCGTTTTTTATCAGTTGCGGGATCATTGACGCAAAAGAAGAATTTTGAAAAATTATTAGTACAGTAGGGGTTTTTGGGGTCGCTGATCACGATCCTGATGTCAGAATTTCAAAATTCAAGATGACGGATCCAATATGGCCACCATCCCGAATCAAATTTCAAATTTTTCGATTATTTTGCCTCAAACTTTGTAAACTAGGGGTTTTCGAGGTCGTTAATCACGATCCCGATGTTAGAATTTCACAATTCAGGATGGTAGATATGACATGGCGACCATTTTGAAGCAAATTTCGAAATCCTGAATTTTGAAATTTTGACATTGGGATCGTGATTAGCGACCCCGAAAACCCCAAGTGTACAAAGTTTGATGCAAAATAATCGAAAAATTTGAAATTTGATTCGGAATGGAGGCCGTATTGGATTCGCCATTTTGAATTTTGAAATTCTGACATCAGGATCGTGATCAGCTACCCCAAAAATCCCAAGAGTACTAATAATTTTTCAAAATTCTTCTTTTGCGTCCATGATTCCGCAACTGATAAAAAAACGGAGAAATATCACCCTTTGAATTTTGCCATATCTAGTTATTCTAACCACAAAAATGAGAAAAAAAATGTTCTCATTGCGTTTACTTCAAGTACACGTCTCGAGTGCACGTTTCTATTTGTTTTTGAGTGGTATAAAGGACCACAACATAGCTGAAATTGCGATTTTTAAAAAATAATCTTGAAAAAATCGCATTTTTTAATAGTCTTAAAAAATTGATGGTTACATCAATTTTTTTGCAAATTTTAACAATTCCATTCGAAAGAGTGACCTCGAAAACATGGGAATACATGGTTTCAGTTATTTTTTCTTTATTTTTTCTATCAGTAATATGCGCCTTTAAGTTGTGTTTCTTGACAGTGCACTTGGGCGTTAAAGGGTTAATTTGAATATATTAGCACAGTTCCTATTAGTCACATCCAGTTTAACCGGAAATGGTTCTAATTTTCGAATTTTAAATGGCATATCCTCATTATTTCACTTGTTTTGATTTAAAACGATCTAGTCCTTAAGAGTTCCTTAAAACATTTCAATTTGAGTCAAGTCTTGAGTCAAGTAGGCACAAGATAATGTAATTTATTTAACTTATGTCTGTTTGTTGACAGTTTTCATGTTTTAAATATTGTGATATTTATATTTTATTTGTTCAAAAATTTAAGGAGATTCCAAAAATGGAAAAATATGCAAGGTGTGACATCTGAAAAATTAAATTTACATAACGTGCGACATTTTTAAAGCCCCTGTATTGATTAGAAAATATTGTATGAATTTGTTGAACAAAATATTTTTTCCATTTAATGTTTTTACTTTTATTTATTTGTCTGTTCAAACATTTTTGAGTAAGCCTGTCTAGGTAGTTCTGGTACACGCGGTATATCAATTTATAATGATTCTTTCCTTATAAGCGCCCAAATGGCTGTTCTCGCGTCAGCCTTAACCAAATCCATCCCCGTTAGAAACAATTTTCGACCATATGTTCGACACCGGTCAATTAATCACTCTTTTAATACGAGAAAATAAGATTTACGAGAGCCGAAAGCTTTTTTTTCGGCGCAGATCAATATTGCTAGCGACTGTACCCGGTAATTAAATTTCACGAGGTAATCGAATGCGATGCCCCGCCCATTTATCACTGTAGAAGTTAATAAAATCGTCGTTAATCACATTCGCTAAATTAAAAATGTAGCATTGGAGTGGACGTGTACAAATGACCCGCTCGCTACGTATTGAAAAAATCGTTATGAAACTTCGAAAAAATTCCTTTCAGTCAAGTGCATTGAAGTATTTGAGTACTTAAGTTTTTTTCTGTAGAATTTCCTACTTGGAGGCTTTGAGGAAATAAGTTAATCAAAAGCAGTTTTAAAAAGCTTTTTGTGGCGTTCGTTGGCTTTCGGAGTCGGGAAGTTCACTGGTTCACCGACAGATCGGTTGGTTGTATAACGTAAAATATTTATTAATACACTATTTTATACAGTGTTAGTCAAGTCCCATCCCCCGTACCTTTTGTTAATTATCTGAACCTTACATTGACTGTAATAGTGGTTTGTGTCTTTGTTGTGCTTCAAACTTTTATCTCGCATTGAAAAAAAAAGAATTTCAGATCAATCAATGTGCTATAGTTGTCAGAATTCCGTTTGCGAAATGCCAAAACAGTTGAACAGCTGTTGCCAAGAGTTAGTAGCAGCTTTTATACGCTATTGAAAAAGAACGAGGCAATAATGGTCCATTGCTACTCTTAGCAGCAACTAGAAAGGTAATTTAAATATAAAATTAAAATAATAATTAAAACTAGAGTCCAATATATAGTTTTAACGTGTAGTAGCAGTCCTAAACTTGAATGTTTCTACGGTTAATTATATTTCACAAGAAAAAAAAAACAATGAACTTTTGAACAATATTTATTTCTTATTTTCCACTATGCATCGTCTGGTGGCAACATTTCAGCTATGTTTAAAAAAAAATAAAATTTGAATTTCGTTGAAAAATAAGAGTGTGACAGTCTTTTAAAAAATTCCATATTTCTGCCGGAACCTGTATAAAAAACTACAGAGCACTATTAGTAATCGAATGATTTTGAAACGAAAATTAATTATTTTTATAGTTTTTATGAATTTCAAAACATCCGTGTGCCTTTTTGTACTATTTTTTTTCTCATAAAAAAAAACACATTTTTACTAACTTTTACTACCAATTTTTCCTGCTCTTACTTGTACTTGCATATTTATGCACAAACCAATTTCTTTTAAAGTATATATTTTTTTTCAAATTATTTCTCTTTTTAATGTTGCAAAAATAAGTTATTTAAGGGGTAATAAATATCACCTTGTGTTCACTCAATTTCACATGATTTTCTGAGACGTACCACGAACGATAGGAAATAGACAATAATAAATGAGGTTTTGTGCATATGAAAGCACCAGTCTTTAACTACAAAAAACATAATAGAATGCAGGCTTCCACGGCCGTTGTCCATTGGTGAAGTTATTTCTTCCGGATTTGCCGCGGTCGTCTAAATTGACTAGACGTTTCGCTGATCATGCTGTCAGCTTCTTCAGAAGGTTTCTAAAGACTGGTGTTGTCGTCTTTTGCTCCTCGTTATATACCTTGGCTCTGCTATGGTTGGCTGCACATCCGTCGAGCTCGGTTGACCATGACATTCCAGGTCACCAGTTCTTGGTATCGCTAATATCCATGTATTACTCAGTCGATACCCGTCCTCCCTATTAAAATTATTATTGTTATTCATGATCTCCAGGGATTCTCTAATTATTCTTGGGTAATATCTTGTAGTTTTGTCTAACACTCTGATGTTCTCATAATCGATTTTGTGGTTCTCGTTGGTATGAAAATGTTCCGCTATTGCTGACTTGTCTGTATTCCCCAGTCTGGTGTGTCGTTGATATTCTTTGATCCTACATTGTATACTTCTTCCCGTCTGTCCAATATAGCTTTTCCCACAGGTACATTTTAATTCGTAGACACCTTTAGTTAAAAGTCTAGGAAACGGATCCTTGTTTGAGGGAAGCACTTGCTGTATTTTCTTCTGCTAGGATCCGTCAAGTCAATTTAGACGACCGCGGCAAAACCCGGAAGAAATAACTTCACCATTACAAAAAACATATTTTATTTTAATTTTACGATAGAAAATGGCGGCACAGCAGCGCCCGAAAGGAAGAAGAAATTCTCGGACGGTCGACATGGGAGTACCGCCACAGGTCACAGTTTTTAATCTAGAACAAAAAAACAAATAGTTTCTTAAAATATAGTCCAAAATCTAGTGAACGCCGTATGATTTTTTCGAAAAATTGATTTAAAAAAATGGCGTTAATTTGAATTTTTTTGTTTTTTTTTTTCGAAAAAAATCTGCCGAAAATCGCTTATAAAAACTGTTAAAAAAAGTTGCAGTTAAAATTTCAAGTCAATCAGATAAAAATTGAGGGAGATACTAGTACGCCCAGTTTGAAAAACATGGAGCCGAAATTTTTGAAGTTTTAAGTAGTGAAATTTTGTTGAAATTTTCGTTTTACCTCTAATCTGCGATGCTCCATACAACTGGCCTTTCAATCAGAGGTTTTCTTCCTCCTCGTCTTTTCTGGCATCCCTATTAGGAAAGGAGTTTTAGCCTCTTCTTGCTAAAAAAAAAACCGCATGCTTCTCCGCGCACTCGAAAAACCGCTAATTTTGCTTCACGACTACGCTCGGGAAAACGCCTTTCTGACCCACTTAAAGTTTCTCCCCCCTCATAATCGATTTTTTTTCATCATTCTTGGATACTTTAAGGAGTGTTTAAGCCAATAAAAAAATTGAAAAAAGTCACAAGGCGATATTACCCCTTAACACTAAACAAACACAAAGAGCCCATCCACATACTAGTCAAAATTATTTCTAAATACTGAATAATTTTATAACAATCTGGCATCAGTGCGCTCTAAAACTTGAACACGTGTTTGTCGACGTGCATCGGTTTTTATTTTATATGAAGTATATCTGTTACGTATGTCCTAATATTAACGCGTCCGTTATGATTTTAGGTCTAGGACACCTGCCGAAAAGTGTCGTCGGCGCGCGGGCACTCTAGATCAAAGCCCCGATATCGCCCATTCACTTTTTTCCGTCGTCACACGTAAGCGAACTAACAATGTCTCCACTGGACTTTTTCACTGCCGGTAAAAATTTGTGTCTCGATGCATTCACATTTGCACTTAACATTTCGATTTTACGTAATAGCCGGTTTGCGTTGCATAACGTGCATGCTTGCGATCACTGTTCTGGTGCTGCAGGCCGTTTTTTATCTCGCTCACATTTATCGACCGAAAAGTGCATTCGATATGCGTTTATCGGAAATTTGCGTGGGGAAGGTAGAATGAACACGTTTAACTAGTTTAAAGTTGATGCTGTTTCTTTAGTAGTTTAAATTATATCGTTTGAATCACTACAGTATCAAGGGGGATTGATAAATTACCTCTTTCAGATAAACGCGAACCAAGTATGAGAGTGAGGGGTGAATCAGTCGCGAGCGAAGTGGAGGGGGCCGGCAATTAGGTGAGGGGGGGGGGGGGTTTGTTTTTTTTTTTATGGGTTGGTTTGGGGGGGGGGGGGGGGGGGGGGGGGTGTTTTTTTTTTTTTTTTTTTTTTTTTTTTTTTTTTTTTGTGGTGGGGGGGGGGGGGGGGGGGTGTGGGGGGGGTTTTGGGTTTTTGGGGTGGGGGGGGGGAGGGGGGGGGGGGTGGAAGGGGGGGGGGGGAGGGGGGGGGGTTGTTTTTGGTGGGGTTATTGTGGGGGGGATTTTTTTTTTTAGCGATGCATCAATTTTGGGGGGTTTATGTGGGGGGGGGGGGGGGTTGGGGGGGGGGGGGGGGGGGGGGGGGGGGGGGGGGGGGGGGGGGGGGTGGGGGGTGGGTATTGTTTTTTTTGGTGGGGGGGGGGGGGGGGGGGGGGGAGGGGGGGGGGGAGGGGGGGTGGGTTTTTTTTTTTTGGGGGGGGGGGGGGGGGGGGGGGGGGGGGGGGGGGGGGGGGGGGGGGGGGGGGGGGAGGGGGTGAAAAAAATGGTGGGGGGGGTTGGGTAAGGGGGGGGGGGGGGGGGGGGGGGGGGGGGGGGGGGGGGGGGGGGGAGAGGAAAGGAAAGGGGGGGGGGTTGGGGGGGGAAGGGGGGGGGAAGGGGGGGATAATCCGGGGGATTTTGTGTGGGTATGGGTGGGTGTTTTTTTGTTTGGGTTAGAAAAAAAAAAAAAAAAAAATTTTTTTTTTGTATAAAAGTATTTTTTTTTTGTTGGTTTTTGTGGGGGGGTGGGGGGGGGGTGTTTTAGGCTTGTTTATAGGGGGGGTGGGGGGGGGTTGGGGGGGGGAAAAGGTGGTTTTTTTGGGGTGTATTTTTTTTTTTTTTGGGTGTTGGGGGGGGGTGGGGGGTTTTTGCGGTATGTTTGGGGGGTTTTTTGGGGGGGTAGGGGGGGGTTTTTTCACCTATCTCCTTTTTATCTGGTTTTGTGGGGGGTTTTTTTGGGGGGGGGGATTTGGTTTACCAAAAAAAAATTTAAAAAATTTTTTTTTTTTTTTTTGGGGGGGGGGGGGGAAAAGGGGGGAAAAATTTTTTTCCGGGGTTAAAGGGGGTTAAGGGGGCGGGGGAGATAAAAAAATATTGGAGGTTAGGGAAAAATGCTGTAAGTACCATCAAAGAGGAACTAATTACCTTTAAATCACACCTAAGTTCATTGCAGTAGCGTTAAATGCCACCAAGTTGTAGGAAATTGAAAAAAAAAATTAAATTTTCTATGAATTGTAAATGGGAAATCTTTGAAATTAAAAAAAAGTACTTAGAAGTGAAATTAAGGGCTCAAATTTTCAGGGAAATTTTTTTTTTTTATTTTACATTTTTCGGTATGTAGAATAAAATTTTGCTGTGGGAGCGAAGAAACAAAAATAGTCGTTCAAAACGAATCACCCTAGTATATATATACTACTACAAAAAAAAAACTACTTTTCACTCAGGACCAACTTAATAAGTATTTTTATATCGTTTTTAAAAATAAATGAAACGTTGATATGATTATATATTACACAGACCTGCAAAAAAAAACATACGATTTTTTTTTAACCCTAACATTTTTTTAATTGCATAGCTTATGTTACAACTTAATCATTGAAAAAGTTTGAC
Organism: Aromia moschata; assembly: GCA_029963805.1. Taxonomy (NCBI): domain Eukaryota; kingdom Metazoa; phylum Arthropoda; class Insecta; order Coleoptera; family Cerambycidae; genus Aromia; species Aromia moschata. The sequence goes on along the minus strand of JAPWTK010000086.1, from coordinate 316,335 downwards.
ATGCCGAACACATTATTTTCCCCCCCCCCCGAACCAGGCCAGGGGGCTACCTTTGTCTATTGATCTAAACATTTTTTAATTGTCTAAATTCATAAGTTCAAGTGGTTTTTGATCCGTTGTCCCAATTACCCTAAAATATTTTCAGAAAACCTAACCTAAAACTGAAAAAAAAGGCTTTTTTTGTCCTATATTGAGACCTTCATAGCTCGGCAACGAAACGAGACTGGGTAAAATGGATTCGACCATCGTATTCAGTAAATCTTAACCTAAGAAAATCAATAGTAAAAATAATAATAATAATAATAAAAAAAAACTGTAGATGGTGCAATTATTATTTAATTTAAGTGATTCACAAGAATTTAGAATTTATTCCGGAAACGACAATCATTGATTCAGGTTTCGAATACAATGGTCGAGTCCGTTTTAGCCAATCTCGTTTCGTTGCCGAGCTATGAAGGTCTCAATATAGGCCAAAAAAGCCTTTTTGCACTTTTAGGTTAATTTTTCCGAAAATTGTGACGCGATAGGGTAAATCGGACAATGGGATTGTGATCAGCATGTCAAAAACCTTCTGAATCACCAATTCGTGTTCAAAAAAATAAAAGAAAAAGAGAAAAATCAAGAAACAGTACATTAGTGTTCAAAATACAGCTTGTTGGATACCAGACGTGTATCGGCTTCTCTATATAGCCGATATATATAGCCGATATACATATATAGATAATGCCGTCGTTTTAAATAATACCAGATTTACCAAAACCGACACTGAAAAAAAAACGAGTATGCGTCATTTTTCGAAAACAGTTAGCAATCATCTGTAAAGTCAGATCTGTCTGATTCGAGAATTCCGAAATATGGGACGGTGGCAAACAGTAGTTTAAACTTTGTCCAGTTTTCCTCCTGCCTGACACATAAAGTTGGCAGCACTTGCGGAAATATCGTAATCATTTTAGAGGGTTCTACAATGCCTCCCGCCGAGTTTCTGATGTAAAAAATGTTAATGGACCTTTGAGAGTGGCCCATTTAAAATCCTAATTACTTCTCGTAATTAAGAGGTAATTAAAGTATCTTTTAGCGAGACCGAAAACAGAATCGTTAAGATAAATCTCTTAGATTGCATTCATAAAAAAATACGTCCAGTTCCTGGACAGTCTGAATTATTATCATACACCTGAAGGTCGAACGTGAGTGTCTTGAGAAAAAAGCAATTGGAAATACGTTACGACAAGGCGCGTGAAAAGTAGCCAACCTTGCCTGAAGTGCTGAAAATTTGAATATGATACAGTTAAAGGTAGTATACAGGACTGGAAGACAATAAATGTTGTCGTAGGAATAAACAGAACATGTTTATTGGCAAGAACCAGTCATTTGGAAACTAAATAAATCATTAACAAAATTAATGAAGGTCTGCGAGCACATACTATTGTTTATACACATGATTTTTCAAAAGCCTTCGACGAACTACACAATATTCTTTCAATTTATTAATATCAATATTCAGTTTATTATTTCAATCTAGGAAATAATAAACTGTGACAACGAAATTAATCATATTCAAAATTCTTCCTCGTTTTAGGGTAATCAAATTTTGAAAGTTTGATTAAAAAATCTTTTATACACTATATGTTATACCCTGCTTCACTTCCTGTCTAACAGGAATAATTTCATAATTTAATTGTTAAGCGACACACTGTATGTAAATTGTATCATTTATATATCGAGCGTCATTTGTATATACGTCATCAAAGTTGGCCTAGTAAAAAAAGACGTTTTTCTATTCTATCTTAAATTTATAACCTTATTTAATTGTCAAAGGTGTTGCATTATTTTACAATTGTGACAGTCACTTGTCAAAAGTTTGACATAACTGAAAAGCTCCGACATGACCGTTCATAGCCAACTTTGATGACATTTTTTTTGTTGTCTTTATTATACGGTATATTATATTATTATATTTCTGAATGTCGAGTAGATTCCGATTAGAACAATATATTCGTCCCATTTTCTTATTTTAGAATCTTTTGATCTAAACATTTTTTATTTGTCTAAATATCATTAAAAACAATTGCTTTTTTTCCAATAAAATTTAATAAAAACTGATGATTTTGTGTCATATTATATTTATTTTCGAAAAAAATTATACCCTAGTTTTCAATTGATAAAAAATATAACCAGTGTTTTTACTACTGTGTTTTTTAAATATTAATCGATTTTTAGGGAGCAAGCCATTTTAATCGTTATTAATATTATTACATTTTATAGTAAATTATCACTTTATCACACATTATTTGCAAATCAGAAGATATTCAACAATAAATCAAAGACCATCAGGATCTGAGACAAACATTGACGAATCGTATATAGAAAAAAATACATTCGGGAATTATTATTTTCGATTCATGAGCTTCTCCGGCTTACCGTCAGTGTGTGCATTGGGAATGATTCAGGTGGTCGAAGGAGTGAATTTTTGTTGAACACAATGGAATGCTTCTGGTCCCGTTTAAGCCCTCTAGACGTTTCAGGGCCCTGCAGAAAACTTATTTAACAGCGAAACAATAAATGCTGCTATCGAGAAAAGGTTCCATTTCATTATGACTATTCGATATCATTATAAAACATACATGTCGTTAATTGCGACTATGGTGACAGTTTCTTGTACTTGCCTTTGCACGTCAGCAGGCTAAGTTGTCTCGAGTAACGACTCTAATTTAATTTAATTGTATGGCGTTTTTTTCGTTAGGCACAACGTCGGGACTTGGCTTATATACGACGGTACGGGAATAAAATACGGCATAAAAATTCCTCACGTAAAGTACCATAATGTATTAGAGTGCTGAAGCAAACAGGTGAAAGTTTAAATTAATTTAATGAGAACTTTTCTATTAAATTATTGCCGGTAAAGGAAAACTACGCGGAAAGTTCGAGTTCCAATCCAACAAATGACAATTTATATTTGCATAATTTGGCTAAATATTCCGTAACAGGTACATATATTAAAATTACATTGAATATATCAATATATCATGGCCACTACTTATAATAATCAGTCTTTGTAATATATCTACCAATCTTTATAATTTTTCTGGAAAAGTTGATATAATTAACAGCAGCCCGGTGTAAAGGAGATTACTAAAACATTAAATGATTGACTTTTACAAAATTTCGTCTCTTACTTTTTATTTTTGTTAGATGAAAATAATAAATTGTATCATTCATACATGCAGGGTGTCCCCGGATTGAGTTAGATACCTATAGGTGAAATGGACAAAAAACATTCTTCATAAAAAGATTTGCTTGTCTTAAAACATTCAGAAAGTTTGTTGTTTGTTCAATTTAAAATACAAGGTGTTCAAAAATAGCAAAAATTAAATAATAATGAAGAGTAAAGTACCTTAAATATTAATGCTATGTAAAAAAGTTATTAAGAAAAATTGTTTGCAATTAAATTTAATACTCAAATATGAAAGCATGGCCTACTAGTCAATATTAAGTATTTTGAAGAGATTCCGCAATTTTTATCATTGTTATACGTTTGAAGTATAGCCAGTTTCCTTAAAAAATTATGTTTACTAAAGGCGCAGACATAATGAGAAATCATAAACCCCAAAAATATTATTTAAACATTTATTTTGAAGAAAGAGCACGTCCAGATAATCATTTAGTCAATCAACACTGTAGTTAATAGGTTGTCTTTACACTATTTCTTCTCAAAGTCCCTAATTAGAATATTTGAAATCCCATTAAGCCATCAATAAAGCAATTGTTATTGTTTGTCATTGTGTTGGATAAAGCGCTTGAAATATCAATTATTGATTTTTAATTCCAAATAATGCTTACTTTATAACATAAAATTTATCTTATTAAATGTTATGGTATCGGTAATATTTCTTATCGTCATGCAATTGAATTGTTTCATGAAAAATATCCAGAAGTCGAAATTAGCCGTCAAAGTTTGAAAAAAGTTAGTACGAAAATTTGATTTAACTGGTGATGTAAAATGTGGAAAAAACCAAAAAAGGTCTATGAGGACGATGATGCAGCCACAATTCTAGTTTTAAATTCAGTCGAAGAAATCCAAAACTATCACTAAGAAAGAGATCTGCACAAATTGATATTAGCAAGACACACATTCAAAGAATTTTGGCCGAAAATAAGTTTAAAGCTTTCAAACCGGAAATAATACACACGTTGGAAGTTGGTGATGATAAACATCGATTGGATTTCTGTTTAGAAATAGGAGCGAGGCTTACTGTAGATATGCATTTTCACAAGAGTATAATTTTTTCCGATGAAAGCACTTTTTCTACCAATGGAGTGGTATCGTCGCAGAATTGTCGTTTTTGGGCACAAGAAAATCCGTCTTTTTCAGTTACTTCTAGAAGTCAAAATTTCAAAAAAGTGGATGTTTGGTGTGCAATTACTTTCAATCGAATAATTAGTCCGTATTTTTTAAAAGAAAATTTAAATCAAAATTCATACTTGCAGATGCTAAACACATTTTTCTGGCAAGCATTAGACGAAGAGAATTTAGAATATAGAAAAAAAGCGTATTTTCAATAGGACGGATACCCCGCCCATTCAACAATTCAGGTCCACAGTTGGATTAAAAAACAATTGGGAGAGAAGTGGATCGGAAGATATGGACCTATTTGTTGGTCAGCAAGGTCCCCTGACTTGTCGCCACTTGACTTTTTCCTTTGGGGATTTTTTGAAGGAAATAGTTTATAGACAGCCGATAGAACACAATATTTACTTAAGACTCGGATCATTCAAGCAGTGGCCCAAGTAAATCAAGAAATGATCCACTCAACATACACATCTTTTATAACGAGACTGGAGAGGTGTGTTGAACTTGAAGGCCTGCGTGTAGAATAGTTATGGTGCGTGAATAACAATTTTGCTGTTTTTTTCAAAATAATTGTTGAATTTGTTTATTAAATAATAATTTGTTCAAAATAAATGTTTAAATAATATTTTTTGGGGTTTATTATTTCTTATTATGTCTGCGCCTTTAATAAACGTAATTTTTTTAAAGGAAAATGGCTATACTTCAAACGTATAACAATGATAAAAATTGCGGAATCTCTTCAAAATACTTAATATTGACTAGTAGGCCATACTTTCATTAAATTTAATTGCAAACAATTTTTCTTAATAACTTTTTTTACATAGCGTTAAGATTTAAGGCACTTCACTCTTCATTATTATTTAATTCTTGCTATTTTTGAACACCCTGTATGTTAAATTGAACAAACAACAAACTTTCCGGACATTTCAAGACAAGCATAACTTTTTATGAAGAATTATATTTTGTCGAAAAATTAATTTTTTGTCCGTTTCACCTATAGGTAACTCAATCCGGGGACACCCTGTATATACAAATTTAGCTTTGTAAAAAATTGCAGTAGTTGCTCTAAAAATCTGTAAATTTAAAATTTTCAAAAGATTTAATTCGATTTGCGACAACTCAATTTTAAAATGATACTAAGCTTTGATTCAAAATCGTGTCAGTTTTCGAGCCGTCCCGCAAAAAGTTGCCTACATTATCGTCGTACGGATACCACCGATTATTACATAAACAAATAAGCGATTGCGATTGTGGTTAACAAGCTACCATGCATAATGGCAGCCGACAAGACACCGTTTTATTGTTACAAGGTCAAGAATGCCTTTGAATGCCTACGGAACTACCACCGGGCGGCCATTCGCCGCCTGCTGAGATGTCTCATTTTAACGTCAAGCCGTGAGGACCTCCCATCGAGCGGCTAATTTGGCAGGTTTTGGGAGCGGCTACGGCAGAAAGAAAAAAGGGATGATGGGAAATCAAAGAATAAAAAAGAGAGCCAGATATGTGTTCGTTTGAGCGCTACAGTTCTCACGATTCGATGTGTTGATAATGTACACTCGACATCGACATATCCGAACTCCATATTTCCGAACTCACAATACTTCCGAACTTTTTCCCACGATATTTCCGAACTTGTACTTCCACACAACCGAACTTGTCGCTGATTGGTTGGCGACAAAAAACCGCGAAATTTAAACGAGAAAAAAATGTACACAATAATGCGATTGTTATCAAACATTTCGATTGTCACAGAATTCAGCAAAGAGGAAATCGCCCTCCCTCAGCAGCACACCTGAGACAGGTTCTTCAAGAGTTCTTCTTTCTACAAACCAGTGAAAAACACTTCTTTCAAATGGCGTATCATAAGTACCGGTGGACTTTTTTGTGTCAGTCCGTCCACTCAATTTTCGTCTTTTTTTCAAATTCCGACAAGTAAATTTCTTTTTTTCCAAGAATTTCTGTCACTGACAATTTACAAATATTGTACATATTACATAGTTCAACAATTTTAACACCATTTTTTGCGTGATTTATCAGTTCCAGCTTTTGCTCCAAGGTTAGCCTCTTAGTAGGCTCTTTTCTCTGCAAATAAACAGTACAATTATGTTTGTTTTGTATCGCAGTTTTCTTAAGAATACATATTTTCATTTCAGTTTTAAATTATTATAGGTTACGTCAACAAAATTTCAAACCTTTACTTTGAATTACAAAATAATTACCTGCATCACTCTCTCCTTTCCACCTGGCAACATTTTTTTTTGTTTAAAAAACGTTCTTTTATTAACATGTACACATGTATATATTACATTTGCATGAAAAACCTCGAAAAACAAAGAAAACGCATATCCGCATATCCGACATCCGCATATCCGAATTCTACATATCCGAACTCACCATATTTCCGAACTTTTTCTCACCATATTTCCGAACTTGTACTTCCACACAACCGAACTTGTCGCTGTCGAATGTCAAATGTCGCTGTCGAATGACCAATGAGCCAGAAAAACCCTTTGCGCATGCGCCAGCAGTTCGGTTATCCCGAGGTGAAGAGAGTTCGGAAATGTGGAATTTTGCGGAACGGAAAAGTTCGGATATGTCGATGTCGAGTGGACTTTGGACAGTGACATCTAGCGGGCGGTAGAAGTGTTTGGCTATCTCTGTTAGCAGGTGGAAGTCTCGCCTACTGGATTTTGTCCAGTAGGAATAAAAAAAGACGACCGCAATATTTTGAAAATTAAAAATGATAGATAATAATTTATCAGATATTGAATTATGATTTTTGGAACAGACCAAGATATTGTATTTGGAATGTTTAAATAGTATTAAAATGCTCAAAAATTGGTTAGTTGCGATCGGGTATTAAATTTAAGTTGAAATATTTCAGTACTCCCAAACAGTGGGGTTTGGTGGAATTTGAGATTCTTGGGATTCACATTGTATTTTAAGGGACACTTACTAGACCTAAGTAGAAGGTTATAATAGTAAAAAAGTTTCAAATAAAACTAGCAAAAAAATGTTTTTAAAAAATGTCTATCTCACCAGAAGATCTTGGAAACAGCTTGCAAAATATTTGCGATTTATTTTTAGAATGGAATGTTTTATATTGTAATATAAAACAATCCATTCTTGTGTTTTTACGAAAAACGAAATACTGGGATGAGATAATAATTCGAATCACCACATCTTTTATAGATTTATAAACTTAAAAAAAAAAGTATAAAAATATTGCCCTTACTTGCTGGTTTTGAAAAAAAATATTTCGCAAACATTTTGTAAGCAGTTTCTAAGATAATCTGGTGAGTCAGACGTTTTTGGATTTTTTTTGCCTAAGGTCCATGTGAACTTTTTTTGCTATCCAGTCTTCTACTGGAGTCTAGTCATAACCCTCTAAAATATGATGTGGGTCCCATTCTTCCTTATGAAAATAAGAGTCTCAAATTCCACAAGCCGTCACTGCTTCAAAAACCTTCATTCAAAACTTCCTGAAATAAATCAAAACTTTTTCTAGGTCTTAATGTATACAAATTCAAACCAGCATTAATTTTGTTGTGATATAATAGACTTATGAATGGACCATGAATTTGTCACAAAGCAAATGAAAGGGATAATTAGTAATATCCAGAAGAAAGAACAATGAAATAATTGTTATGTAGTTGTTTTACCTCTCATCAATTTAATACAGCTTACCTACATTTATAATGGAAAATGCTGATGAAACTGACAAAATACCAGTGGAAAGGGGAAGATTTAATTTCATTCTAGCTAGATTCTTCAGACTTAGAACTTCAGACAGAAACTGGTATGAAATTTAAAACCATCATATTTTCATTATTATATTTCGTCTGTATCATAATGATTGCAAATCGATTTCAAACGCCTCAAAGAACTGGCAACATAATCATTTGATACATCTCAAGTTTTCGGTGTTCACACCTTCGTGGTTTAGATAAAGAAAAACTTTTTTACTAGTTGCGAAGATGTTGAGTAACACATTGAATGTCCACCTCTTTAACAATAAATAATTGCCACGGTCGAAATTTTGTACCGATGCTTTTATACATTATTCTAAGAATGAATTTACTTAAACGATCATTTCGGCATTGCTTGACCCGGTTAGACGAAATGCAAATTTTTAAGGTCAAGACCCAAACGAAAATAGTAACACGTTTTCTATAAATAAATTACCATTATTTAAGCGGTAGAATCGAAACTTCAGCAGGCAGGTGTAACTGAAATCAAATTAGAGTCGCATTAGCTATAATTAAATCATGAGACATTTAGAAATCCTATAATTGTATGAAAGGATAGCTACATATTTAGGAGTAAATGTCGTTTGAAGAGAAATTGTCATCCTGATACAAGGCCCAAATATAATTCTTGTGGTGCCCAGTTAGTTATTGTTGGTGCCCAGTTACAAGTTTAAAGAGTTCGAACCCGTGAAATATGATGTCATTAATCACCGGTTTATACTTATTGCTTTATCGGTTTTTAATGATCGTCCAGTAGAAGGTAAAAGTTTATCACACTGTTGGAAAAAGTTTATTGGGAAAAATATTTCTTCAGATCTGAAGTAATCTCATTGATGACCAGTAATTTCATCACATACAATATGTCCCCGGATCGAGTTTAAAAGAGGAGTTTGAGTTTGAAAGTTGAGTTGAAAAGAGGAGAGGTGTTTTTGATTTCTCAGAAAAAGTCACTCTTGATGATTTGCCCTGCTTAATTTGAAACCCCCAAAACGCAAATTACTTTTTATATAACTCAAACGGTTCTCGAGATAATACCATTTTTCTTCATAATTTGGACTTATTTTTTTTATAATTCTTTAAAAAATTTTTGGATCATTGCATGAATCACTGACAACTGCTGACAACTAATAAGTCAGTATAACTTCAAATCGAATCTTCCTCATTTTGCTACTATTTATATGCTATAATGCTGACTCTAGAACAAAGAATTTATTTGATTCAATGCTACGGAACTGGGGAAGAGTGCTATCAAGTGTTGGTATTAATAAATTTAACGAAAAATACCCGGAAGTTAGCATTTATAGGTAATGTCGGAGCGAAGAAGTTGGTGACCAAGTTCTTAGAAACAGGCTCTGTTTTAGACATTAAAAATAAAAAAATGGTTGAATGAAGATGATGCTGCTTCAGTTCTTACCCTCCATTCCGTGAGAGAAGCTAATCTTACGCTTACTAATAAGTAAATCGCATTTACAGAGAATTTTCAAGCAGAACCGGATTTTACCATTTAAACCAAAATTCAGGCACACCTTAGATGAGGGTGATGAAGCCAAACGTTTGGATTTTTGTTTGGAGATGGGCAACAGAGTTTTAAATGACGTAGGATATCATAAGCGAATTTTGTTCTCCGATGAATCTACTTTTTCAACAAACGGCGTCGTTTCCTCTCAGCATTACCGGTATTGGAGTGAAACAAATCCCCACTTTACTATTTCTTGTCGAAGACAATATTTCAAAAGAGTTAATGTGTGGTGTACGGTTTCACATACAAATGGCATTATTGGTCCATATTTTTTCAAAGAAAATTTAAATCGTAATACATATTTGGAGATGCTACAAAAATTTTTAACAGATAAACTTGATGAACTTCCTTTATAATTATTCCTTTCCGAAGTTATCGAACGAGAATTTTTCCAACAAGATGGGTGCCCTGCTCATCATGCCGTTACTGTCCGTAATTGGCTTAATTCCGAATTTAATGAACACTGAATACGAAGGGATGGTCCCATTTTATGGCCGCCGAGAAGCCCGGATCTGACAATATTGGACTTCTATCTATGGGGACGTTTAAAGCAAATTGTTTATCGTTAACCACTAGAAAATGATGAAGAGCAATTAAAAACAAGGATTCAAAATGCAGTCAAATCCTTGTCAGTTGAGGAAATTAGAAATAGTTTTAACGAATTTAGAGCTTGAATTGAAATTTGTGCAGAAAAAGGGGGGAGCATTATTTGAATAAAAAAATTCTGGTTTAGTTTTGATTTAATTTTGTAATCTGTTGTTTAATTCAATGATTAAAACATGAGACTAAGTAATTCGAATCATTTTTTTAGCTAACTAATTAATTGAGTTTCTATAGTATAAGTATCCTAGACAACGAAATTATTGGGTTAAATCCGCCAACTAGAATTACTTATAAAATTTTGCAAATTATGAAGAAAAATGGTATTATCTCGAGAACTGTTTGATTTATATAAAAAGTAATTTGCGTTTTGGGGGTTTGAAATTAAGCAGGGCAACTATCAAGAGGACTTTTTCTGATAAATCAAAACCACAAAATTTGTTCCTCTTTTAAACTCGATCCGGGGACATATTGTACTCTAAACAATGCTGGTTACAGAACGCCTAAAATGTTATATAGCTATTAATGTTTTGGAAAAGTTTAACGACTTATTTCCTTTCCACTGTTTTGACAACAATAATAAAACTAAAACCAAGGAGCATCCACATCTACAAACAGTTTTTGTCTAATTTATCACTGTTAACTGGACCATTCATCTACGCCTACCGTAAACTTCAGCGTTCGCAAACATTTATGAATTCGTCTAAAACGTAATAATTCCTTCTCAAATATCACGACTTTTCCTGTCTCCTAGTTGCGTGGGCCACTTTATTTACTGTTCAAAATCTGTCACAGCTACATTTGTCACGGAAAAATTAACATAACGAGAACATAACCCTGTTAGCTCGCATGGGTTTTATAACAGTTAATAAATTTCATATTTATTTACCGACTTATACACTGCAAGGTCAAGCCCAAGAGCATACGTGCGCCTTTATAATAGATTACATAATAGGGCCGTTATGCATGGTAATAACTGATAATTATTAATGCTATCAATAAAAAATCGTAAAGTTCATATTCCTTTTCCCGATACTAATGCAAAAATCTCTGAGATTTATTATAGTAAATCATTTGTTTAAAGGTCTTTGAGGTAGCGCTATAACAAACGAAGGACATTTAAGTGGTACGGATCTATATTTATCAACAGGTAAAAATTAACACTGATGTGCCACAAGGAAGTGTGTTAGACCCTTTACGTATCTCTCGCACAATGGCAATAACAAAGGATCATTACACAGCTCCACAAAAATTTTTTTTTTTTCGTTTGCAGGAGTCTGACTTGTATACCATATGTTTTTTGGGTCGCTGAAACCGAATCCGAAGTTCAAATTGCTCCAGCAGATCCGGTTATTTTCCTAACCTCAAAAAACAGGCCTAAAACCATGAAATTCAAGCTAAAAATTATATAATTTCATAAAAACCCAAACGAAATCCCATAATCATATATATGTTATAAATTCCATAACCATATAATCTCAAAACTCCATAACCTTAGACCCCATAACCTCAAAAACCCAATAACCTTATGATTCTAAAACCCCATAACTCAGTAAAAATGAGACTTATACGCGCTAAAGCAGTGTAAAACGATATGTTTGAAACGGATTTGCTCTTCAATCCCAGTACCACTTAACCTCAAAACCACGTGATCCTAAAACCTCACAACCTCAAAAATCCCATAACCTTGTGATTGAAAAACTTTATAAACCAGTAAAAAAGAGACTTATACGCATTCAAGCAGTGTAAATCAATATGTTTGAAATGGGTGTGCCCTTCAACCTCACTACGACTCAAACTCAAAATCACGTGATCCTAAAACTTCATAATCTTGAAAGCTTCGTAATTTTATACGGTTCTAAATCTTATTGAGTTTTAGTACGTAGTGTAAAATATGGAATGATACCACACACAAAAGTAGTGTAAAATATGGAATGATACCACAAAATGTGTGTACAATCATACAAATTGTTTGTAATGTGCCATCTTTCGCACGGTAAAATTTACACAAATTTTGTGTATTTGTAATACTTTATCTGTGTCTTTTCAAATCAAATTACACAAAACATAAAATTTTGAACTTTATATAATCCCAAAACTTTGCAGATTACGAGTCACGAGGTTTTTCAATCACAAGGTTATGGGATTTTTTGAGGTTATGAGGATTTAGGATCACGAGGTTTTGAGGTTAAGTGGTACTGGGATTGAAGGGCAAATCTGTTTCAAACATATCGATTTACACTGCTTATTAAGCGCGTATGCGTCTCTTTTTTACTGACAAAGTTATGGGGTTTTAGAATTATAAGGTTATTGGGTTTTTGAGGTTATGGGGCCTAAGGTTATGGAGTTTTTAGATTATATGGTTATGGGATTGATGAAATACCCGATTATGGGATTTCGTTTGGGGTTTTATCAAATTATATAAAACGATTGCGATCGCCCCCCCCCCCGATATGGTCAAGTAAAAACCAAAATAGTCGGGGGATTGCGCTTGCCGTTGCCTCCAATGACCTTTTTTTTTTGCTTTTTTGTTTAATCTGCATTGGACCGCCCCCCCCCCCAAAGAAAAATACTGGCTACGCCCTTGCAGAGATGTTATCTGACCTACTAAGTGACAGATGGGAGAGCGACAGTTTTAACTCTGCAATCGATTCGACGAAATTGCCGCGCTCCAGTCAAGACCACCTACGTCAAATATACGGGAAAACAAAAGAAAGGGAGTCGTCTCCAGTCGCAGGTCATCCTCTATATATGGCAGCCTATACGGAGGCAAGCGACTTTCGCGATTATAATACCCATCTGTATGTCCGTAAGGATATAAATGCTTGGGAACCAAACCGACCTCTTTGTTTCTTAACACCAAAAATTTATCGTCGGTTGTTTTTCGTCTCGTTAAGCGGACTTTTTATACGCGGCAAAGAGACAATCAGAGATACAATGTTGCGTGTAAGTTATGCTCATCCGAACAAAAGTAGACCGTAGATTGAACGTATTTATTGGAATATCAGGTTTCGCAAAACGCGTGCGACAGTTGGTTTCCTTGTCTTCAGGATCCAATGCGAATATTAAGTCCTTTCTCTTCATTTTTGATGGATTTGTATTCAATACGCTACCGTCCTCAACATTTTAAGGTAATGAATTGTAGAATTCTCGTTTGAGACGAGACTCCAAATAAAGAAAGTTCAGTGGATTTAGATTTGGCGGCCTTGGTGAGTACTTGATTAAAGGGCTATTTGGGGTGTGCGTATTTGTTTTCAAAACTGGCATTTAATCAATCTCCCCTCAGATTAATTTAATTAATACTTCCGAAAATTAGTTTCTTAAATATTCTGGAAACTGGTTTGACTTTACATTACTTACTCTAAAATAAATTAAAACCAAATTCATCATAAAGTATGCAGCATCATACATTCAGAAAGTCGAACAAACTGCATATCATAATACATTTTATACCTAGGCAACTTAAGTCCAGTCGTTTTCAGAAGGCGATGTAGGCTATAAAACATTAGTGAGATCCGACAAATACGTCTCAGCTCTTTCCACTTGTTTCCACCAATCTTATCGACAGTGGAATAATGGTAATTTGTAGCCTTCTCTCTCTCTCTCTCTCTCTCTCGCTCTCTCCCCTCCTTCCCCGCTCTCTTTCTCTCTACCCCTCTCTCTTTGGAGATGTTAGGGATACAAACTGCATCTGCTACCATTTTTCTTTTCCCGTTTCTGGCCACACGCAGCTACATATTATGATGAAAACAGCACGAGCAGCAGTGATTTGTTCCATTAGTTTACTTCAAAACTGAGTTTCGTGTTCAGAAACTGGTTTTGGTATAGACATTCAACACTGTTGAAAACATGTATACAGATGCAAGTTGCTGGACAGAAAAAATATACTGATTTGAGTAAAAAGTTTCTTATAAACAATTTTTCACAACACGAGCTGTGGGAAATTTTTGGATGGAAACGAATATTTTTTTATTGGTTGTTTATCTTTTTATTGAAAATTAATAATTTCATATATCAAAGTACATCTTAAGTGAACATTTCAAATAAATTAGTCTGTGCTTACCTTAAGAAGGTGACAGAAATAATCTCTGTAAACCGACGTAGAAAAATCCAAACGGCCAAATTCGGCACTTGTGCGATTCCAAGGCCAAATCATGTGGCCGATCATTATCATAAAAGTCGTACAAATCTGTCACGAATCCGTATAATCGTCGACAAATTACCGCGTTGTAAAAGGAGTTATCGAGAGCCCACCACGTCTGTGATTAACATAATATTTTCATAAAAAAGGACAAGGTCGTCCGAATTCGAAGTTTCGAACGCATGTAGCCTCACTTGGGCGTGAGCAGGATAGGCATTGTCAAATGTCAGCGGGCCCGAAGCTACGCCCTAGCGGTCTATTTGCAAAAAAGTTGTGTATCACTTACGCCCGTCTGGAATATTAAGAAGGCGAAACATACACCTCGACGTCTGATTATAAAGTATAATGCACTTTTTTTTAACTATATTCATTTTTTTATACGCGGCACGGCGAGAAAAATGTAGATACAGTTTTCGTTATGTAACAGCGAATATTACTGGTATTTATTTTAATAAATATTCAGGTTGACGTATATAATAACATGTGCGGGATTTTGTTTACTTATTTGGATTATGCAATTAACTTATGAAACGTGAGATTTGTATACCGTTATCGACTTATATTTCTTAGCCAGAATAAATTCCTTAGAAACACACGATTTATATGTCTAAGAATTTTATTCTGCTATTTGTTTAAATAATGATTTGCAATCGTAAAACGTGATGAAATTGCAAATTGCAGGGAGAGCTTGGATTATCTAGGAAGTATGTACGGTAGAAGGGTATACACTATTGGCAAACTCAGACCTTCCGTCTGGAAGTTGATATAAGTAATCTATTGGTTATAGGGAAGAGCTACAGACCAATAACATACACCCTTTACGGTAGCCCCGCCCACCACCGTGAAGGATTTAATGTTATTGGTCTGAAGCCCTTTCCTTTAACCAATGAAGGATGAAAGCCGACGTGATCGTTGTTTGTCATTCGCCACTGGATATGTCACAATGATGAAATATAATAAGCTCGAAATCCACGTGACTTTTAAATGGCGAATGACGATGAGCAGGAAATCATTCTCGCTTTAAACAGATGATTTCTTAGAAAATCGATTTTAAAAATGTTTTTTGTTTTTTTTTTTAAAGAAAAAGGGAAATATCCCGTAGAATACGCTCGTGAAAGTTTCAGAGCGAAATTCGATCTTCTTATATTTTTTTTTCGTCATTTTTCGAGAACGCCTTTTTCACCCTAGTGATTCTAGGACCCTAGTGAAAGTTGTATCTATTGTATCTTGCTCTCAAAGAACTACAACAGATGAATAACAGCATGTACGGAGAGATTGAAGGCCTTTTGTACGCCTCTGAAATCGCTGACTGAGTCGTAAGTACCATTTTTCGGCATTCAAAACTTTAAACGAATTTTATTCAAAACAACATATTCAAAATTGACAACCACGATTACTCAAAAACAACTCGGCCGATTTGGCTGAAACTTTCAGGGTTTCTTCTTTATACTCTCAACTTGTCTGTAAATGTTTTGGAATCGTATGTTGCAAAATTTAATTATTAATGCAAAAGTGTCTCAAAAAAATACGGAAAATCACTTCATATTTTCTCGAAAAACTTCTGCCAAACGTAGAATTTTTTTTAAATTTTTTGAGGTTGACCTAAAAATTATATGTATTTTTAACATACATTTTATTTCCTGGACTGTTACAGATGAAAATTACGAGGTCCAGATTGGTTGACGTTTTTTTTGTAGGTCCACTTTGCACCAGCGTGCAGCCGCCATTCTGTTTTGAAAAATAATTTTTTTTTTGAATTCTCCATTTTTATACAAATATACAAAGTTTTGTAATGATTAAATAAAACCTTCTTGGTAAAAAAAAATGTTTTTAATGCGCAATTTTAGCCCGTCTAATTGTATTTACCCCCTTAATGCGACAGTGTGTTTGCTTAAATTACTCTTCCATGGAACGGGATATTTTCATAAACAGCTTGTAAGTGGTGAATATTTGACGTAAACCTGCAATGGAATGAACACGTAATTATTCCCGCTGCATAAAAACCGTTTCCTGTGCGGCATTTAATTACACGACGATGCTATTCACTTATTCAAATGTATACAAACATATTTAATTGTAATGACTGCAATTATACTACGAAAGGAAACAAGATACTCCATTTAAAAACGTATAGAGCATTATCGTCAAGTATAATTAATGTTCGGCCTTAAATTATTGCGAAAAGGCACATAAATTAGTGGTCGTTTATTTGTTTTAAGAGTTGTATCATTTTTTCTACGTACTCGTAAAGTAAACATGCTTATAGCAACTAGGAATTGTTTTAGAATGAACAAAGGACGTTGCCAATTTTGGGCTCCTTGCATGTAATGGTCAGGTACGTAGGTACCTATTTGTAGATACAGGACGTTAAAATAGTATCTGAATACACCACTGTTGCTCCAAGGTCATCTTTAATTTCAAGGTTCATTGAACTAACATAAACAGCGACAATGTAAGTAACAAGTTCCAACCCAGTTTGGTTAAAATGATATACATAAGGTCTAAGTAACGCTACAAACATATCTTAGTAACAAAAATGAAAACGAGTTAATATACGTCACAGATGATCAACAGAATCAGATCATGAGTTCCAGATAATAAAAATATAAATGTAAGAAAAATAGTAAAATTAAATAAATTAACTAAACTGAAATGATGTGTTATTAATTTTGTTTGTAGAGAAATATCCTAATGCTATTATTTACCTAGAAAGAATACATTAAAATAAAAAAAGACCGTCATTTTTGGTACTCCTCATTTTCTTAGCAATATCAAACGTACTTAATTTTTGAGAATACGTTTTAAAAAAATGTATTAGGATCCATTATTTTCAAATATTTAATTTAAAAAAAAACAGACGTTAAAAGGTTTGTTTTCTTTCTGTATATGTTAAAATTATAAATCATATTGCAAAACTGGAATTTAAAAGAAAACCACAGTGATTATGTCCTATAAAACCGTATTAATTCGGAATGCAGTTTATACAAAAATAAAGCACAAAACTAATATTTATACCTTTCTTAAAATAATTATAGATATTTTCAATCAGACCGCGAAATATTAGATAACCGCGTTTCATTTCTTCTCTAGCGTTGCCACAAAACGAGGTTGAAGATTTAAAGGACAAAAACGCGCGAACGAAATTTTAAATCTGTAGAGGAAAAAAATGTTAATTTTATCATAACATTCTTACGGTTGGATTGGTTTCATAGAGCCAGATGTAGTTGACATCGAGTGTATAGAAAAAGAAAGTTGGCTTTTTATTCTCGAATATTTTTGTGTTATCATCTTTGATTAATGTTTTTGTGAAGTTTTGTTATTATTGAACATCTACGAGGTGTGTAAATTAAGTAATGCGATTGGCAACGTAGCGCCCGATCTGATGTAAGGTAATAACCTTACATCAGGTAATAATGTTTTTAATTAATCAGCACAGTAACGATGATAGTTCAAAAACGAATAATCAATAATCCTAGGATAATTAATAATAACTAAAGTCAACGTGTACAGAAACCGGCATACAAGAACTATCCCAATTACAGGGGTTGAATGTACGTGAAATACATACTTCACCTGAACATTTCCGCACCTCTCTACTATTCTCAACGTAAAGATCTCACAGGCCTATTACGATGTTTTTTATAATTACTTCTAACGATGATTACATATCATTCAAGGATCATTCAGCTACATTATGTGTTCCCGAAATCTACACGTGAAGTGAAATCTACACGTTGAGAATAGTAGAGAGGTGCGGGAAGGTTCAGGTGAAGTATGTATTTCACGTACATTCAACCCCTGTAATTGGGGTAGTTCTTGTATGCCGGATACTTTCTGTACTCATTGACTTTAGTTATTATTAATTATCCTAGAATTATTGATTACTCGTTTTTGAACTACATATCATCGTTACTGTGCTGATTAATTAAAAACCTTATTACCTGAAGTAAGGCAATACATCTTAACTACAAAGGTTCTAACTACAAATGATAGTTTTCGGTGGGTTTCGGTCGTTCCCAGGTGGGGCAGAAAAACGCCTATTTTTAACATTGTCCTTTTGTTGACAACAAGAATAGGAATAGCGATGGAGAATTTGAGGGCTAATGCTTGTTATATTATACAATGTGTTACCTACCCCCTCAATTATTGCTTAAAACTGTTTTGTGTTAATGCCAATAAATAATCCAATAAAGGACATGTAATAACTCGAACTTTTTGAAAATTTTACATTTACTTTTTAAAAATATTCAACAAATCGTTAGAAATGAAAAACTACTTCCAAGAATTCTTAAAATTTGCCTCGCATAGTTGTTTATTGCCTCCATTCTTGCACCTTCAATGAGAGTCTCATTTTATTCTATAGACAATCAGCGAACAAACTCGACCAAAACTGCAATAATTTAACGACGTCTTTCGTAACGGGAAAATAACAATATTGATAATAAAAATTTTAAATCCGTCGAGCAATTAACTTATTTGTTTTCGTGACCGTATTAGGCTGTTATGCTGGATGTTTTTTTTGCGCCTCTGTTAAAGGCCCGTGAAATTATTTAATAGCGTCTCGGTCATTGAGTTTCGCTTGTCTTTATTTCATTCAATATCTTCCGCTTAAGTAAGAATGCATTTCATCCTTGAGTGGAGCAAAAGTTATGGAATTACCACATGTAGGTAATTTATTTATTTTACGGTAACGAGTTGGTTAAAAAACGATATACAGTACGGTGGCGATAATCCGAATTCGTCGTAATCGAAAAGCCTCAGTAATCCGAAGGCGACGGCGGTTTTTAACACTTTGATAGACCGAACATGCTCAGTAGCCCGAACCGAACGCATTAAAGTTTTGCTTTTTTTACGTATTTTTTTTAGGTAACTTACTCGTATATGGTACGTATTATTGTTGAGGAAAACTTGTGTTAATATGCGTTCTATATTTAATTTTTAATTACATATTTGTGTTATAAATAAATTAGTCATACTCAAATATACAGGGTGTCTACTTTTACTTATGTACAAATCCACTTGTTTAAAGGACATCGAAAACAGAAATCGTAGATGGCCAATCTACGATTTCTGTTATACACTCGAAATTAAATATAACCATTTAACGATTTTTTTATTTAAAATCTGAATTTATAGCGTTAATCAGGACTCCTTCATATACGAAATTTGATAAAAAAATATACAATATGTTTCTTTCTATACGATCTCAAAGTTGAGCAAAATATCGAATTTGAAAGCTGCTAGACTAGTCAAGTGTGCCATGGAATTATGTCAATTCTAATTCGTTTAAGGGGTTAGACCCCTCTGGAGTGCGAAAAATCAAGGCATTCTTTGGGAATTTTTTTTCTGCTCTACTAATAAAGCGATCAAATATTCATTTTAGGACTTTATTAAGTACATAATGAAGTATATATAGATTTTTTTTTCAATAAAAAGTACAAAATGGTGTCATAAATACACATCGAACACAGATGCTTTTTTTTGACCATCGGGGGGGCACAAAAAATTTTTTTTAGGCAGCTACTAGAGAAACAAAAAATTTTTCATTATCTACATCAATTTTTCTAAATAAAATTAAAAATATAATTTTCAAATAATTTAAAAAAAAAAATAAATTTTACAAAAATATATTAATTATAAAAACCAATTTTTAACCCATCGAAAAAAATATGTACCGCTTTAGATAATTTATCTAAGAAGCTACAGTCAAAAGTTCAAGTCGATCGGATAAAAAGTGCGCGAGTTATACTGCCCACCAGTTTGAAAAACATGTTTTCGATGAAAACGCGTTTAAAGGTTCAAGATGTATTTACTTTTATTGTCATGAAATTTTTAAAATACAGGCATCTTAATTTTTTTACCTTTAGTCTGCTATACTAGGACCATATATCATCATTTCCAAATTGTCGATCGGGCCACAGATACTCCAAAATGCTAGGCTATATATGATACTCAATATACCAGAGCAGCAGAGCGGATTTTCGAACATTTCGGAGCGAAATAGTTGTTTCACAAATTAGGTTAAAAATAATTGTTAAACATTTTTTCCCATCAATATTTTCTTTTGGATATCATTCTTGGGATGTTTTTACATTTAAGCAAAAAAAAAATTCGAAAAAAAATCTCCAGAGAATTTCTAACCCCTTAAACTTAATTTTTACTCAACTGCAGTAGACAAAAAATATGTTTTCCTCTACTAAAGTATTTTCTTTTCTTATAGAAGAAAACACATTTTCCTACGAAAAATAATTTATTACTACGAATTCAGTCTCAAATTCGATATTTTGCTCAACTTTGGGATCGTATAGAAAGAAACACGTATATTTTTTGTACAAATTTCGATGGATTCAGATTTTAAATAAAAAAATCGCAAAATGGCCATATTCGATTTCGGCTGTATAAAGAAATCGTAACAGGCCATGGGGATGCATCTCAAAAGCGACGGTAGATGCAGTTTTCGATGACATTTAAAACAAAAAAAAGAGTTTAATCAATCACCTTGAAAAATGAGAATTAAGAATATTAATTTGTACATAAAGAAAGGTAGACACCCTGTATGTACATTTAATTTATTCATAGATAAAAGTTTAAGTTTTACCATTGATAAACCGAACACCCTCGGCATTAATTAGTCCGGATTATCGCGTACTGTAGTGTGAAAACAAAGAGACATCAATAGTAGATCAGAAAGGAAACCTCATACATATACCTTCATAAGAGGTATATGTGTGATCATATGAGGTATATGGAACTTTTAGGGCTAAAATATATTAAATAATGGAGTCTGGCTATAAAAAAGTGGAGCATTTCACGCATTGCGTGATGCTGAATTTATTGTTGTTTACACTACAAATCAGATTTTACGAGACATTTCCGAAAACGCTTTGCTTTCCCATTACCGGCAATTTCCTGCATTATTTCAATCGAATTACAAAAGCGGACTTTACGTGAAAGCCCACTCGAAATTTGAATTAAAAAGAAATGCGATTTACCGCAGTTTTATTGTCTTAAATAAGCCAAGCATCAAATTAGCCGATTAAACAATTACCTACATACCTCGTGTAAACAGTCAGTCACATGATATCTCCAGCCTCCAATCGTTAATGTGGTTCGTACTGCGTTAGCATTGTTGATAGTAACGCCACAAAGGCCAATTTGTTTCTAATATACAGTCTTCATTATATTGAAATTTTTTTACATCGATATCACTAATTTTTGACTTCTTTGCAAATAACATCCACATATTAATTAGTTACGTCACTTTTGGTAATTGTAAAACTATTTTTTTTTAAAGCAAATGATAAAAACTGGCAAAGGAAAGTCGCTTATTGTTTTATTTTTTTACCACTCTTTAGTCTAACTGAGATATCTTCATACGTAATATCTTCAGATACGTTATCTTCAGGATATCAAAAAGGTTTTGCAACCTGAGGTAGAATTTTTTTGTATTGTTGTTCCATTAAATAACAAAATTTAAAATGTTTAATTACATTGACACTATTATTACATTGACGACGCGCGCTAAGAGATGCTGCGGCAAAATCGAGAATGAAACCTTCAAAGACCAATAATTGCATATGATTTTTATGATCCTAAAATACATTCTAAACCAAATACAAAAAAAAAAAAAAAGATTTTTCGAAAATCCTAGAGTGGTGTTACCCCTTAAGCAAATGCCATGTATACGTATACAAACTCAGTTTACTAACAATACTCATACATACACCTACAAAAAATTATACAACTAAAGTTAAATGTATCCCAGCCTAGCTTGTCCACTGTCTTTAAGGTGTGGACATTATTTACATTTGATTTACTGCTCGTTTATTAATATATTTACTCAACAAATTGAAACGTGTATTTTTTATGGGTTTTCTCTTTTCTGTCAATATTAGCCATGCGAAAATTTCTATAAGATATTTTACGATCAAGTATTTATTCCTCGATGGCATGGTGGTCCACTCACAGTAGGCGTGTTTTATGTTTGTTTTAATCTCGAAGACTCCCAGGAAGTCGTCCGTCTCTTGTCCTGACAAATATGGTATCACAGTACCTGCACCGACACTTTCCGTGTTGTTTTAATAAACATCATTAACTCGGATGACGTTATCCCAACAAACAGTGATATCGACGCCAATATTAAGTGGATATAATAGTCTAAAGTGAATTTAAACAAGCCAGTTTTGCTACGAAATCCACTAGAAAGCTATTTGCAAACGAGTAACACATGTAAACATTCATCGATACCGTCCAAAATTTACAAGGGACTAGTCGAATGTTTCCACCATTTCTCAGTTCCTACTTTTTAACTATTATTTTTGTGCTGTTCAGATTAGGTAATCAGAACAATCAGAATTTAATTAGGAATTAAAGAACTGGGAGTTCATCAACAAATTGTACTTTGTATAACGTATTATAGTAGTAGTTCAGTCACGTCCTCAGTTTTTATGCCAACTAGAAAAATTGGTCCTTCCAATTTTGTTCCGGTTGTTTTCAAGAAATAACGGTAGGTAGACGATATAGTAAAAGAACATCTTTCAATAGGCTACATCCGGTAGACATAAGTTGGTGAGTCAAATCGCAAAAGAGCTGGTTAGATATAGTCCGTGCTTTGAACAACTGATAAAAACACTGTGAATATACCAAAGGAAACTTCATGGCAGTCATTCAGCAGCTATTGTCCACTCCTTAACTAAGGGAACTAATATAAAGTTGGAATAAAAGTAGTGGGTCAAACTTTGAACTTATACTAAAGGAACTGGTGACTTTGGAGCCAGGAAGAGGAACGAGGAAGCAGTTGAGGCCATATTGTCTTGGAGTATTGCTCCTCATCAGTGCAATGCAGCTTAAATACAATGGAGAAGGGAAATAAAGGAGATAACACAAAACTGCAAGAATAGACATCAGAGTTTAGTACCATTTGCAGCTCCAAAACAAGAAAATCCTTCCTTAACAACCCTCCTTTTTTCACTTCAGTAGCTAAATATTCAGCTGCTGCATCTTCGTGATTACCACTTTTTTCTGAAGTATACTAGGTTGTGTTTCCTATACAGATTAAACTAGCAACACCAACTATCCATGTATGGTCTTCTAACTACTACATCAATTTGCAAAAGAATTGCTTGTATGCAGTGGCGGTGCGTGATCCTAAGATTGGGGGTGCACCATACATAAAAATACCGATGATCATAAGAATAATAAGAATATCCCTAATATGAGATAAATATTTATCTCATATTAAGGTTATTCTTATTAACTCCATTAATTTGAAAACTTACCTAATTTTCTTTGTAAATGAGCTCAATTCTGCGATTTTTACATTGTGCAAATTTTTCAATTACTTTGTTGTTAAAATTTTCGATATTTGTAATAAAGTCTTTTTCAATGGAGAGAATAGCCAAAGCCGACAGTCTTTCCTGGCACATGGTGTTGCGCAAAAATGTCTTTATTCGTTTTAAATAGAAATTTTCCACAAAAACGAATACAGTTAATAATAATGTTTAAAACATACCTGTTTTTTGAAACCGCTTCATTGTGTGCTGCCACTGCTCGTCGATGAGCAGAATCGAGCATTGTCGCAATATTTGCAGTGCCTAGCATGGCTAAATTCAAAACATTATTCATGTGTCCAGCAGAATTTGCATGTTTTTTTATTTTCTCGTTTATGTGATTTAAATCCGTTACTCCAGTTTTGGTCCAAGGTGTTTCTCCGCCAAACAAAACACTGCGTTCAATACATCGCATCCACTTAACCACAAATGTTTTTAAATAAGTCATTATTAAATGTTCTTACAAATCGTTTACTTTTTCCTTTCACGGCTAATTTTAAATTAATTTGTGGAGTGGGCCTACCTAGAGTTTTAATTTGCACGTTTTCCTCCAAACTCAAGCTAGAGAATGGAGTTTTCAATAAGTTTTGAATATAATTCATTATTCCAAACTAGATTGTAACCGAGTTTATATTTATAAAACGTGAGCGGTAAAACAGCAATCGCAATGTACGAAAAAATTCACAAACCAACCGATCGATAACTCTCGTGCGCTCTTAAACTCCGTACCTCATATCTATAGGATTCGCCCACTACGCGTAATAATTGTGGAGGGGCAAGCAGTAACAATACGCGTTCGCTTTTTCATATTGCACGGAAGCATGATCGTCGTGCCGCTTTTTCGTATTGCGCGTGTCGACTCCCGCGCCGCGATCGGAAACCAGTGGCGTTGGAGATAGAGACCTAGCGTCTAGTGGATTCGTAACGCTGCGGCCAAATAATATTCAGATGGTATTAACGCTAGGGATGCGGCAAGGCGATAAATTAAGAATGCATCATTAATTACTAAATAAAATTTTTAATGCTAAATTGTTGGTAGTGCGCGCGCACCAGCGCACCTTATAGCCCACCGCCACTGCTTGTATGAACATCTTACTTGTATAAAGAAACTACTAGGAATATATTGTGTGACTCTTCAATTATTAAAATACCGTCAATTTCATATTACGCAATATTTTCTCGTTTAATAGCAAACATTGATTTACGACCACCATAAGTTACATATCCCGTTTCCAGACGGCTCGAACGTCGCCTAAGATTTACAATTATAACTTTTTAAAGAGAAGAAAACGAAATGTATATCTTGTTAACTCTTTGATAGACATCCATTCCGTGCCCACGCGCCGTGTTCGACGAAATATCAATAGCGCTATTTGCCAATCGATAATATAATTCTCGCTGGGCCGTTTAGTTATTGATTTATATCGTAACAATGATGGTACTGACAATAATGGGAAAGGTAACACGGTACGAGACGCGCGTTATATAAACCATATTTTTGTAATTTTACAATTCTCAAACGCGTGTCACAATTGTTGTTTGTTCTCCCGTTAGGCTTGGAAAATTTTATCCCCATAGGTTGCGTGATGGAGTGAGATGAAAATAAGTACTCGTGGTTACGCAATAAGTGAAATGGAAGTCTATCTACTATTCACACAATGTGAAAATTGTTCTAGAGGGCAAACATATTGAACTGAATTATGGTTGTTGAACACGCACCATTCGCATAATTCTACAGCAGTTTTATTGTTCAATATTACGTCTTTGTAGCAATAAAGTGACTGATTGGACACACTATGTTTGTTTGTTAATAAATTATTTAGATGAGCTTCGAACATAACTTTTCCTATAAAATGAGCTTTTACAACTGCTGTTAATAACTACTTCAAGAAGTTTAATTTCATATTAATTTAGAAATTGAAAAACTAGTAGTGAATTGCGACTCTATAACGTTCGATAATTCTAAAGTTAGACTTTTAGTTAGATCATCTTTGGATCCCTAAACTTGTTTTAAGCAATTTATATGCCATCGATGAAGAATTTGGAAGTTGTATATCCGTCGACCCTAAACATGTTCTATAGGTGACAGATCTGGCGATAGTAGAGACCGCCAGTAACAACTGCACGATCCACTGCCAGTAACAACTGCACATTTCTTCAAAAAATGACAACGGAAGCCTTCATACTAAATGAAATACTTTCGAAAACCTATAACTATATCGGAATCAACCAGTTCACTAACATTTAATTTCTGCTTTTTTTGCTGCTTGAAGCTCAGACGGAGTAAGGCTAATTTCGTCGCTATTATTCGTAATTGTTAATAAATGCAACCCTAAACACTAATTTGACTTTAAGCACTAACTATAAGGAGCATTATACTGCAAAGTGACAAGACAAAGATTTAATCTAGAGTTGACAGGACATTTGTCATAGATAGCTTATTGGAGAATTCAGTGAACACTGGCATTTGAGTCTAGAGCTTCTGAATGCGTCTACTAGTGAACTAGTAAGAATGAAAAAATAAAATATTTTTTTATATGTATTCTCTTCATTTAAGGTGTTGATATTACATATATTACCGTAATTTTTATTACAGCTACATTTTACAACCGTCTTATCTCCTAAATTTGCCGCAATCAAAAGTCAATGTACTTTTGAATTTTAAAATTTAAGGTATTAAAAAATGGTATTCCCTTAGGATAAAACAATTTTGGTCCCAAGGGATTAAAATGCTATTTTACTCCTCAAATGCGGGACTAAAATAGTCCTTAACTCTGGGAAGTGCCAAAATTATTTGGAGAACCAACATCTCATCTACTCGTTCTAACAATTACACAGGCCGACAAGATTTTAACCCAGAAACCAGAATATATTTTTCCAAAGGTTTTTGATGCGCTAAATCCGAATCCGAGGTCCAAATCTCCCAATCGTTTCGAGATATCCTAACCTAAAAGTGCAAAAAAAGCGACGTTGGCCTATATTTAAGGTTATGTAGCATTGCAATTTTTTTCCTCAAAAAACTATGAAACTCTTGCCTTGCCCTTTTAAATGACGTCGAGTTTACTCAAATATCTTTTTTTTTCGCTGCGATATCGTATTTTTGAAATTTTTAAATTTGTGAATTTCTCTATAATTGAAAACCTATTAAGGATCGCGTGTACATCAAACACTCGATTCGTTTTTTGATTAGAAAACACTGAAAATGTTTGAAATTCAATAACAGGTCAATGTTTTTCTTATGTAAAAAGACTTGCTCGTTTAGAATCCAAGTTCGTCGAAAAATGTTGAAAATCTGACCTTGGATTTTGCAAGATCAGACGAGCAAGTCTTTTTGCATAAGAAAACATTGACCTGTTATTGAACTTCAAACATTTTTAGTGTTTCCTAATAAAAAAATCAATAAACTGTTTGACGTACCTTAATGGGTTTTCAAATATAGAGAAATTCACAAATATAAAAATTTCAAAATGCATATATCAACGAAAAAAAAAGATATTTGAGCAAACTCAATGGCATTTAAAGAGTAAGGCTTGTATTTTAAGATGCTCTTCATAGTTTTTTGAGAAAAAACAATTGCGATGCTACATAACCTCAAATATAGGCCAAAATCGCTTTTTTGCACTTTTAGGTTAGGATATCTGGAAAACCAGAGCCAACTGAGAGATTTGGACCTCGGACTCAGATTTTAGCGCACCAAAGGACCTTTGGAAAAATATATTCTGGTTTCTCAGTTATTCTTGTCGGCCTCTATAATATTATAGAGGAATTCACAAACTTAAAAATTTCAAAATGCAATATCGCAGCGAAAAAAAAGATATTTGAGCAAACTCGACGTCATTTAAAAAGGGCAAGGCACTTTAAGACGCTGTTCATAGTTTTTTGAGAAAAAAAATTGCGATGCTACATAACTTCAAATATAGGCCAAAATCGCTTTTTTGCACTTATAGGTTTGGATATCTCGAAAACCAGATTTGGATTCGGATTCAGCGCATCAAAAACCTTCGGAATATATTCTGGTTTCTGGGTTAGAGGGTCGGCCTTATTTTGTCGGCCTGTGTTATTGTCATGCAATCTTAGGACGCCCTGTATATAACGACGGCGCGCGACCCGCTCCGTTCGCAATCGGCACGACTGTCGGCCCACAAATCACTTCAACCTAAATGAGTCGTCATTATCGGATCGATTTTTTTTATTTTCTCCGATCGCTCGAAAGACCGGCAAAGGCGTTGGTCGGCCACATCGACCCGCCGAGTGAACGTAATTTCGGTTTCGCATAGAGCGCGGCGAATGTTGTTGCAGTAGGCCTTGGTCAAGAGAACGACTTATGGGACCAACAAACTGTTACGTAAGCGGCCGCTGCCCGCCTTCTTTGCGGGTAGACGAGGACGCGGTTCGCATCGAGATGTCCAAAGAGGGGAGACACGGTCAATTTTGTCGTCGTGGGGAAGCTTCCTTTGCATTTTTCATCTTTTCTCCGAAACTACTGGGTCGATATGCGTCAAAATTTTACAGTTTCTCCACAAAAGCATACAGTCCAGTTGCCAGGGATTAAAAAGCGTCCAAAATCTATATTTTTTGGCGGGGCCTTAAGGGGACATGACACCTTCAAATTTTCAAAACATCAAATTTTTTTTATGACTGTTTCTTGTTTAAAAAATATTGAAAAACATGTTTTTAATAATATAAACCTCAAATTCGGCTTCTAAAATATATAGCGAGCGTTTTAGGCACATCACGTCAAAGCTGTATTTTTGGCGATTTTCGTACTTTCTCTTTGCCGCGTCTTTCTTATACAAACATATGCTCTGTATAATTCTATATATATTTCCTTTATAAATTCATTTTGTTAGTAGAGGGAAACACTTTGGAAAGTGGTTTTATTGTTATGATAGAGTATTTATTTCGTATAAGCCGCGCAGTTATACAGTTTATTCCAAACGTATATTTTGAATGAATCTCAGTGTGTGTCCATTTTGAAAATCATGCAAGTTTTGGACATTATCATCGGCCAACATTCGCTGCTGCACGCGAAAGTTGCTGAAGAATCGTCGGAGCACTGAGGCTTTAAAGAAGCAAGAACTGCACGTAGGGATGAAAAATTACATGCAGAGGAGGAGTATGAGAAGGAGGAAGGAATTTTGTACGGTGCAGGCATTGCCGTCTGACTGTAGGTAAAAAGGTTCTTGGAAAGTTAAAAAACTTTAGACGCGTTTTCCTCGAAACCACGTTTTTTCGAGTTGGTGGGCGTGATAAAAAGAAAAATACTCGACCGATCTTTCAGAAACTTTAATATGTTGTTGTGCACATATTAATGCATGGAATACGGACAGAAAGATCGGTATTATAGTTTTTGATTTTTTGGCACGATTTTGGCTACAAAAATTGGCCATTTTCGAAAAAATGCCGCCATTTTGTTAATTTTCGACCAAATTTTTTTCTTGTAACTCATTCCATGGCGGCTTCGTTGCTGATTAAAACCCCTTTTTATTTATTTTTTTTCAGATGTTCCAATGAGCCGCAATCACGCCCGCCGTGATTTTTTTGCTGTTTTTTTTCCAAAAAAATCTAGTGGTCATAAATCTCATAAAAAAATTCCAAAAAACTTTTGTACAATTTTTTTTATGTCAGAATATATGTGTAAAGTGTCAAAATGATGTTTTGTTTTTTATTAAAATTATACGCATTTTAAAACATTACAAAAAAAATTGGTGTCATCAAAGGTGTCATGTCCCCTTAATTATTATTGAATCCTATGTATTTTTTCCCGTAGAATACAATGGCGGGGGTCCGTACAGTCAAAAGTGTGAGATTCATAAATTGTTAAATAACCATTTTTACGTTAAATAACTATTTAACAATTTATGCAAAGAAATTTTATGTATTTTTTTTGGCACTTTTTTGTATAGCACATACATTTAGAAAGTTGTTCTATATTAAATTACCAAAATTCTAAGCCCGCTAGAGTTTTTTTAATATTGCAATTAGAGTTGAAAGTCGCAAAACTTTTATTTTGACTTGTTTTTTTCTTAACGAATAAAATTGCCGAAAATTCTCGGAGAATATCCTCCCAGTATTCTAAACAAGTGCTATAAATTTCACGGTGATCGGTTATTAACTTTTCGAGTAATTAACGATCGAATTTTTTTATAACTCTTAATTACCAATAGCGCCATTTCTTACAGGAAGCTTCGATTTTGACCGGATAGGGCTAGAAAGATCACAAATTTCTTCAAGTTTATGACGCTTATTGAAATTTTGAAAATTATTAATTACAGCCGAAAAAAATTTGAAATTTCGCAATAATGTTAATTTTCAAGGCTTTTTTTCCGTAAAAATTAAAAATAAACTCGATATTCTTTCATATCTTGGCGAGCTACCCCGAATTAAAAAAAAATGTGCCACTACGACATCAGGAAGCCGAGATAATGAAGATTTTTTCAATGCGATGGATTTGAAGCGCCGCGCCCAGCAGCCAGTCTCTCCCCCCACTCCATCCCGCCAGGCATCCGAGCGCATACCGCAGCCGTAGCGTTAACTTTAACCAGTGCTTTTTAACAGTTAAAGTCGGCCAATCGATTTGCAGTATTTTTTTATTGAAAGTATAACTCTTGCCTAAGCCCTTGAATATAATCAAGGGAAACGCAAAAAAAATATATAACACAACCGCAAATCCATCGTTTTTTTCATTAATGTTTCGATTGAATTTTCTATTAAAACTCCGTTTTTTACAAGACACTATCTGAACAATTTTAACTTTGAAATACTTAGTTCTTCCAAGCTTTTTTCATTTTAGCTTCGTCTGACAAACTTTCCACCGAATTTATTTTTATTCCCGATGAAAATACGCATACAGCCACAAGCGATATTCTCTTCGCCGCGGAGGAATGACAACTGGCTGAATATGTGGCGTGTTGTAAAATAGCGCGAACAGCACATATAAATAATACATACAACTATAAAAATTTTTGAAGCAAAATATTTTTATAAAATAGAAATTAAAATGTTCTATTTATTTTTTAACTTTAATTTCGTTCGAAATTTTTTCTGTGGTGACTACCTGTATCTATTTAGATCTAATAATCTCAACTTAAATTAATGTGTGAGCCCCACGCTCCATTATGAATATGGCGTAATTCCAACAACCAACTCTCTGTACAGATCTTAGCACCTCAACGTCAGCCAAGCAGCACTCTACTTGGCCTGCTGCAACGAAGGCGATTATTCTAAACGGATAGTTGCATGCCGCGGCGACATTGCATCAAGCAGGCCGAGATAATCTGGGGATAAATGAACGCCGGGAGTTCCAATAGATCAAACGTAAACGATCGGAGGGGCAGCTTGCCGCTCTTTGTGGCAAGCACGTAAATGCATCACGTGGTTACTAATTTATGGCAAGTTGAGCGTAATCTGGGACGCCTGTATTTTGAACGGTGTCTTTTTTTGGAGAATGCTACTGGAAAATCATAAACATGCCATATTTTATTAAGAAATTATATCACACTATTCAGCATACAGCGGAGGTTGTAAAACTTGAACTAAATATTGAAAAATTATTTCCAAAGTGAATGCTGTGTTGCAGAAAGAGTGAGAAAATTGAGAACAATTTTTGGTCGAAATGAAGCTCCGTCAGCCTGGTGTAAGAATGTTTTTAAGGAAAGTTCGTGAAACTGGCATGCTTATGGATAACAGAAGTCATCCACGTGATCGTCCGGTGCGCACAGCTGAAAGAATTGCTGCTGTTGCCCAAAGTGTGCGTGAAAACCCAAGAACCTC
The DNA here is from genome assembly GCA_029963805.1 of Aromia moschata. Classification (NCBI taxonomy): domain Eukaryota; kingdom Metazoa; phylum Arthropoda; class Insecta; order Coleoptera; family Cerambycidae; genus Aromia; species Aromia moschata. The sequence continues at coordinate 284,876 of JAPWTK010000086.1, read as the reverse complement.
AGCTCGTCACAGAGCACAACAACTTAATGTCAGTCGCACTTCTCTGAGGAGAATATTGCATAAAGACCTCGGATTATTTGCTTACAAGTTGCAACTTACTCAAGAGGTGAAGGAAAATAACCATCCACTTCGTTATCGCTTCTCTGTGGGCTTTAAATTAGTTTGAAAATGACGCCGATTTCAACCGAAAAATCATTTTTTCAGACGAAGCTCATCTTCGTCTTGGAGGATATGTTAATAAACATAACTGTAGGATTTGGGGTTCCGAAAATCCACACGTAGTCATAGAGAAGCCAATGGATCCTGCAAGTGTGACTGTTTGGTGTGGGTTTGGGAGTGGTGGCATCATTGGTCCTTACTTCTTTCAAAATGAAGATGGTAACAATGTTGCAGTAAATGGAATGTTGCAGCAAGATGGAGCAACCTGCCACACAAGCCGTGAAACAATCGATCTTTTGCACACTAAATTCGGTAACCATGTTATCAGCTGTTTTAGAGACATTAATTGGCCATCGCGCAGCTGCGATTTAACACCGTTGGACTATTTTTTTATGGGGACATGTTAAGGACCGTTGTTACTCCAACGATCCACAAACAATTGACGCACTGAAGGAAAACATCAAACGAGTTATTCGTGAAATAGATCCACAAATAATAGAAACGTACTGCAAAATTGGGTGAAAAGAATGAACTACTGCCAAGCCAGCCGCGGCGGCCATTTAACTGAAATTGTTTTTCATAAATAATGGGAAGGCATACTTTCTTGAATAAAGCAACAATCATTTAAAAATATTCAATTATGTAGTTTTAATAGCAATTTTAAAAAGAAACCATCTGATGGCCCACCATGGCCCACCCTATATATTTATTTTATGATTAAGTCGTATAATTAAAAAGAAAGTTTGTTTAAAAATATTGTTGATTTGCCACAACCAACAACCGTCTATTTTTTTCAACCATGAGTTTATTTTTAAAAACAACGTTTGAGGAATCTAGTTATTGTACCAGATGTCCATTTGCCATAAAAATATTTAACAATTTGTTAAATTTGAACGTTCTAGAGTTATTGGTAAAAAAATCCCGTAACTTTTAGGATCTGCAACTCAGGAACACAGGGAACAAAATGTATATGAAGAACTGACTATTATTTCTATACGTTCTTTTATAAACTTCTGAATTATTCTCGTGAAGTCGTGGAACACCCCGTAGATAAGGAGATATGAAATAAAATTTTATTTTCAATTAGAATACGCTACAAAGAATTCCATTTATTTTGGTATTTAGTTTTTTTCATGATTCTATTTGTATCGGGGTTTATTTTTACTGTCAAGGCTGCAGCAAAGTTGCAAGGTTAAGCGTTATTTAAAGAAATCACTAAAAATTATACAAGTCGAGTAAGTATTAGGTACTGGAATTGTCAACATATTTTTACCAATGTTTTAAATTTTAATTTAACGTGCCGAATAAGCGTTTAAAATTAGCTGTGAAATGAGCTTTTAATTTTGCGGATTTTCTTTTCGGTAAGAAGGTATTAAAAGCATTAAAGCATTAGGCATGCTGTCTGTGATTCTGTGCAAATACAGAGTGGGATTTCGGTATAGTAACAGATCCACTATCGATCGATACAATTCATTCCTCTTTGTACAGTTGTTTTAATCACAATAAGCAATAAATAATACAAAACAACACTGTAAACGATAAAATAGATTACTTTCCCATCGAGAAGAATTTTCAATGCTTTTTTGATGCAATGAGTTTTTCTTTGGTACTATTAAATCGAATATTTATGTAACGCAATCAGACGTAATGTGTCTCTTTTTTCAGAATTCAGTATTATTCTTTTCTATGAATAATAATCGTGAAATTAAAATATTCAACAAGGAAACACATTTATGGAAAAATATTCAGATTGCAACGTATTTTTTTAACTCTCACACTCATGTTGAATATAAATATCCCTTGAATTGAAAAGATGATTGTGTGGCACTTGGAAATATCTGCCGATAAACCTATATTTACACAATACCAATTCAGAACCTGAAAAAATCTAATTGGATACCAATGTATCCAATGGCGTGCACAAGAGGGTGGTTCCGGATTAACCACCCCCCCCCTCCTTGGACCAGATCTTTAGTAAAAACAAAGAAACAAAGAAAAGTAGCTTTTGTTGCAACCCCCCCTCATCAAGTGATCAGCACGTATAGTTAACTCCCCTCAGGCAAAAATCCTTCCCCACTTTAGTCCATGTCTTTACTATCAATAGAAAACGTAGTTAGCTTTTGTTGTACACCCTCCCCCCTCCCCATCATAAGCACCTAGACTTAACCCCCAAGCAAAATTTCTGGGAACGCCACTGCATATATCTTATATAATACTCCTTCAGATTATTTGTAAATGTACGTAAATAAGCGGACGTCTTTAGATTATTTTACCCTTCTTTTACAATTTGCAGGACTAAAGAATTAAAATGAATCCAGAATTGTAATAAAATCACAATTAATAATACGAGGTGTGTAAATTAAGTAATGAGACTGGCAACGTAGCGCCCGATCTAGCAACGCTGCGGAAACACCTTAAGTACAAGTTTGAACTTGTTAGAGTCATGTGTTTGTTCTTTGTGACTGTTTTAGTGAACCGGTTTTTTCTAGTGCGTTAAAAAAAATGAGCGATTTTGAGCAACGGTGGCTCTATCATATGGTACTATCATGGCACATTTCAAGCTCTCCAAGGCCCAAAAAAGCAAGAAGGAGCAAGTCGAAGATCAAATGCATGCTGATTTGCTTTTTTGATAGCCAGGGAATTGTCCACAAAGAGTTTGTTCCTCCAGGCCAAACAGTAAATCAACACTTTTACAGAGAGGTTCTTGAAAAACTTCGAAAAAGGGCCATGCGTGTGAGACCAAACATCAATAACAACTGGATGTTACATCACGACAATGCTCCTTGTCACACAGCCATTTTTTTTAGCCAGTAAAAACATTTCTGTGGCTCCTCAGCCTCCCTATTCGCCTGACTTGAGTTCTTGTGACTTTTTTTCTTTTCCCGAGATTGAGAAATCACCTCAAGGGACGTCATTTTGGGACCATAGAAAACATTCAAACGGCTGTAATCGACCAGCTGAAGGCTATTCCAGTATATGAGTTCCAGCACTGCTATGAGGAATAGAAGAACCGTCTCCAGCGCTGTGTGGCTTCCCAAGGAAGTTACTTTGAAGGAGACAATACTGAATTGTAATTCTATTCGAATAACAAGAAATAAAAAAAATAGTCTCACTACTTAATTTACTCACCTCGTAAAAAGATTTTTACTTCGGTCAAAGGTCAATTCTCTTTTCAGTAAATTTACTTCCTCCAACTCAGAAACACAAGTACATCCGGTATACGTTCACCTTACTATAATTATAAACGTACACGAACCTTATCTTAACCAACGCCACCTTATTCAATTAGATCACACAAAAGTGTCGATAATTATCACTACACTACACTACACGAACGACCTCACCTAATCGACTTCGAAAACAAGCGATTTGTTATTCGCCGACAACCTATTTGCTTATTGTCATCGGTGTTATTATTGTCAATATGCCGTTTCTTTCGACTACCGAGCCACACGACCTTCGTAGGTTAAACAGAGTTTTACGTCGGTGCGTGGGTCGACAGATATTTCCTTAGACTTATTTATTGCGGCACTTTGCATACTAGATACATGGAAGCGAACATTTGATTATTATTTACCACATAAAATTCTAACAACCAATAATTCACTTACCGTAATGTAAGTTCTCTTGAGTATGATGCAGGATCCCCACTAATTGCAAGAGAGAAACCTTGTACATTATCGAGAAGGTGGGGAAATTCTTTCAGTTTTTGTGAGTATATATATACGAGTATCTTGTTTTTTAAAGGTAAAATGTAAAAGGTATCAGAAACCTTATTGGCGAATAGTATGGCCGAAAGTAATCTGAAAAGTCATAATGAACATGGGTCCCCCATGAACAATGCATGGTTTCGGATATATAAGGCTTTTGCTTTACGTCATTGTCACAGGCATTCGATGAACAAGCAATAAAGGTAACGAGTCAAAGAATATGTTGCCTGAACCCTATCTCATCAGTAAATAGAGTATTGCGAGTAAAATTGAGATCCCCTGCATGATTTCATAGGAACCAGCAGCAAAATAACAGACGGGCTTGATGATCAGATAGGTTTGACCTTGTACTCGTTGAAAATGTGATACAGAAAGCGACAACTAATAAAATGTTGCGCCAGCTATCGAATATAAACTACAAACTGTGCCATCAGCATCTATAATGAGAAATTGTTTTTTTTTTGTACAGAGGAAAGAAAACATGTTTTGCTTAAGAAACAAACGATAAGCAAAATATTGTACAAGTCATAAAAAAGTCAGAAAAAAGAAATAATCCTCCTCCATCTTCGAAACCGCGCATTAGCAAACCCATAATATTTTTCTGCATATTTTGTGCAATACTATCCACCCTTAAGATCTGTGACACTTTGTTTTTAACACCTTACATACATTTGCTCTATATTAGCACAAAAATTGTCACATTACTGTATAATTAAGAACTTTTCCAAAAAATAATAAAGTAAAATATTTAATTACAATAATATTTTTTTCACATACTTATTAAATTATAAGTTCTCAGAAACCTTATTCAGCATGAAAATTTTAAATAGGATGCTAACTAGTGAAACGAAATGACAAAGGACAACAATTACAAAATATGTACAGTCATTCCTTTTCAATCAACCAAAAGTGAAATCCAAAAATTATACTGAACATATATAAGTACATATATCATACTTTTCATTCTTTCAGTAGGACTCCAGATAAATTATTATTCGTAGTCTAAACAAAACGTCTCTAATTCTACGTTTTATTGTCGCATAACTGCCATTAAAATCGAATTAAGTTAAAAACAGAAACACAGCATAATTTAAATATCTGACAGCCCAGCAACTTTATCTCTAGTGAGCTTATTAACAGACAACCGGCTTAAGGGATTGAATTAGCATAACAAGTTAGTAAATCCTTTAATACGTTTGTAACCAACAACGAAAACATATATTATGCATTAAGTAGCTCTATAACGGGGAAAATCCATCGTAAGAACTGGACCAAGTATAATTCCTTGCAGCATGCCAGTAGAAACCTAGTTCCCAAGTTTGATTTTAATCTTAACACAAATTCTGAATGTACACTGCTACCAAAAAGAGGAGAATATGAAATGTAATGCGTTTGTTTTCCACCTAAATTTCACACAATATTTGAAAAATGTGTTTACATTTTATATTAGTGGACTGAAACCTTTATGTAGAAAGCCTTATAGTTATATTTGTAGTTTTATTACTTACAACGAAGAATTTTCTTATAGACTTTTTGTTTTACATTTCACTACATTTTTACTACATTTTTTATTACTTACCTGTTAACTTCGTGACTGAGGAGGTTAATAAATGTATCAATTACTTGCAACAAACGTACGAGAACATGCGTATATTACTTCAAAGTATAAAATACGAAGATCATAAATGGAATATCTGTGCCGATCTAAAAGTTGTTGCACTACTTACAGGACTGCAGAGTGGCTACACCAAACGTTGTTTTGTTATGCGAATGGGATAGCAGAGTCAGAAACCAACATTATGTCGTTAAAGAATGGCCGTTATGTGAAAACATTGTGCCCGGTCTGAAAAACGTCATTTAATAGAGCATCAGAAGATTTATTTACCTCCTCTGCAAAAAAATCTTAGGGTACAAAAAGAATTGTTAAAATCCTTTATAAATGGTGGAAACGAAAAAAAAACAAAAAAAAAACTAAAAAATACAAAATCATTTATTGATTGTATTTTACTGTTTTCGATACAAAATGAATAATACTTTGTAAAAAAAGGGATTTTGATTTTTTTAATCTTCGAAAATGTACTAGATTGCTTATGGTTTGGTTTTCTCATATTCTTCTTCCCTTCTCTAAAAACTTATGGGTGATAGATAAAAACCGGGCTCATATTTAAATTCAGCACATTACAATATACACAACAAACACAAAAAAATATCAGAGAGCGACAAGAATTCAAAATGCAGAACAGTGTAAGCAAACATGGTTTTACCTGCCATTTGCAGGTTTTTATATGCACCTTTATATAATTTCAAATAACGAAAATATCGCCTATTAACGTCATTCTGGGACACCCTGTATAGTACTACATATTTCTAATCGAGCCAATAATGGCGCCCTTACAAAATCACACGAAAGAACTTTCAATTTTAAAAAGAAAGTACACAGGTGCCCGTTTCATGGCTAACCACATGTTAAACAATCTTAGAACAATACAGATCGCCATCGAACCAATCAATCAACAACCTAATTGCCCATTATAAGAACTAAAAAATCTCGCTGAAATATCAATCAAACTAATCTCGAGTCTCGTTTTAACATGTTACATTGCCGTCTCGATTTGCTCGGCGTCTCTGCGTGAAAATTACACAACTATTAAACGTAGGTATATGCCTGTTATTGCTTAATTATAAATTAAACAATATTGAGATCACGGCAAGAGTTAAAGACGAAGATGCCATTGTGGGATATTTAGAGGCTCTTTATTTGAATCAACACCATTAGAAGATAGGTATCGCGTAAGAAATGATAAATGTAGCTTGACATCTATCGCTGTATTGAGAAGATCACAATTAAGATACTCCAAGCAATTTTTTATCGAGATCTTATCGGCACATCTAAATGTTTTCTTCTTATGAATATAGATTATTTTTTGTAATCGATCCCGGGCCAAAAAAACTTTTACTATTTACCCACGCCTACTCTGAAACAAAATGAATTCTGTTGAACGCCAGACGTGGAAAATCCGGCACGCAGATTGAATGGTTTATTGAGAATAAATTTGTGAGATATTTTAAAATATCTTTTCTGTAATATTTTCGGTAAAGTTATTATCCGGTTGATTTATTAGTACTGAGCCATTTCGTCGAAGTGTTTGGAAAAAATTCAGCTCGATCCGTTAATAACTTTTCGAGTAATTAACGATCGAATTTTTTTGCAAGCCTTAATTAACAATGGCGTCATTTCGTTGTTTATTGTACGATACTGACTGGGTTGGGTTAGAAATATCACAAATGTCTTCAAGTTTGTGAGACGTTTTAAGATTTTGAAAAATATTAATTTGGGCCAGTTTTATAACGTTTTTTTACGCGACTACCTTTTTTGACGCAACTTATTTATATTGTTTTAGCGTTGCCGTTTCGAAATTCTCGGAATTGTGACTATAATATCTTGACGCCCATTTGTTTTAAATACGCGTCTTGAAGCGTACTCTCAAGATATTATAGTCACAATTCCGAGAATTTCGAAGCGACGAACGCTAAAACAATATATACGTCGCGTTAAAAAAGGTAGTCGCGTAGAAAACGTTATAAAACTGGCCCAAATTAATATTTTTTCAAAATCTCAAAAAGTCTTGCAAACTTGAAGAGATTTATGATTTTTCTAGCCCAACCCGGTCACTATCGTACAATTAACAAAGAAATCGCGTCACTGTTAATAAAGACTTGCAATATACTCGAAAAGTTATTAACGGATCGAGCTGAAATTTTTTGTTTAATCCATACTACAAATAGCAGTCCCTCCAAGAAATTTCATGAACATAGTTGTCCAACTTTTGAAGGAAAAAAATAGTGAAGAAATAGCACTTTTTCAACTTCAGCAGTCATTTGCAAGTTAACAATAGCACTTGGAGAATTCGGGTTGGGCTTAAAATTTTGGCAATTCAATAGGCTACTACTTCTTATAGGCTTATGCTATATAAAATATGTCAAGGAACGGAGATATGTATAAGCGAAAATGTGAAAAAAAGACGTGGTTTTTCACAAATTGTTAATTTAAAAAATTAGCGGACGGTTTCAGTTCTACGGACCCCGCGAATTGTGTTCTACGCAAAAAAATACATAGAAAACCGTCAAAACTAGCCCTATATGTTTCACGAAGACTTTTTGATGATTCTAGCTCCCTGCCTACTGCACTAATAGTCCGGGGACTCGAAACGCTAGGAAAAATCCAAAAGTTAGGCAAGTGGAAGCCACGTTTATTAAGCGAAGCCAACCTCCAGCAGAGGAATAACATTTGCACACCACTTCTCTCCTGTAGTCGTCGTTTTGAAGGGTTAAAAAAAATGTACATAGCTGTGGTGGTTCAGTCTACTGTAAATTACACTGTTTTGTGTATGTGCGAATGTTATCTTTAGGTACTTAATCACGATGAATACAAGTTCTCATACACAAGAGACTTCTTAATACATTGAAGCAGATGCGTACATGTAAGTGATTTTTACTGCGTTTCAACAGCTCGTTGCCGTTTTATAACTCAAAACATGTTTATGTAGTCGCTAAAAGGCGCTACGTAGTTTTAATTGCAGCAACCTTGTGCAATAAAATTTTATCTCCTGCATCTCGAGAGGAGACGCTTTGGATACACTTTACAGCTGACTTTACGAGACTTTAGCGGTTTTTCTTGTATGATTCGAGGAAAATTAAATAAAACGAAATTTATGTGTAATTAAATTACGTATTATGACTTTTATACACATATGTCTTAATTAAAAATCTGAATAAAAAGATCATAAAAGACCCGATGGCGTTTAAATTCTTCCACTCACTTGTAATAAAATCGGTGACACGTTAACACTTAAGAATAAACAATTTTATTTTTAACGCATGATTTTTAAAACACGATGTTTTTAAAAATCAAATTACTAGCACCTAGCACATTTTGGAAGTAAAGAGTAGAATAACTATACACTTTTCTAAAGTGGAAGATTACAGCTTTTGTTTGGGTATTGCATTTAAAGTAGTAGCGAATTTGAAACGTTGAATTTGACCATATTTCAAAAACACCCTGTAAGACAAGTAACAAGTATTTAACATCATACGAAAAATACTTTTGGAAATACTAAATCGACTGGCAAAAACTGCATCCTTCTAAGTTCGCTCTGTCAAAAGATATTTACAATCAAAATGAGTCAGAATTCTCTGGAACCGGGTTTCATTAGGTATAAAACATTTCATTCTAAACAAACTGTATTCTTTAAATGGTACAATCAAGCAGTAAAGAAATAAGGGAGAATAAAAAATACCTTTATATTGTTGTTTTCTTGTTTATTTTGCGGTGCTGTAATATGCCTAAACGGTGACATTTTGAAGTTAGATTGCAGAATGTTAGTTTGTTTTCATTAAAATTCCTTTAGGATTCACAGCCAATCATTGCGTTAAATTAAGTCGAAGCAATTTTGCAGTACCCTCGTGACATCAGTTACGGTATCTTGCAAATACATACCTAATTATTTTTACCTTGTGACAAATATTTTAATTATCGGAACAAGACAAAGAGTTTGCAATGAGTAAAAGTTAATTCTCTACAAAATAAACATGAAAAGTCCAAGAAGAGTATTTGATGGAATTACAATTACACAGGCACACAAAAAAAGTCGAGTGCTAGAAGGCAGACTTACCGGGTGTCAATTTGAAAACGAACAGCATTTAATATTGCCTAAACTAATGACAGTATCAAAATTTGGCGAAACACGTCAATTTACATATCAAGGGGGACAACTTTTGAGGCATTTGTTGTCGTACTACTTTCAACCACCCTGACCCCTAAGGCACCTACCCCTAAAATTTTAAATGGCAGCCCCCTATTTATTTTGCCATTTTTGAGTTTCTTATACAGTTAGATAAATTCTATTATTTTTTTTCAAATTGAAGTACTTAACCTCACGAATGTGTGAAATGTATTTATTTTCTAAATTGACATAATGCAACTTTTAAAAGGGGTTACGTTACATTCACTGACCCGTCATGTCAGTCATATCCATTCATTTAAAAATATTTGTTGAAAAACTAGGTACCAAATTGAATGGCCACCTAGGTCACCAGATCTGACACCTCTCAATATCTTCCTATGGGGTCTCTTGAAATCAGTTGTATTCAAAACTCAACCAGATTCAATTGAACAACTGCAGCAAAGAACTGTACAAGATTGTAGGGCAATTTTACCTGAAACTCTTCAACACGTCCGCGAACAGTTTTGAACATCGGCTGTACTTGTGCTTAGAAAAAAAATGGAACCCATTTTGAACAATTAATAAAGTAATTATAAAGGTAAGAATTTGAGTATTTCATTATCATACTTTTAAAAGTTGCATTATTTCAATTTAGCAATTAAATACATTCCACACATTCATGAGGTTAACTACCTATTTGCAATTTTGACAAAAACGAAATATGGGACTTATCTAGAATTGTACAAGAAACTCAAAAATGGCAAAAGAAATAGGGGTTGCACTTTAAAATTTTAAGGGTAGGTGCCGTGGGGGTTAGGGGTAGAAAGTAATACGGCAACAAATGCCTCAAAAGTTGCCCCCTTGATATGTAAATTGATGTGTTTCGCCAAATTTTGATACTGTCATGAGTTTAGGCAATATTCAATGCTGTTCGTTTTCAAATTGACACCCGCTATGTATCCCCATACATTTTGACCCGCTGAACGGTCATCCGTTCCGATCTGAGGAACAAATCCGATGTCCGTTTTTTTTGATTGGCTCTTGCATTTTTCACTAAAAAAACAAGACAATTTTAAACAAAGAGCTTTAAACCAAGAACTCTAAATGTAACATATTCTACGACAGGAACTTTACACAAACAACTCTAAACCTTAATAGTTATTACCGTAGGAAGTTAACAGTTATTGTCTTAATTTATAATAGGCTTACATTTTTGGTTTAAGCTTTCAATTAATCTGTTTTGGATTCTTCGGCATTTTTTAGCTGTTTCTGAGATTATGTCAAAATTCCTAACTGATCAGCTAATTCTGACCTCATATTCAGTTTCAAATTACGTATAGATATGGTGATCAGCTCATTTAACGTTTTTATTTATTTGTTTGGGATTTCTCGGGCATTTTTTAAGGTGTTTTTTGAGGTTATGTCAAAATTCTTAACTGATCTGACTTCATATTTGGTCTCAGCTCCCCTAAAATACGTATGGAAATGGTGGTTAGCTCATTTAAGCTTTTTATTTACTTGTTTGAGATTCGAGTTTTTGAGATGAGCATTCGGAAATACATCGGTCTGCCTTCTAGCACTCGACGTTTATTTTTTGTGTGTGCCTGTATTATTATTCTTATGTTTAATGGTTAGTGCGATGCTATAATTGTTTATTAGAAAAGGACATAATACAACTTCTCATTTTGACTTGAATAACCACAACGGTTGACAGAACATTGATTATCTTATTTCTTTAACTAGAAAAACACTATTTGTATCCTAGAATTCCAATTTCAGTTTATTTATGCCAATTCATTATCCTCTTCAGAAGTTAACTCAATTACGTAAACTTTTCAAGAATGTGCCTACCGCTTTCCGGAAGAGAATAATCGTTAGTCACATAACAAATTACATCACATGTGTCCAGATATGGTAAACATGATCGAGATCGCCTGTAATGCAATTATCACCTTATAAGTAGTGTCCCCTCAACGCGTAGTTAATCCACCTCAACGTTTTAAGAGCATGTTTCCACCAATTTCCGAGTTACTATCTAATAAAGTAAATATTAAACATTTAATTGTTATAAAGATTTCGAACACGCCATACTGATGAATCCATTATGAAGCGAAACCGATGCAAAGTCGCTTGAATATTCTTCTTTATCGAATGTAATAAGAAAAGGCTGAGCAGATGATTTTCTATACACGGGCCAAAATATGGGGTAGTGATACCTCAAAGGAAGAATAAGTCTCTTCCTCGAGGTGAGGCCTGGTTTACGGATGGGTCAGACAAAGACTGATGAAGGAATTGGAGCAGGAATATACAGTGAGATAAGAAATACAAGACGCTCTTTCTCACTTGGAAAACCTCCGTCTTTCAGGTATAGAAAACATGTATACTCTATGCTATAATGTGTAAGGATAAACAACCAGAAAACTTGCACAAATAGGGTAAACATAATAACAAATATACAGGCAACCCTTGGAGGTCTGAGCAGTTGCAAGGTAACATTTAGACTGGCTCTATAATGTCAGGAAGCACTCAAAGAATTGGCATACCGCACTACATTGAGAGAATAGTGTGGATCCCAGGTCACAGTAGCATCCAAAGAGACGTTCAGCAACTCCATATGTTGGCCTCGGGATAACAAAAACCACGGTCTGAGGACGAATAAGAAGTGGGTGCAAATCCAACGTATGAAATAAATAAGTAATACTCCAAAACTAGCACAAAACAAGGTCCTTATTAGGAACCAGCTAAGAATAGTTAAAGTCCTCTCCTGTGGATCTGTATCGTCTTGGAATCATATGATATCATGGAATTGTGGAAAAAACATATAAAATATGGTGAACAGAAATTAGTGGTTTACCCGTGGAACTTTGAATTTCGAGTATGCCTAACTCCAACAAAGGAATATCGTCATCTTCCTTTGTTGATTAAATGTGATAGATTTGGATCGTGGACATCTTCTTTGAGAAAGTATAAATAAGATGTATGTTTGACTAGTCATTCAAACTTTGAATCATTGGATTCTACTGTGTGGTAATTTGCAACATTATAGATATACAGCAACATATTTATGGTGCTGTGAATAAAGTTATTTATTCCACTAAATAGAACGTAACTTACGTTTTTTTCCGCGCTGCAACTCCTAAATGCTAATAAAAGGCTGGGCGCTTGTTTTTTAAACGATTAACGGGACAAAATTTTCGGAACGCCTTGTCCGTTGAACTTTTACGTCGATTTGCAGTCGACTCGCGTCCATCAAAGGATGGGCGTTTTTCCCGATACGTACGTTTAAGGTCATGGCAACTTTTACCTCGCAATGCACACGAGCAATGCCCCACTGCTTTACAATGCGCCTGGAAGAGTTTAATATGCGGTATGCCGTCTCCGCTAATAATAAATACATATATTCAGGCGAGGAGGTGGTGAAATGCAGATGTAACAATAACCATAATGTAAGAGCAAGATTAAAGGTGAAAGCCGGAAATTGAAATGTTTCAGGTATCGATATTATGTGGTACAGGGATAATCGTCATATAAACTAGTGGAAAAAATTAAGGGATCAAAAAAAAATCCAAATTTTTAGGTGATTACAACGGGCAATAACTTGGAGAAAAACGGTCGCATAGAAAATTTAAAAAAAGGAAATTGTAGCTCCAAGTATCTAGTTTTTGGATCTGAACTTCGAAATTTTTTAGCGTCAGCGATTTTCGAGTAATCCTAAGAAAACCACCAACAAAAAAATTTTCGAAATTTTTTTTTATCCTTTTTTGTGGTCTACGAACTTGAAATTTTTTTTTTGACTTAACCACCATATGGACCAGATGACTTGTTTATTTAGCCTCAATTACTTTTTTTAAAGACGTTGATACGATCATTTCTCTCATAGATATCGGTGTTTGAATGGAAAAGGATAATTTTGTGTTTGATTATATTTATATCGATATCTCAGCAACTAATGATCGCACAAAAAGTTAAAGGTGGGTTTCGAGAACTTGAATAAATTCTCTACAAGAATTAGCCATTGGTTCTTCGAAAAAAATGTTTTTCCATTCTTTACATGAATTTGAAAAAGCAACAAAAAAAGGGCTTTTGTTGGTTTTTCGGAAAATCAAGCGCTGAATCAAAAATATGGAGGAAACCACTGATGTTAAGTGTGCTTTTTTACAGTTTAATATACCTACAAAAACCCTACAGAGATTCAATTCAATCCAGCCAGCCGTTTTTTTTGTTTTACTCGATTGAATTTTTGAAAAAAGGATCGCGTTTTTTGCTCCAAAACGCTCATAATCTTTGACAAAATAATTTTTTTCAGTTCAATTCTTGAAAAAAAAAAAAAGTTAAAAAAAAATAATCTGAAAGTATTTTTTTTTGAAAAATAGATTTTTCAAAAAGAATTTAAAAATAAATTAATTTTTTTTTTAATTTTGAATATTTTTCCGAAAAGATTTTTTTTCAATAATTTAAACGCTGTTTGCGATAAAAATGTAACGAAAACTGAAAAAAAAAACAGAAAATTAAATCGAGTAAAACAAAAAAAACGGCTGGTTGGATTGATTTGAATCTCTGTAGGGTTTTTGTGGGTATATTGCCGCGGCGATAGCTCAGTGGGTAAAGCGCCAGGTGAGTAGATGACGATTACTCAGAGAGCTATTATCCGCGCGGGTTCGAATCCCGCCTGTGGCAATTGGCGCCTGTCACAGGGTTTGGTTGTGTGTCCTACGTTTTTTCCATGTGTATTCTCCCTCTGCACAGTTGTAATGACTCTTAGAGGGAGAATGTCAATATCTGTGGTGTGATTTATTATTATTATTATTATTATTATTGAACTGTAAAAGGCACACTTAACATCAGTGGTTTCCTCGAAAATTTTTATTCTGCGCTTGATTTTCCGAAAAACCACCAAAAACCCTTTTTTTGTTGCTTTTTCAAATTCCTGTAAAGAATGGAAAAACATTTTTTTCGAAGAACCAATTTCTAATTCTTGTAGAGAATGTATTCAAGTTCTCGAAACCCACCTTTAACTTTTTGTGCGATCATTGGTTGCTGAGATATCGATAATCAAACACAAAATGATAATTTTCCGTTCAAACCGATATCTCGACGAGAAATGATCGCATCAGTCTTAAAAAAAATTGAAGCTGAATAAACAAGTTATCTGGTTCATATGTTGGTTGTCAAAAACAATTTTTTTCAAGTTCGTAGACCACAAAAATTTTCTGTGCGACCGTTTTTCTCCAAGTTACTACCTGTTGAAAATCACCTAAAAATTTGGATTTTTTTTATCCCTTAATTTTTTCCACTACTGTAGCATCCGATTTCCTCACTATAACTATGGTCCAACAACCCACCGCACACTTTGATATACTCTGATCGTTACATCTACAGCCTGTGACGTTATTTTTCAAAACGTGTTTGAATTCTTAGATATAGCATTATCCTACATCTCAAATTGGTAGCTTCTAAATAAATTGTCGAATTTACCTCGTTAATTAACTAGCAGTTGTCTCAATCCTCCAACAGTGTGGTAATAAACTCTTTCTAACTAGATTGACAGTTTGAACTCTTTTATTTCATAAGTCACTAATAACTTATATTATATCAAATCATGTAGGTTCTTATTTTTTTAATTGACTTTATTCAAAGTACCTCAAAATTTTATTCAAAGTACCTCAACGAAATTCACTTCGCTTTGCGCAACTGTTTTCGGTAGAAGTTCCTTTACCTCTTAATAATATTATTAGCACCAATTTCGACACGTCTTTATCATATTTTTCATTAGCGTTTTAAAAAAAAAACACTCATCGTATATCCGTATTAGATAAATTTGCATGGAATATACGTTCGGTTCTCATAATTTTGATTAATTACTGATGCGATTACATTGTTATTGTGATTTCTCAGTCAGTATTGGCCAACAAACTTTATTTACATAATAACTACGACCAAAATACGTTTTGTAATTTACAAGGAAAGGTGATATTGACCTGTATTCTATCAGACAAAAAATCCGAGGACGTTTACCATAATACTGTATTGCCCTCAACGCACGCGTTTAAAGCTCTATAAAAAATTAAAGCTCTATTCCAAAAGATTCAATCTGACTCTAGTGCGGAACAAAGAATTAGAAAACTATCAAGATAATATATGAGAAATTAATCAATTTATTAATAAAAATAAAGAACTGTAAAGAGATCCTAAACTTAAGTGTCTTTGAAAGGCTTTTGGTTGAAAATCTATATGAAGTAATAATTGAATTGTATCGGGAATATATCGTACAGTACGATCAAGAATGATTTCATTACAAAATAAATATGTAATAGATAGAAAATAT
Organism: Aromia moschata; assembly: GCA_029963805.1. Taxonomy (NCBI): domain Eukaryota; kingdom Metazoa; phylum Arthropoda; class Insecta; order Coleoptera; family Cerambycidae; genus Aromia; species Aromia moschata. The sequence continues at coordinate 268,959 of JAPWTK010000086.1, read as the reverse complement.
CGATTTAATAGGTATTATAAATATAGTTGAGACTAATTACAAAAAAAAGGTATTGCTTACCAGCGAACCATTTTGGAAATCATTTTCAAGGTCACCAGAACACTTACCTGAAAAAGATAAACATAAAAATATATATATAAAAAATATTCTTTAGCGGTAATATCATACAATTTTTACCATAAAAATAGTGTTTATGGAATATTTAAAAAAAAAATTGGTGATGCTACACCTAATTTAATCAAGATAAACAATGGACCGTAGGTATAATCTAGTAGGTTCAGACTATACAGCAGTGGCGGCTGGTGATAAAGGGCACAGGGGCACGTGCCCAGCCCAAATTTCAATAGAAAATATTCCTTTTGTGTTCATTTACTATAAATTACTGTTACAATTACATCAATTAATTGTATACGACAAACTATTCATATTCTAATTATTATTCCTCTTATACCACAAATCATGATTTTTATCACATATATATGACAGACTATCGATCGAGCACCGAGCCACCGTAGTCTGAATTCCTCGCATTTCGCGCGCGTGGGCGAGGGCACACAGTTTCCCAGCCTTCGTTTTAAATCGGGCTTTTTCGGTGACTGGTAAAGTGTGGCAACCATTGCAGACAAAACGTCGTTAAATTGGTCGAAAATCAGCTGAACGGGTCACACTTGTTGAGTGACCTTTTTTGGTGATTGTTTATTTTCTTCGCTGAGAAGTGTGTTTTTTATTGTTTTTTATTGTGAAACGTTTCAAAATGAATTCGGTGGACTTTTTATTGACTAATAAAGATCTTACATACGAGATCCAAACGGAAATTAAACGGTTAGGAAGACCGATACCCGATTTGATTATTTCCAAAACAGACGTAGGAAAATGACTTGAGTGAAATTATTCACGAAATTTTAATAGTATTGTCTACGACAGATTTAAGTGGTTATGTGGGTGTCCTATAAGAAACAAACTGTTTTGTTTTATTTGTTTAGTGGTGGGTGGCAACCGAAGTGCTTGGACTCAAGAAGGGGTGAGTGATTTAAAACATTTAAATGAACGAGCTAAGAAACATGCTAGCTACAATGAAAAACATTTACATACCATCTTAGATTTTAGTGTGTTGGGAAAGGTAGACATAAGGCAACAGTTTGATAGTGCTTATCGTGAAAATATAAGATGTCACAATTAAAATGTGAAGTCTATATTTTTGTATAAAAGAATTTTTCATTGAAATTCTGAAAGGTCAGTAAAACACATGACCTTGATTTTTTATGTTTCTGCGGCGCCATGGTAGCTAACAAGTAATCCTACTGACACCCTGTGCCCACCCATGTAACACACCCACGAGCCGCCACTGCTATACAGTTACGATTTTACAAGGAGCCACGGCCTCCTAGATCACAAACTATTTGATAACTAACTGATTCTTGCCTACTTCAAACTTAATTGTCGGATCACACTGTATTTCGGATGTACTGGTTTCTTTTTACACTCGGTGTTGTCTGCGATTCCGGGAGTTGCCCGATTTAATTATAATCAGCTAATTATAATCATTACCCGCGGAATACAATGCCTTTCTAGTTGCTGCAACTCAAAACAATCATTATTGTGCTCAGTCCTACAAACCTATTTGTTCAGAATACAATTCGTAGGATGTGATCTTGACTTTAATAAATTTAATGGGAGGAGACCGGCACGTCCAATGCGTTCTTTAGACGGTTCGGAATGAATTATGTCCAGAACGAGACGGTTAAACCGAATAATTGTGGGTTAAACATGAATTTAATTATATGCTACGTATATATCGAACTTTAACAGTTGTTACTCATGAAAAGCAGTTTGATTTTTAAGTAGTAACACTTTTAAAACTAACATGTCCATAAAGTTTCATTTGTTTGTTAGGTGTAAGGTTAAATAACTATGGAATTTAAATGCCATCAAAACGAAAAATGTATCCATTTCCTCAAAGTGCACCAAGAGTTATGTTGGACATACAGTGTGGAACAGCCAAATGGAATAAATTCAGTAGCTCCATTATTATGCATTTTTTTTAGAAAATCCTGAGACACGTTAATTCTAAAATGACATCTTGCGACGTAAAAATGTCATCCCTAAATTCAGCCCCCTTCAGGTGACAACTACAACCCCTAAATTTTCAAATTGGAAGTAAGGGCTTGTTATACTTCATTTGAAAGGTATTTTCAGTCTCTATTCAAAACTGCTATGGTTTTAAATTTTATTGCAGAAATTACCAAGCAAAAAAAGTTTCTCCAGCGTAGGAAATTCGTTACATTAAAATAAAAAACAAATCATTATTAATGCAGCAGATGTTATTAGTGCAGCATCTTGGCAGCATCCTAGACGTAAATAGAAATGTCTTCTAACGTTAGTTAACATCTTCGGGGTAATAGACCTAATTACAAGTGTTATTCTTCTTAAGTTAGCTAAATCGTCGGGTTTGGTTTCTTAGATCACACTTTTTACATATCCCCATAGGAAGAAGTCTACCGGCGTGGGATCGGGTGATCGTGCAGGCTATTCTACAGAACCACGTCTCCCTATCCAGCGATTTGGAAAGATTGTGTGGAGATATTGCCGGACATTGACTTGCTGGAAGCATATTACGTTACCTGGAAGTTGTGGGTTTATTTCAGCTGGATACAAGTTTGCTGTCGTCGCTACAACATTATTTTGGAGCAGCGCTAAATAAGTTTCTCCATTTAAGTGCCGTCAATGAAGAAGCGACCAATGATATTTTCTCCAATTATTCCTGCCCAAATATTAACTTTCTCAGGGTTTTGCGTGTGTAGGTCCCTCATCCAGTGAGGATTTTCTCTCGACCAGTTAGGATTTTCTAACGACAGTTTTGGCGATTAACATGGCCGTGAAATAAAACATTTTCTATTTGTAAAGTATTGTCATCCATCATTTGCATCATTTATTCACAAAAGAAAATTCCGTCTATCAAAATCGTCTTCCGCAAGCTCATTAGTTGGTACCAGTTTATATGGGTGCATCTGATTTTCTGTCAATACGCGGAGAATCGAGGAATGCCTAATATTTAATGCAATTACAGACATTTATTTTTTTGTTATTATTAACATTTCAGAACCTAAAAATGACAAATAGTGTTACTTTTTTTGAAAGTTTAAAAGTTTTATTTTAATGTAACGAATTTCCTACGCGCTGGAGAAATGTATCTTTTTTTTATTGTTAATTTCTGCAATAAAATTTAAAACCATAGCAGTTTTGAATAGAGAATGAAAAGACCTTTCAAATGAAGTATCACAAGCCTCTACGTCCAATTTGAAAATTGAGGGGTTGTAGCTGTCACCTGAAGGGGGGTTGAATTTAGGGATGACATTTTTACGTCGCAAGATGTCATTTTAGAATTAGAAGTTGACGTGTCTCAGGATATTCTAAAAAAATGCATAATAATGGAGCTAAAGAATTTAATCCATTTGGCTGTTCCACACTGTATAGGCAGTCGTGTACAATACAGACTTAAAGAACATAGTATTATAAAAATGGCTAATTGTTTATTTGTGACTGTTCTGTGATCAGAACTGGGGATAATTTGAGATTGTGCAAGGGATGAGTGATGAACTACATTTATGGCCTTTCTCAATGTCGAAACCTATTTTAACAGACCTTGACGTTTCACGCTTCATACAAGTTGAGGTTTCACACAATCCTTTCAAAAAATGCTGTAGCAAAATTCCACTGAATTTAAAAAAATTAAAAATTTGCGTAAAATTCTAAACAAAAAAAAAACACCTCATTGTCCTTAAGTGGTTGCGATTGGTTGCAGTTGTGTAAGGTTTGAGAAGAAGGACGTTAATTTTTTTATTTCACAACTGTTTCAAAATATAACGGTAGCTTGGGTATGAATTTAAAACTTCATATTTTGTTATAATATTGTTTTTGCATTATTTCTTTCACGTTATTTTTTTCCAAACATGACATTATAGAGTGATCACATTTTAAACAGAAAAAACATTCGAGGTTAGATTTAAAATTTCGTCGCTTTCACACCGTGTCAATGTTTAAGGTATTAAAAAAAATGAATAGGCCACCTTAACAAAATTTTTTTTGGAAGTAACATAAAACAGAATTAAAAAAAATGGCCGATATAACAAGTTTGATTAACAAAAGTAATTTAATTATCTAATCACATTGATTAATGGTTTGAAATAACAATGGTGGGCATTTTGTCATACATCTAGTGTGTTTGACAGTAAGCTCAATATCTCATACTTACACGGTAAAAAAAATAACCACAGAATTTTACCGCAACGAAAGGTTCTACAGGTTTACAATTTCAATTTTTTTTTTAATTGAGGTGAATATTTCAAAAACTGTTCATTGACAGTGATTACTAAAGTGACTTTAAATTAATGACAAAAAAATCAAATATGGCATTAAAAAAATATAGCATACCAGTTAAAACAATGAAATTAGTATTCACTTCCGGTATATCAGGAAGTTCCAGAAAATCGCCAGAAATTTTAGATGTATAGAGAGAGAGAGCATGCCCGAAAATCTCTAGATAGACATTTTCAGCTCCATTCGTTTATAATTTTCCCGATACATTTAATAGGCCACTCACCGAGATGCACCCTGTATAAATTAATAAGATAAATGGTGAGTATAGTTAAAACCTTACGAATAATTAAATATACTTGTATTAATAATACAATTATTCACATAAATATACACATGGAAAAACTCTATAGAAATTCCCATTAACAAGACTTGACTGAAAGGGTTATAGTCCAGTAGACAGGAAGCTAAAATCATCAAAAACTGTTCTTGAAATATATAGGGCTAGTTTTGACGTTTTCCTATGAATTTTTTTGTGTGGGGTCCGTAGAGCTGAAACCGTCCGCTATTAACAATTTATGAAAATAAAACGTATTTTTTTCACATTTCCGCTTATATCTCCGTTCCTTGGCAGATTTTATATAGCATATGTATATAAGAAGTTGTAACCTATTGAATTTCCAAAATTTTAAGCCTAACCCGAAATCTCCAAGTGCTATTGTTAACTTGCAAATTACTGCTGAAGTTGAAGAAGTGCTATTTTTTTACTTCGAAAGTAGGGCGACTATGATCATGAAATTTCTTGAATTGGCCAGTTTTTGTAACGTTTTCTACACGACCACCTTTTTTGCCGCGACGTACATATACATTGTATATGTACGTCGCTATAGGCTACAACTTCTTATATGCAATTCAATAGGCTACAACTTCTTATGCATATGCTATGCATATCTTATGCATATGCTGTAAAAATATGCCAAGGAACGGAGAGTATAGGGAAATGTGAAAAAAAGACGTTTTTTTTCACAAATTGTTAATTTAAAAAATTAGCGGACGGTTTCAGTCCCAGTTCAGCAGGCAGTTTCTACGGACCCCGCATTGTGTTCTACGCAAAAAAAAAATAATAATAATAATAATAATAATAATAATATAATTTATTAAACATTAGAATTACAATATAAATATATAAACAAATACAACATAAATAAATACAATATAAATAAATACAACAGTTAAATACAACAATTGAATTAATAAATTATCGCTACTCAATAAGCGCCTATGTAAGAGCACTTGTTTTGAGATGGATTCACTCAACATATAAAGGATTTAGACATTTATTTTTTTTTACAAATATATACTTAGAAGCACCGAATAAATGATAGTATCACATCGGGAAGAAAAACTCGGCCAAAATGGTAAGTTCTAGGTAACTATGTATGTATGACATGACTATAATTCAGTTTGTCGCTTAGACTTAAATTCATTTAAATATTAATGGTTTTTAATTCATTATGGTTAATTATTTTTTAAATCAATATATTCATGGAATGTTAGACGAGGATTTGCAAACATATGTTTTTTTAATTTTTTTTTAAACGATGGAATTGAGTTAATATTTTGTATTTCCTTGGGGACGGTGTTATATAATTTTGGGGATAAAAAGTTATATGACCTTTGGCTAATAGTTTTTGTTGTTTGCGGAATTACATAATTATCTTTTTGTCTTGTGTTATAATTATGAGCAGGTAAAGAAGACTGGTGTTTTGTTATGTGATAACGTATATTTGCGTTGTAGTAATATAGCTGTCTTATGTCCAGCAATTTAGCTTCAGAAAACAGAAGTTCTGTTGAATATCTCACATCTCTACCAAGCATCGATTTTATTATTCTCTTCTGTATGTTTTCTAAGGGTGCTATATGCGTCTTTAAAGCTCCTCCCCATGCCAGTATGCCATATCTAAGGTGTGTTTCAACTAAGGCGTGATAAATTATTTTTATTTGTTGCAATTTTAATATGTCTTTTTAAACATTTTATTCTAAATAGTAACGTTTGCATTTTTTTTATTACATAATTAATATGGGAGTTCCATCTTAAATGGGAATCAATTATAATACCTAAATATTTTATTTCTGTTTTAGCTTCAATTTTATAGTGGCGTTGTTGGTGTTCGATCTCAATGGGTTCTAAGAGAAGTTTTGATTTATGGCAAGAGAAGGGGACATAGTATGTTTTTTTCAAAGTTTATAGTTAACAATTTGTTATCGAACCAGTCTTTCAAAAAAGGTAAAATCATTTTTTACTTGCAGTTTTAAGTCGTCCCAAGTATTTGCTTTGTAAAATATTGCTGTATCATCTGCAAAACCTGTTATTTCTCCTCTGCTTTTAAGTGAGAATAACCCATTTATATATAAATTGAAAAGTATAGGCCCTAAGATGGTTCCTTGGGGTACTCCGTATTCCAAAGTCCTTGTCTCGCTCAGTACACTGTCCACTCTTACACACTGTTGTCTATTTGACAAGTAATTTTTAAATAGATTTAAACAGTTTCCTCTGACACCAATATCTTTTAATGTCTGTAAGAGTAGATCGTGGCTAATCGTATCAAAGGCCTTGGATAAATCTATAAAGACGCATAAACAAGGTTTACTTTCCTCCAAAGCAGAGTGAATTTTTTGTTGTTAGGGACAAAATGGCGTCTTCTGTGGATACTTTGCTTTTTGAACCCATATTGATTTTCTGATAACAGGTGATATTTTTCAACATAAGCTGATAATCTGTTTTTTAAAACTTTCTCAAAGATTTTACTTATATGTGTTTCAATGAATCGGCCTGTGTGTTTAGTTTTCTCTTTCGCCCTTTTTAAAGACTGGTATTATAACAGAGGTTTTAAAAGCTGTTGGCCACCAACCAACATCTATACATTTATTTATAATATACTTTAATGATTGTACTATATACTTAGAAATGGACTTTAATACTTCTGTTTTGATGTTATCAAGTCCAACAGCTTTGTTGTTTTTTTAAGTCAAGTATTACATAGTACAGTAAATACATAGGTAACCGTCAAAACTAGCCCTATATATCTCGAGAACACATAAATCTAAATAAATCTCTGCCTACTGGACTGTCAGTCAATAATTCAGCCCTATGTAGTGTTTCACATTCCGACGTCCTTATAATAGCATTGAACTTAGTCGTTTGACTCGATTACTGCTGTAAAGAAAAGTGAAATGACTGCGGTGGACCGGAACAATCGTGGTAAATCTAGTTGACCGTGGTACATTTTTTCCCATAATGTAAATAAATATTCCGGCTCCGTGAATATTCATCGCGTTCTTAGAGTCGTTTGAGCATAGTCGGTGGCGAGAAAGTTTCCCGCAAGTTCGGTTTAAAAATAGATTCTAGATTTTCGATTATTCGCATCTCGTTGGATCTTATAAATAATTCAACGTCTGTAGTTACTGCCAAAAATTTGGGTATCGGATTATTTTCGGCTCGTAGACACTATTAAGGTTAGTAGAGTTGTGTGCTATGTCGATGAAAGTTCCTGAATACATTTTTTTATTCGCAGTCGTTAGAGTCTTGAATGAAATTAAAAATATACAGTCAATAAACATTATGGAAACGGTCTGTCGCGTAAAAATGGCTAAGGCTTAGGACATTCAGTAAATAAATAAATAAAACAGTACCTAATTATTTACATTGGCAATATCCAACCAATACTGGAAAATTTGGAATGGCTCATGCTTGCTAATAATGCAATATTCCCACAAACCGTACAGTGCGGTATGCTATATGATAATATTTGGTTCATTTTGTTAAAGTAATTTAAATGCAAACCAGTTTTTAAAACTTTCAGAAACAAATTTTATCATGCTATACGAGGTGTGTAAATTAAGTAATGAGACTAGCAACGTAGCGCCCGATCTAGCGACACTGCGGAGACGAGACTTTCCGGTAGGTTACATGCAATGCACCTTCAATAGTAGTTTGAACTTGTAGGGTCATTTGTTTGTTCTTTGTGTTTCCGTAAACCGGTTATTTCTAGTGCGTTTTACAAATGAATGACATTAATTTTGAACAACGGTGTGCTATCAGGTTTTGCTTCAGACTTGGACACAGCGCAGCGGAAATTTTTGCAAAACTTCAACACGCCTACAGAGTGTTTTTTCAAGAGCCCAGTTTTTTCGGTGGTTTAAGGCATTCTCAGAAGGAAGAGAGTCGATCGAAGATGAACCACGCAGCGGAAGGCCTTCATCTTCAAGAACCGATGAATATGTCGCTAGAATTCTAGATCTTCTGCGTTCAGATCGTTAGTTGACGACAAGAATGATCGAGGAAGAGTTAATTTTGAATCACACAGATTCATCAGATTCTGACTAACGAATTGGGCAAAAATGGTGAAAAAAACCTTTCGTAGGAACAAAAGGACATCAGGAAGGAAATGTGTCTTGACTTTTTTGGAATCAATTGAAAATAATCCCCATTTTATGGAACGTGTCAGTATTGGTGATGAGACTTGGGTGTTTGAATACGACCCGGAAACCAATCGCCAAAGCATGGAATGGCACACTTCAAGCTCTCCAAGACCCAAAAAAGCATGAATGATAAAGTCGAAGATCAAATGCATGCTGATTTGCTTTTTGATAGCCAGGAAATTGTCCAAAAGAGTTTGTGCCTCCAGGCTAAATAGTAAATCAACACTTTTACAGAGATGTTCTTGAAAAACTTGAAAAGGGTCATGCGTGTGAGACCAAACATCAAGAACAACTGGATGTTGCTTCACGACAATGCGCCTTGTCACACAACCATTTCAGTAAACGAATTTTTAGCCAGCCTCCTTATTCTCCTGACTTGAGTCCTTGTGACTTTTTTCTCTTCCCGATATTGAAAAAATCACCTCAAGGGATGTCATTTTGGGACCATATAAAACATTCAAACGGCTGTAACCGACCAGCTGAAGGCTATTCCCGTATATGAGTTCCAGCACTGCTATGAGGAATCGAAGAACTTGACCAACACTGTATGGCTTCCCAAGGAAGTTATTTTGAAGGGAGAAAATACTGAATTGTAATTCTATTCGAATAAAACAATTTAATAAAATTAGTCTCATTACTTATTTTACACACCTCGTAGTTTTTGATGAATTAAAAAAAACGTCGGTTAATTAGAGCTATAAATAAATGTTTTAGGAAGGTGTCTAGGTTATAAATGGGTCACCCTGTAGGCATAAAAAGAAAAATGACTGAATATTAATTTTTGTTTTCCCATGAAAATTAATATAAAAAAATTATGTCTTACTTTTCCACAATTCCTTAACCTACAATAAAGTTTTATAAGGTCTCTGCTCATAGGTACCGCATTTGTGGAACACACTATTTACAGTACCAACATGCTTATCTTTTTATTATTCATCGACCACAAAATAAACACTACTTTAATTGTGACACCATTATCAACGAGCGTAGATTATGAAAGTGAAAGGATTGACATTTTTTTCGGAAAAATAATGAGATAATTTATACGTATATTGTGCAACCTAATGCAGTCTTACATTTTCCATGACTGTGATAAGACCGCAAGTAATGAAGTAAGTATTTCGAATACTAAATGCGCATTTATTTTATTTTTTTTTTTTGAAAAAACTTTGGTTATAGTGAAAAAGGGAACCACATTGATACCTCAACAAAAAAACAAAAACTCTACATCTTACACATTCTTTTGCGTGCAAAAACAGGCAATTAATAAATGTATTAGTTTACTCTTAAAAGCACTGTTAAGTTGTAAACAGGCAACGAATCTCTCACGCTGAAGACATTGTCAACGATGAACGACGAAATCAATGACAAGAGAAACGATAGGAACAAGAAAACAAATTCTCAGCAATTTAATATTTTGATTCGCAAATGAGGTGACCTTGAATAAGTTTAAGGATATTTCCTCTATTATTTGGCAGGTGGCGTGAAGAACCGAGCCGAAACGCAAATGGATTCCCTCACGTAACACCAGATGAGAATATATTGTATATGGGAGCACTTTCTATGATAAATATATTGACTATTTGTTAAAAACTCTTGTTATTACATATGTATTATACAAATTAAATTACTCTATTTCCATTCTAAATTGAAAATAGGTAGAAAAAAGCAAGGTTGTCTGATATATTTTCTAAAATTGCTAAGCTCACTATCCAAGTATACTTCATACTTCAGTAAACTGTTAGTTCGTGACGTTCTTAGAAAGCTAGTTTGGAAATATTTAAAAAAAATACATAGATATAAATTTATTAGTTAGCATTAAAATAAAGCGTTTAAAATTGCTGGAAAAAATAATTATAAATTAAAACAACTTTATGTATTTTACTATACTTAAGAAAATTTTGAAGAGCCGGCAACGCGATGCCGCGAATGCACCAGCAAATGCCGACCATTATACTATAGGATTGCTTTATATGTAATACATCCAAATACTTATTCGGTCCACTGTGCCATAAAATTTTTACGATGTCGTTAAAATGATTTACGACTTTAGAAATTCTACGTGTTTAAGGCGCCAGTGACGTGTATTTCAGCTAGGTTTATTAACACAGACAATTTTTTGAGATTGTCTGGCTAAATTAGCATTATTTACAGCAAATTATATTGCAAATATTAAGAGTTTTGTATGCAGGCTAATTTTAATCTCCTATATTGATTTGAATGAAAAAAAATATTTCACAATTTTCGAATTTATAAAAAGATATATGCACGCCCATGGAATCATAAAGTTGCACCGCTTTTTTTGTTCCCCAGGCGTATTTATCATTTTCAATTAAAATTAGAAGGACTATACAAATTATTCAAACTAAAATGATTTCCAAACAGTAAGGATGGATACACTTTGCGACCTCTAAAACTCTGATGAAGTACCACCAAAGTTGGATCATGGACATCTTTTAAATGTGAGTTTGGCAAGTGAGCTAAGTGTTCCTTCTTGTTTTTGTGAGCAAAGTGTTCCACCCCTTTTCGCTGGTGAAATGTTCAGATCACCACCAGTGCTCCGTGACGATGACAAGTCAGTCCGGAAACCAATCCGTAATTTTAATATGAATTTCTACAGATGTTTATGTTTCCATTTGTCGTAGAAAGTCGATCTCTCTGATCTCTTCCCGAAATCGACAACTCTTTAATTATGCGCCGTTTGATTTATATTTTATTGAAATTAATTCCCTTCATGGTATATATCGGGCCTGTCTGAACATAAATTACAAGTCCGCACTTTTATCGTTTGAGTCTACGCATTTAACTTTGCAACGGAGTAAAATCATTAAGTGCATTAATAATGTCAATTAAATCATGTGTGTATAGATATAGATTAATAGAAAAGTTTGCCATTATAAATTATGTTGAACGCTCTAGTCAGTTTTGTTCCTGTTCCGTTTTCTGTTTTTGTCGGGGGAAGCGAAGGTTTGCCACATTTTTTTAAAACGCGTTATTAAAAGTTGTTTTTCGGAATAAGAAAGTAAATGGGAAAAGAAGTGTGTAATATAAAAATGTATATGAATCAAAATGAATATATGAATATGAATCAACAGAAGAGATACTATTCAAAACAAACATTTTTTTCCAACTAACATCTTTCACAAGTCAAAAATTTAAAAAATCATAATTTCGAAAATGGCATTTATCCGGTCCTGCCTTTAATTTAAAGGAAAGTTAAATTCGAAATACATTAAAAAAAGATTCATAATTATTATATTCATAAATGATTTTTTTCGCCCATCAAGAATTTTTTTTAAGAAGACAAAAAGTTTTATCATATTATATGGACATTTTGAATAGTGAATACTATTTTATTTTTAGGTATTTTTTTAGTGACAATTTCATGTTTAAAATTTTTGTTACGCTTCTTTAATTCTCCATGTACATCAAAAAATCTGTGGAAAAAAAGAGGGCAAAACTGTCAAAATAACTATAACTGTTTATAAAATAATATTACAAATGTGTAAATGAACCAATATTAAGGTATCTGGTTCAATTTTGTTCAATACTAAAGATGTATCAAGCATTTTGCCCGATGCATATATTTTTATTTGCTCCGATCACACCCAACATTCATGGAATATAGGCCCTATGATTTTTTATACCCATAACTGCAGATGGCTTCAAAAAACAGTGATTTTTTTCTATTTCGTTTCTACAGTGCGCGCCTAGAGTATGGAATAAATTCAGTAAATGAACAGATCGATTTTGTTTAATAAAAACACACATTTTTGAGGGAACGTCTATTTCCAGATATCATCTGTTTTTGAGTAATGACGTCTAACTGACTTATTTTTCAAATGGCAACCCCCCATTTTTTAAATTTAATATGAGAGACCCTTTCATTGTCGATTTAACGGTATAAAAATGTTGCCACCTTACATAACAAAATTTTTGAGTAAATGACAATTGAATGTTACAAAATGAAAAACATATTTTTCACAATAAATAAACGAAAATTTCTGAAAAAACAGAACACAAATAAAACTGAACACAAACAAAACAAAAAGTACGTTGCTAAGCAAAAAAAATTATCAGATTAAGTTTTTTTTGACGTATGCATGGTTTTTACTGTCAGTTAATCACAAGATTTGTCAGTAAATTGTGCGAAAAGTTAATGTAACGTGTTAGTATTTATAAAAATTCTAATTTTAATTTGGCACATTTAACTGTGACACAAAGAATTGAAATTTTGATTTTCATCGGATATGGAAATAAGACCAGAACTCAGCAAGAGGTATGCAATTTATTTAATGCAAAATATCCAAATAACCCTATCACCCAATCCACAGTTAGTAAGATTGAATCCAAATTTAGAGAAACGTGATTTTAAAAGATCTACCAAAAATCAGGACGTCCAAAAATTACCCAAGATAAAAAAGATTGGCATTGTTTAAAGTATGGAAGAGAACCCTCAGAGTACCTCTACACTGGTTGCCTCAGAAAATGAAGTTAGTCAGACGACAGTTCTACGTATCCTGAGGAAAGAAAACTATCATCCCTACAAATTTCAGCTTGTGCAAGACCTCAACGAAGACGACCCCGACCGGCGACTGCAATTCTGTGAACTATGATGAATCTTTGTCAAACAAATCCAAATTTTCACCAGCAAATACATTTTTCCGATGAAGCCACGTTTTATCTAAACGGCACAGTGAACCGTCAAAATTGCAGGTATTGGAGTCGGACGAATCCTCATTGGATCATCGAAGCACATACTCAACATCCGCAGAAATTAAATGTGTGGGCCGGAATAGTCGCAAACAAAATAATAGAGCCTTTGTTCTTTGAAGAAACTCTCACAGGAGAAAGATATCTGGAGTTCTTGCAAAATGATCTAGTTCCAGCATTTGCAGTAATTTTCCCAAACGAGAATGATCCTGACATTCCAGATAACACACTCTAGTTTCAGCAAGACGGAGCACCCCCCGCATTATGCGCGCTCAGTTCGTGAATATTTAGACTTCATCTTTCCTCAGAGGTGGATTGGCAGACGAAGACCGATATAATGGCCCGCGAGATCCGCAGATCTTACACCACTTGATTATTTTTTATGGGGTTATTTAAAATCAAAAGTTTACTGCAGAAGACCACGCAATTTAGTCGAACTACGAGATCGCATTAGAGATGAAATGGGATCCATTACCCCGGAAGTCATTCAGAATGTACAAGAAGAATTTCTACACAGGCTTGCATATTGCCAAAAAGTTGATGGACGGCATTTCGACCACTTAATTTAAAATTGCATTTGCTTATTAAAGAAATTTTCGTTTATTTATTGTGAAATATATATTTTTCATTTTGTAACATTCAATTGTCATTTACTCAAAAATTTTGTTATAAATATAAGGTGGCAACATTTTTATACGGTTAAATTGACAATGAAAGGGTCTCTCAAATTAAATTAAAAAATGGGGGATTGTCATTTGAAAAATAAGCTGATGACGTCATTACTCAAAAACAAATGACATCTGAAAATAGATGTTCCCTCAAAAATGTGTGTTTTTATTAAACAAAATCGACCTGTTCGAGGATTTTTTCCAAAAATGTTTTGTTTCACTTACTGAATTTATTCCATACTTTAAGCGCGCACTGTATGTTATGGACTACACTGATTCCAGTCACTTGTGTTTATATTTACGTAAAAAGAAGGAAGACAACAGGTGTTAATATTAATGTTAATAAATGGCGATGCAATCGAATTGCGAAAATGTTAAAATCCTTGCTTGGACTTCTACAACCTCTATGCCATAATATGATATATTTGGAGAACCGACAAAGGTTAAAAGGGGGGGAAAAGGGGGAAAAAAAAAAAAAAAAAAAACAAAAAAAAAAAAAAAACACACCACCCCACACCCCACAGCAGCCCCAGCCAACCACCAACAAAAAACAGAAAAAAAAAAAAAAAAAAAAAAAAAAAAAGGAAGAAGGAAAGGGAGGAGAAAGAGAAGAAAAAAGGAAAAAAAAGGAGAAAGGGGAAAAGAGGAGAGGGGGGAGGGGGGAAGAGGAAGAAAGGGGGAAAAAAGGAGGAAAAAGAGAAGAAGAGAAGAAAAAAAAAAAAAAAAAAAAAGAAGGAAGAAAAAAAAAAAAAGAGAAAAGAAGTGTAAAAAAAAAGGAGTGGAAAAAAAAAAGGGGGAAAGGAAAGAAAAAAAAAAAAAAAAAAGAAAAAAAAAAAAAAAAAAAGAAAAGAAAAAAAAAAAAAAAAAAAAAAAAAAAAAAAAAAAAAAAAAAAAAAAAAAAAAAAAAAAAAAAAAAAAAAAAAAAAAAAAAAAAAAAAAAAAAGGAAGAAGGGAGAAAAAAAAAAAGAAAAAAAAAAGGAAAAAAAAAAAAAAAAAAAAGAAAAAGGGGAGAGAAAAAAAGGGGGGAAGGGGGAGAGGGGAAGAAGGGGGAAAAAGAAGAAAAAAAAAAAAAAAAAAAAAGAAAAAAAAAAAAGGAAAAGAGAAGAGAAAAGAGGAAAGGGGAAGAGAAAAAGGAGAGGGAGAAAAAAAAAAAAAAAAAAAAAAAAAAAAAAAAAAAAAAAAAAAAAAAAAAAAAAAAAAAAAAAAAAAAAAAAAAAAAAAAAAAAAAGGAGGAGAGGAAAGGAGGGAGAGGAGGAAAAAAAAAAAAAAGAAAAGAGAAAAAAAAAAAAAAAAAAGAAAAAAAAAAAAAAAGAGGAGGGGGAGAAAGGGGGGGGGGGGGGGGGGGGGGGGGGGGGGGGGGGGGGGGGGGGAGGGGGAAAAAAAAGGAAGGAAAGAAAAAAGAAGAAAGAGGAAAAGAAGAAAAAAAGGGGAGGGGGGGGAAAGGGGAGGGGGGAGGGAGAGGGGGGGGGGGGGGGGGGGGGGGGGGGGGGGGGGAAAGAAGAGGGGGGAGGGGGAGGGGAAAAAAAAAAGGGAGAAAAAAAGGGAGGAAAAAGGGGGGGAGGGAAGAAGGGAGAAAAAAAGAGGAGAAAAAAAGGAAGGAAGAAAAAAAAAAAAAAAAAAAAAAAAAAAGAAAAAAAAAAAAAAAAAAAAAAAGAAAAAAAAAAGAGGGAAAAAAAAAAAAAAAAAAAAAAAAAAAAAAAAAAAAAAAAAAAAAAAAAAAAAAAAAAAAAAAAAAAAAAAAAAAAAAAAAAAAAAAAAAAAAAAAAAAAAAAAAAAAAAAAAAAAAAAAAAAAAAAAAAAAAAAAAAAAAAGAGAAAAAAAAAGAAAAGAAAAAAAAAAAAAAAAAAAAAAAAAAAAAAAAAAAAAAAAAAAAAAAAAAAAAAGAAAAAAAAAAAGAAAAAGGAAAAGGGAAGAGAGAAGAGAAAAAAAGTGGGAAAAAAAAGAAAGAAAAAAGAAAAAAAGGGGAGGGGGAAAAGGGGAGAAAAAAAAAGAAAAAAAAAAAAAAAAAAAAAAAAAAAAAAAAAAAAAAAAAAAAAAAAAAAAAAAAAAAAAAAAAAAAAGAAAAAAGGAGAAGGGAGGGAGGGAGGAAGGAGGGGGAGGAGGAAAAGGAGGGGGAAAAAAGAGAAAAGGGGGAGGGGGGGGGGAGGGAAGAAGGGGGGGGGGGGGGGGAGGGGGGGGGGGGGGGGGGGGGGGGGGGGGGGGGGGGAAAAAGAAAGGGGGGGGGGGGGAGGGGGGGAGGGAGGGGGGGGGGGGGAAAGAAAAAGGAAAAAAAAAAAAAAAAAAAAAAAAAAAAAAAAAAAAAAAAAAAAAAAAAAAAAAAAAAAAAAAAAAAAAAAAAAAAAAAATTTAAAAAATATAAAAAAAAAAAAAAAAAAAAAAAAAAAAAAAGGAAAAAAAAAAGAAAAGGGAAAAAAAAGGAAAAAAAAATAAAAAAAAAATTTAAATATGTTAAAAAAAAAAGGAAAAAAAAAAAGGGAAAAAAATTTAAAATTTAAATATTAAAAAAAAAAACCCCCCCAAAAAAAACCACCCCCCCCCATCCCCCCCCCGAAAAAAAAAAACAAACCCCCCCCCCGGGGCCCCGGGGGGAAAACCCAAAAAAAAATTAAAAAAAAAAAAGAAATTTTTGGTTTTTTTATTTTTTTTGGGATTTTTTTTTAATATTTTTTTTTTTTAAAAAAAGGGGGGTGGGGGGGGGAAGGGGGGGGTAAAATTTTTTATAAACCTTTTTATTTTTAAAAAAATTTTTTTTAAATGTGGGGGGGGGGGGGAGAAATTTACCCCCCCGGGGGGGCCCCCCCCCCCCCCCCCCCCCCCCGGTTTTTTTTTGGGGGGCGAGGGGCCACCCTCCAACCCCCGGCCCCTTGGGGGTGGGGATTTTGAACCTTTTTTTGGGATATTTTTTACATCACAGAGCGTTGTGGACGACCGTGCTTCGATTTGTCTTGATTATGTCTTAGAAATCGCATCGAAGGCTGCGAATATCAGTTTCTTAACGTACCAGCCCGATGTTTCATCGTTACCATAAGATGTGAAGAGTATTAATTTTAAATTTATAGAACACATCCTTTTCATCGTATTTTCTTAAACACCGCTGGTTTCTTCAATGGAATCGTCGCATTTATTCAAATTCGCGATTCTATACTCGGAATACGTATGTAAATTATCACTGGCGATGAATAAATTTAACAGACAAATCCCGTGGTAATTACGCGTTCAGGTCTGGCGGGATTGTTTACTGAAATTTAATATTTTAATTTACGGTCAAGAGTTTCTGTTCACACTTTTACCTGGAGATGTGTGGCAATATGGTGTTTTTTTATCAATAGGCGGTGTACGCTTGAAAGTACGGTTTCGTCGGTTTCTCTTGAGCGTACGGGTACCTGTTTATGGGTGAATGGCGCCAAATGGCCTATTACAGTTCAAGTTTACTATCTTTGTATGCAAATTTTATGCTAGATTAATATCTAGCGAATTTTACCACCAGAAATTTCAGATTTTCAATTTATATCCGCTTAGAGGTTATTCATGTGATGCAAAATATATCTATTAAATAATATAACCAACAATATAAATAAATAAATTATTGGACAAAAAACGAATTCAAGGAAAATAAGGATATTATCCAGGTCATCGATAGATATAGAAAAAAAAGTAATCCCAGACTGGAACCCTGAGGAACCCCCGACGTAGCTGTATATACGAGGTGTGTAAATTGAGTAATGAGACTGATTTTTTTTAAAATTTTGTTATTCGAATAGAATCACAATTCGATATTGTTTCCTTCAAAATAACTTCCTTGGGAAGCCACACAGCGCTGGAGATGGTTCTTCCATTCCTCATAGCAGTGCTGGAACTCATATACTGGACTAGCCTTCAGCTGGTCGATTACAGCCATTCGAATATTTTCTATGTTCCCAAAATGACGTCCCTTGAGGTGATTTTTCAATCTCGGGAAGAGAAAAAAAGTCACAAGGAATCAAGTCAAACGAATAAGGAGACTGAGAAGCCACAGGAATGTTTTACTGGCTAAAAACTCGTTTACTGAAATGGCTGTGTGACAAGGCGCATTGTCGTGATGCAACAAATTGTTCTTGATGTTTGGTCTTACACACATAACCCTTTTTTGAAGTTTTTCAACCTCTGTAAAAGTGTTTATTTACTGTTTGGCCTGGATGCACAAACTCTTTGTGGACAATTCCTTGGCTATCAAAAAAGCAAATCAGCATGCATTTGATCTTCTACTTGCTCATTCTTGCCTTTTTGGGCCTTGGAAAGCTTGAAGTGTTCAATTTCATACTTTGGCGCTTAGTTTCCGGGTCGTACTCAAACACCGAAGTCTCATCACTAGTAATGACACGTCCCATAGAATGGGAATCATTTTCCAAAAAGTCAAGACACATTTCTCTCCTGGTGTCCTTTTTTCCTGCGAAAGGTTTTTTGGAACCATTTTTGCGCAGATTTTTCTCATCCCCAATTCGTTAGTCAAAATCTGATAAACAGTGGTGTGATTCAAATTTAACTCTTCCCCGATCATTCTTGTCGTCAACCGACGATCTGAACGCACAATATCCCGTATTCTATCGACATTTTCATCGGTTCTTGAACATGAAGGCCTTCCGCTGCGTGGCTCATCTTCAATCGACTCTCTTCCTTCTGAGAATGCCTTAAACCACCGAAAAACCTGGGCTCTTGATGAAACACTGTCTCCGTAGGCGTGTGTCCAAGTCAAGAAGTATCTGTTGCGCTGTGTCCAAGTCTGAAGCAAAACCTAATAGCGCACCGTTGCTAAAAAATAATGTCATGATTTTTAAAACGGACTAGAAAAAACCTGTTTAGGAAAACTAGAAAAACAAACAAATACTCCAAAATCAACTTATAAGGTCATACATTAACCTACTTTCCCTCTAGTATTTTGGGCTGTGCGCTCATTACTTAATTTACACACCTCAGTACCTTAGATTCAAACGATTAAATGTGACATATACCTAGTGTGCTATTAAAAAAATAAGAAGAATGTAAGAGATAGTCGTTTATTTATTGGTTATACCTAATATTGGATTAGATGTTATTATACCTTTACTGCCAATATGATGGCGAAACATTAATTTAATTCGAAAGAATTAAATTAATGGCGCCGGGCAAATCTTAGAAACAAACGCGTTAAATACGAAAAAAAACGTAAAGGAATGCATCAGTATTTAGTATTCGTTTACAATTTAAAGATAAGAAAATAATGTGTTAATAGACAGATATACGGGCGCGTGCGCAAGAATAATAGTCTCCCCCTAAAAATGGCCTCAGTTTATCTAATAAAACAGCAGTGTATTCACACTTCATTATGATTTCTCACTCCTAATTACCCAATTATTGTGCCTATACGAATAAAGTATCTCCTTATGTAATAATTATTGTCGTGTAACACTTTTTTTTTTTTAGTCTCCGTTACTTTACGAAAAGTATGATGCCTAATATGGGGCCGACAGCACTTTCGATTTTATTAGTTTTCATTTTCAACAATATTCGCTGAGCTCGTTTTGAGTTCGCGGCCTTGCTTGGGTATTAAAAGTGTCGTAGATGGCCATGTATATTGGTAGACGCCGATCTGTTAAAATCTATCGAGTTTTGGTTGACTTTGATCCAACAAAAAAAAAACATTTCTCCCAACTTTCCAACAACTTTTATGTAATTTGTAACAGTTAACTTTCGAGGAACGGTTATGAGAATACATATTTATAAAATCATAAGTAGAGGTCGCCAAAAATTTACGATAATAATACTGTATGGTTGCCTGATTTCAGTATTGTAGTTCTAACGTTATACCTATTTCCTGTCAAGTTAAGGGGGTAAATACAATTAGACGGGCTAAAATTACGCATTAAAAAACTTTTTTTTTACCAAGAAGGTTTTATTTAATCATTACAAAACTTTGTATATTTGTTAAAAGAATGAAGAATTCAATTTTTTTTTATTTTTCAAAACAAAATGGCGGCTGCACGCTGGCGCAAAGTGGACCTACAAAAAAAACGGCAACCACTCTGGACGTCGTAATTTTCATCTGTAACAGTCCAGGAATACAATTTATGTTAAAAATACATATAATTTGTCGGTAAACCTCAAAAAATAAATATTAAAATTTCAAAAAAAGTTTTTCAAGAAAATCGGTGATATTCCGTATTTTTTCAGACACTTTTGTATTAATAATTAAATTTTGCAACATAAAATTCCAAAACATTTCATGTTTACAGACAAGCTAGGAGTATAAAAAAGAAACCCTGAAAGTTTCAGCCAAATCGGCCGAGTAGTTTTTGAGTAATCGTGGTTGCCAATTTTGAAAATTCGTTTAAAGTTTTGAATACCGAAAAATGGTACTTATGACTCAGTCAGCGATTCCAGGGGCGTAGAAAAGGTCTTCAATCTCTACGTGCATGCTGTTATTCATCTGTTGTATATGTATATAATATTCTCAGGTATACAAATCCGGCCTTTGGTATTTCAAAGTAAGATACAATAGATAAAACTTTCATTAGGGCCGACCGCTCTCGTATACCTGCTGTGCGCTGAAAAAGGCGTTCTCGAAAAATGACGAAAAAAAATATAAGGAGTTTGAATTTTGCCTGACACTTTTTAGAGAACACAAATTCTTATTGACCACCTAATTGTATTTACTCCCTTAAGTAGAGAATTACATAATTTCAAAAGTCATTGACGGAAACTATGAAGGTATGCATTTGTAATTTATATTGCAAATGATCTTTCAATTATGTTTAACTAACAAATCAATATTTAGACAAACAGAATGAAACATGCAACAACAATTGGATAGGGAAAATCGTTATGTCACAAAGAAGATTGTAAGGTTACTAGAAATTAGAAGAGGATCTATTCGATTGATTCATTGGTATTGAATCATTACCATTATTAGTAGTATATTAGACAACACCCCTAGTTTAGCAACATGCAAAAAATTCGCACAATTTTTCGCTTTACAACCGCGTGAGTTCTGGGAACATGGTTTCCGCCGAAGTTCTAGAATCGGATGGCGCTTATCTTCTAAAGAAAATTCATCCTGTCTATAATCAAGCGGATACATATTGTAAAAAGATCTATTTTGACGTATCCTACCACACCCGCAGAAAGCATTTGAACGAACAATGATTCGTTATTTTAATCCAAAGCTTAGACAGTTCCGGTCTCCCAAAAAAATACGATAAAAACTTGAAGTGTATACATAAACATATTGAACTTGACTGACCATGTTCCGATAAGCTGGCTATTATTTTTTATCTATCCAATTGGTTATACATTTATATAATTTCGTGTTTATTGTTTCTTTCCATCCACTGAAAAAAAATGCCTAAGGAGCCAGGACGTCCTTCGAGAACCTTCACGACTGCCCGTTCCGCAACAGACAATGCACTATCTTCGTGGGAGTGCAACAACGCTCGCAGACGTGCAATAAATCTCACAGAAATCAACGGTCTAGTAACCTTGACAATTGGAAATGCTCGAGCGTGAGTAGCATTCGTTACAATTAACATAGAATAACAATCGTCGATCGCAAGTCGTTTTCTACAAAACGTCGAGCCACGAACGACCCGGGGCAATGCCACAACAATGAATCGTGGGTGCCAATTAGTTAATTGTTCGAACAATGAAAACACACATCGAAGGTGACGGTACTTTAACTTGACCGGTTTTATTATGGTGTTAATGAATCGAAATAAGCCTTCTAAGAACAGTGTTTCCAGCTCAAGTTCTGAAATGGTCCTTCTGGTTTTGACTAATCATTGGTTGGAAATGTCAAATAACATTTATTTTCGCAAACCAACCAAGACATATACTTTGTGTTTGTTTATTGTTAAATGACTTATTTTTTTCAACAACAAAAAGATAATTTATATATTTTAAAAGACGATTGGTTTGTACATAAATATTTCTATATTTTTTAGTCCCCACATGAGATTTTGTGAAAATGTAGTAAAAAAACCCTAGTAAGTTTTCTTAAAAGGAATTTTAGAATTTTCCCAAAGTGTATAAAAATTTTCCTTTAAAATACACGTAAATCGCTTTTTGTTTACAAATAGCGCACTCGTCGGATTTTATGTACTACAAATATGACTTGGTCTCGATTTACTCAGAATAAAACACTTTACACAAGTGACCATTGCAGCAGTATCTGTAATCCCTTGGTACGGTTACGACTTTCTAGGGTGCTTTTAAGTATTTATTAGTAGTTTTTGTTTTTTTGTGCTATAATTCCCGTAGAAATATTAATTTTATGCTGCTGCAAACTGTAAATGCAATATTTGTTCTGAAATTTAATTGTATTACGAAGCTCAACTTCGGTTCTAGAAAGATCAAAATTTAGGGATCTATATATTTCTTGAGATATAGGACAGTTCACTTATGAGTAGTGGCACAAATTTTTTTTTTAATAAACTGTAAAAAAGTTGAATGCAATAGTCATAGATGGCGATACAAAATTCACCGCTCATACACAGATGTGTTGGGAAAGACTGATAGATAGCGTCTGTCTTGGACTGAAATAATGATAGTTCCTGCTATATTCAAATATTCCTATCAATTTCATTAGGTTTGTACATACATCTGGAAAGGCATTATGTTAAGTTTGGTACCGTTAAATTGTGTCATGAAATGTCCTAGTATATCTTGCTAGGTTATGTGGCCTCGGTCAATATTGTAGTCCGATAGCCATTTGTGAATTTATAATTCCAACCAAAAGTTCCTACACACGTTAACATGGGGTATTAACCAATCCATCATCTATAGTGGATGTTTCTAAAAATCCAAATATATATATCTGCCCTTAAATTGATCCATCTTTCTTTAAGACGAATGTTGCTTCACCGTTTCATAACTTTTATATTTAACTTACCTCTTCTAACAACTGATTTGGGACCCCGCAATGGATCATTTTTTATGGGTTCTTTTTCGAATAGTCGTACTTCAACAGGTCAAATAAGCGTTACTGTTTTAGTATTTTTCAAACGGAAGTCTAACGCTATACACTTTAATCGCTCTGGAAACATAACAATGTTTTCAATAAGAAAAATTTGAAGCTGAACAACGCCACCATTATCAAAGCCAATGTAAGGCACAGTTTGAATATTATTTCAAACTGTTCTACTATTCTGTTTCACGTTTTTCACTAGTACTTGAAATTCAATATCTGTCAATAAAACATTCCATTATAGTTTTTATGTTGCTGGATGGTGCATTACACTTTCAATAGCGTTCTCAGTCACACTGTTCAATTTTTATTTTTTAAAAGTGTAGCTGCCAATGGAGGAGAGGGCTGTCTAAAATTGCTCAACAAATATCATTCTAGAATTGAAAATTGCCTGGACCAAGATTGTACTCATAAATTTAAAATTAGTATGGTATTGAGTGATACCGTTACCCATGGATGCTCACTGTAAAGCAACGAACTGAAATGTTAACTATCCCCTCAAAAAGACTAGAAATATAGAGATAACTGCGTTTATTTTAAGGAAGAAACTACATTTGTAATCGTTAAACAACTTGAGAAGGACATTTGTAGAGCAGTCTTCAAGGTCATCTTTATCCAATTTTCAGTTGGGAAATTTTATTTCACATTCGGTTAAATTATATATTTAAATCTATTAGAGCATTTCAATGCAATTTTACATACCTTCATTCATAAACACGTTGATCCGTTGCTCGAATAACGTGACTTTTTCTTAATATTATTCCAGCAATCACTGGCATACAGCTGTCTTCTGAAGGCGGACATATATGATATCCTACAAATTTTTGGTGACACTTCTTTTGTGTAACGTACTTTGGTCTTTCTTAGTTACTCAGTCTTTTTGGTAACGACGAATACAGCTCAATCAATGTTTTTTTTATTAGTTTACAGTCAAGTCCTAAGTAACGGGATAAATTCAGTTATCTACGTAATTTACAATTTTTTAGTAGATTCTGCAATACACGTCAATTTTTGAGTCTAGCATGACATTTGTTCGGGAATAATTCTCGTGGTCCCCTCCAACCTCCTTGGAGTGACAGCTACACCGCCTGTTAAAATTTTTAAACAGAAGTGAGACTACAGTAAGAGATAGCACGTTTGAAGGGTATTGAATTAAGACCGGTCCATCCCAACATAAGATATTTTTTAACGTTTTCTGTAATTTTTTTATTTTTACGATTTTAATTTCTAAACAGACGGGCGAGATCAGAACAGAAGAACAGTTTAAATTAAAGGTTCAATCTGGACGCCTGTTGCTTCATTGAAAATTATCGTGGCGTTGAACTGAAATTCTTCTACGACAATTTTATATTATTTTCGAAGCAATTTGAAATGATTCTTGTTATTCTGTCTTTAAATCACGTTTTTTGATCTGGAAGCTAGACATCGATTTTAAATAACACAATTTTTTGGGGTTTACTTCAATATCGGGAGAACGAGCAGTCCTGAGAATTAAAAACTTCTTTTTTTTTTTGTCAGACGATAATTACGAGCTCCATCTTTCCCGCCGATTGGAGACTGCAATTACAAGGTGTTGCACAAATGTGCATAAAAATCGGCCGCGTTTGAATATTTTTCTCTCGAAATTTTTATTTAATGTTCAAATATGCAACAAAATAATCTGAAAAGTTCATTAGACTTGCTTATTTTTTTCTGTCCTAAAAAAATTCCCACAAAAACGGACTTTTTTTCATTAGGCCTCCTAAAGCAGGATACTCCCTTAAGTACTTACAAACCACACGATCACACAACTTGTTTGCGGGTTTTAACATACTGATTCGGATTTGACATAATTGAGGTTACACCCGATGCCAACGCTAACGTCTACAATGTTTTGCCTAATCGAGGAACTCCGATTAAATCGTTTATTACGCAACTGCGGTCGATCCGCAATCTGTAGAACGTAACTTACAGGTTATCCACAAAAGAAATACGTTCACCATTCGCCCGATTATAAAACCGAAACGGCAACGACAATTAATCATCGGACACTGTGTTTACAAACGCCGCGGAACATCTTGATTATCTTTTATGTAAATTCGTAGCGGCGGAAAAGGTTAATTGCTGGTGCAACTGACACGCGAGAAATGGATTTCGACGTGGAAGAGTCGTCTGGTTCGGTTTTTTAATAATAATAAATTAGAGTGTATTTGTTTCAGGTCGACAAACTTTATCAAACAACATCAACAGATGGTTAACTTGCAGTTCACACATTTTTAAGCACACTAATAAACACTATATTATTATTAATACTGATGTGATGAGGTAAATACGAGCCCACAGAAGTTCATACCATTAGTACTGTTTCCTTAAGGGAGTATCCTGCGTTAGGAGGCCTAAAAAAAAGCGTTTTTGTGGGAATATTTTTAGGACAGAAAAAATTAAGCAAGTCTAACGAACTTTTCAGATTATTTTATTGCATATTTGAAAAAATTCGAGAGAAAAATATTCAAACGCAGCCGATTTTTATGCATATTTGTGCAACACCTTGTAATTTCAGTCTCCAATCGGCGGGAAAGATGGAGCTCGTAATTTTCGTGACAAAAAAAAACTTGCTCAACTTGCTTAAAAAACTGTTTAACATTTTTTTTCGTACAATCTTTTTAGTTCAAATAGAAGATAATATAAAACTGAAGCTAACAAGCCTTAGTTTGTTTTAATTGAACGTCTAGTTTTCTTGCGATCTCGCCCGCCAGTTTAGAAAAATCATAAAAACAAAAACTCAAGAAAACGCGCCTTAAAGTTTACCGTTGAGAGGACCGGTTTTATTCCCTCACTACCTTCGATACGTCTGCGGTTGCTTCTTATCTGTCGTCTCACTTCTGTTTATCCTTTTTCATAACAGGCCGATGTCAGCTTTACACACACGGTATAGTTCGGGGTTATTCGACCGCGAGAACTGCCCGAGCGCCCGTATACCGGCTCGACACACCACTGCGTTTAGTGCTGTATCTATAAAAATATTGTAAATTAGCCTCTATAACTTTAGATACATATTCTTAGATACATTAGGAATAGATTTAAGCAATAAAAAAAAACGATTTATTGAGCCTCCTAAAGCAGGATTTCCCCTGTAGCGGCTTCAAATAATCGATTTGTTTTCTTTGTCTTAATTGATAGTATACCACTTGTACAACATGCTCTCAAAGCCCCAAGTGTAGGAAAAGTCATTGGTACAAGATCCAGAGATTTTGCCGATGAAATCAACAGCAAGCGTACAGCTTCCCAAATCGTCGCAGTTGTAGCTCTGTGTTCGCAAAATGGAAAACTAGGAAAAACAAAAGCTGCCAGAGGAAAATGAGTTGTATGAGGAAGCTGAGGAGATATGGAATCTATGGTCCAGGAATAGCAGATTAATAAAAAAGTACAGGTAAAGTTATAATAATTATGTTGTATCTACTTTTTTTCCCGTTCGGAAACTTTAAATGCATTTTTCTCAAAACTATTTTTGAAGGCGTGCAAGTACTCGGAATTTTTTAGAAGGGATTGATGATATTTTTTTTTAAATGAAAGGTTATTTAATTTGCCACTTATAAAACTGCATTTATATGATTTCTCACAAACAGTATGTTACAAAATATTTGAAACGAGTGTGCAAGATAACTCCGAATTTTACAGATGGATTCATATGATTTTTTTCATAAATTCTTGGGAAGCGTGGGTTCATGGAGCGGAAGCGGGGGGAAGAGCCCGGCACCGGATCGATCGGGCCGGTCATAACGAATGTTTTCTGTGGTACCAAAAACGTCCCTTGAGTATTTAATTTGCAACTTGAACATAGATCAGTCAGGCGAATAAAGAACCAAAGAAATATTTTTACTGACCTGTTGAAAGGCTCTGTGACAAGGTCCATTCGTGCTCTTAACAAGTTTGTTTTTTTTTTTCCGGCGGGGCGGCGGGGCCCCCGGGGCCCCCAACCCCCCCCCCTTCCCCCCTGGCCCTGGGGCCCGGGGGCGGGGGGGGGGCCCGCCCCCCCCTCCCCCCCCCCCATCCCCTCCCCCCCCGAACCCCCCAACCCCCCAAAAAACCTGGTTTTTTTAGAAAAACCCTCCCTCCGTAGGCCTATTGAAGTTTTGCAAAAGTATCCGTTGCGCTGTGTCCAAGTCTGAAGCAAAACCTGACAGCACACCGTTGCTCAAAATTAATGTCACTCATTTTTAAAACGGACTAGAAAAAAAAACGGTTTACGAAAACAGCCAAAAAGAACAAACAAATGACTCTAACAAGTCCAAACTTGTACTGAAGGTGAAGTACATGTTACTCATTACTCAATTTTACCTCGTATGTTATGTATTCATGCAGGCCTTGACCTGTTGACCACAAGTATGAACATAGAACGCATTGTTTTCCTTGCCCTTAATATGTGCAAAGCTGTCCTTACAACTTGCTTGAATTCTATTTTTTATTACCAAAAGCCACTGGTAATAATTGACAATCCCTGTATATTCTCTGTCAATGATTTCAGATTTGCTTTTTCAATTTCTCTTATGAAAGCCAGCTCATTAATTCATGGATAATCTGAAAGAAGTAGAATACGTTTATAGTTGAACATAAATTACATAAACATCAGCAGTATATCAACCTTGAAACTTTTTACTACCAGGATTAGTATTACTATAAAAAAGGAAACTAGTTATTAGTCTATATTCATCGTGGTTGTTCCTAATCAGAAAATCACTCTCTTAACAATAAAGTACGGTATTATTAAACCGTATAACTAATTAAATATAACAGGGCTGATAGATGTAACGAAATTGGGACCCCAAAAAAGTGTTTTTATCTGAACAAGAATATTAATCTGTTACAATCTCGAGTTAGATTTACCATTTAGTTAACTAGGTGACAAGATCATTAATACGTTATTTCAGGAGGTCATTATTTTATTGGTAATTAATAAATGTCAATAGGTTCAGAATTTTATTTATATTATGTAAAAAATATTATGCTTATACTTGTATTATGACAGAAATATATACCGATATAAAGAAAACATATATCAGCAAGCACAAAATTGACAGTCCAAATTCGTCTTATAACCAAAAAATTCCGTCCACAGAAAAACTGGGTCAATATCTAAATCCTTATTTCAATATTCCCAAAGTTTAATGTCAAAATTGTCAACTAGGAGCAATATTTTTCATCCAAAATTTTATTTAACTTCACCTATAAGTTTTATAGGTGTTTTTGTAATATAAACTTTATTATTGTTATCCAAATGGTAAATCGATATTTAAAAAAATTTACAAAACTGTACCAGATATCAGAATCTTAAATATTCAGGACAATACGAATGCATTAATGACCCTGTATTGATGATGTAGCTCGAGCTCTATCGATCATTAATTTTTAACACCTTAGTATCACGGTACAGAACTAATTATTCTCAAGTTAACCTAGTTTGTTTTTTCCCAGTTGATGCGTCTAGTTCCTTTAGCATTATCTTTAATATCTCACGCTGATCGGAGGAGAAGCACATCTGGTTTATGAACTTTAAATGGAGTGCAAGTCAAGGCAGTCTCGAATCACGACATTTAAATGCATCTCGAAACATGAACTATAAACTTCGACATTTAATGAGGCTTGTGGATGTATGGTGTTACGTAAGGAGTTCTTTTAATTTACCACATATTTATTACTAACAAGGGATGAATCTGCAATTTAGAAGTTTTAACAATTAAAAAGTTGAATAATAGCCATCCCTTTCAAGCCCTTTAGAGATCACTTAAAAAGGCTTCAAAGTAATTTGGTATACGAGGTATGTAAATTAAATAATGAGACCTTCAGTATTGTCTCTTTCAAAATATCTTCCTTGGGAAGCCACACAGCGCTGGGGACGGTTCTTCCATTCCTCATAACAGTGCTGGAACTCATTTTCTGGAACAGCCTTCAGCTGGTTCGAATTTCCCAAATGTTCAGCTAGTTTCTGTGGTCCCAAAATAACGTCCCTTGAGGTGATTTTTCAATCTTGAGAAGAGGAAAAAGTCACAAGGACTCAAGTCAGGCGAATAAGGGAGCTGAGGAGCCACATGAATGTTTTTACTGGCTAAAAACTCGTTTACTGAAATGATTATCGTGATGCAACATCCAGTTGTTATTGTTGTTTGGTCTCACACGCATGACTCTTTTTTGAAGTTTTTCAAGAACCTCTGTGGAAAAGACTTGATATACTGTTTGGCCTGGAGGCACAAACTCTTTGTGGACAATTCCCTGGTTATTAAAAAAACCAAATCAGCATGCATTTCTTCTTCGACTTGCTCATTCTTGCTTTTTTGAATCTTGGAGAGTTTGAAGTGTGCCATTCCATGCTTTTGCTCTTGGTTTCTGGATCGTACTCAAACACCCAAGTCTCATCACCAGTAAAATGATTGAACAAGAAAAACACGTTCCAGAAAATGGGAATCATTTTAAATCGATTCCAAAAAGTCAAGACACCTTTCCTGATGTCCTTTTGTTCCTGCGGAAGGTTTTTTTGAAACCATTTTTGCGCAGATTTTTCTCATCCCCAATTCGGTAGTTAAAATCTGATGAACAGTGGTGTGATTCAAATTTAACTCTTCCCCGATCATTCTTGTAGTCAACCGACGATCTGAATGCACAATATCCCGTATTCTATCTACATTTTCATCAGTTCTTGAAGATGAAGGCCTTCCGCTGCGTGATTCATCTTCAATCGACTCTCTTCCTTCTGAGAATGCCTTAAACCACCGAAAAACCTGTCTCCGTAGGTGTGTTGAAGTTTTGCAAAAATATCCGTTGCGCTGTGTCCAAGTCTGAAGCAAAAAATGATAGCACACCGTTGCTCAAAATTAATGTCACTCATTTTTAAAACGCACTAGAAAAAACCGGTTTACGAATACAGTCACAAAGAACAAACAAATGACTATAACAAATTCAAAATTTTACTGAAGGTGCATTACATATTAACCTAACGCCCTTCCAAGTCCCATCTCCGCAGCATTGCTAGATCAGGCGCTACGTTGCCAGTCTCATTACTTAATTTACAGATTTCACATACTTTATTACCTCGTATAATAAATATTAAGTATTATAATTGTTATGTAACATAGTGTTAATTTCTGGCATAACAGTTATCCAAGGGTGTAACTATTTTCTCGAAGGTTTCCACATAAGTGCAAATGACAGGGAAATGAGCGACCTAGTCAGTGCTATTTTTAATTTTTTATAATCGGAATTAACGATGCATGCCACTGCATTTGCATTTATGACTTTAACTGTGTCCGATCGGTGTTAATGTCAATGTTATCGCAACCGGAAATATCCAACGATTTTAACGGACCAACAGAATTAAATATTAATAATATTACCTACTATATTTTCGTGAAGCATTCAAGGGCACCTATAATTATATATGGTTTGCAAAAACATTATTATATATATAACTTCGAAATCTACAGATCTAACTATACAGATCTAAATTATTTTTTGTTATGCGTAAATATATGTACCAGTTACCTCAATTATTATTAATACATTATTTCGTTTATTGATTTTCTGTTTTGTTTGACGTTCGATACATACCTACGTAAATTTGTTTCTATTTAATTACTATATTAATATTCGGACCATGTAATTATAAAATAGATTGGTGGAAGACATTTTTCCAATATTTGTGGTATTTTATGGCTTTGTTGAATAATAACGTCTATTATTATCCTTACTAATAACTTACCTATTAACGAATTTATGTTTTATGTTATCTTTATTGCTAAAAAACATTTTTCAATTAAGTTTTCAAAAATTTTAAATGTCATAATGCCATATACTAAAACTTTTTTGAACTACGTAATAGTATCCCATAAGAAAAATATTTGTTGTATTTTCTCACTACTAGATTTGTTGTATAGATATCATCAAAAGTTTTTGACATATTTTGACTAGCTTTGAATGACATATGAAGATTTTCTTGTGGTTATTATGGCCTGGAAGGATCCATATAATATATACCTACCTATAGAGTGGATAAATAAAGTTAAAAGAGTATGAAAGTTATTATAGCTATAGAAAATGTAAGTTAAAATAAGAAATATTTTCGTTCAAGAAATTAATTCGAAAAGAAAAATTATAAATGCCTCTCTACGACGTACCTATCTCACAATGTGTTTTATCATTATCTTTTATATATTTTAAATTGCTTTTCATCCTCAACATGTTGGATATTAGATCCAAATTTGGTAAAATTGAAACAGGCGAAATCAGAGCGGAAAGTAGCAAACAGTAACGGATTGTTATTTAAATTTGCAGCTGTTACACAAGAGTTAAACGAAACCCGTTTTTGTCGTTGAATGTGCTCGAGTTTGTTGTCATTTAGAAACTTTGTTTTGCCTGATGTAGCAAAAACGAAAATAAAAAGCATAGCGAGCTAAAAAAAGTGACAGAAAAAAAAACTGAAATGGCTTCAACCAAAGAGAAAACGATATTTTTTGCAGCCAACTACTAGTTTTGACAATAGGGAGTTTTTTAGATAATGGTATAACATTGTGAGTAAAAGGGATAATTGATTGATAAATAATTAATTGAAGATTTCTTCTCTGTGATATAAAAAATGTGTCGTTTATTAATATTTCTATCAAAAGACTGCGAATTATTCAATTTTAAGTTTAAAAAAATATTTTGTTGAGCTCTAGACTGTCACACTTATAAAAATACAGGTATAGGGTGTTTCATTTAAACAAATTTATACTTGTTTCATATTGTGACTTTTATATATTTGTTAATTTTAATAAGGCCAAAAGATAATGCAGAGAATTTACTAAAAAATCTTATGTAACAGTTTTTTTTCTATCTCGTATAATAGATATCATAATATAAACCAAAACCCTGCATAATGGCAAATAAATATTCGAATTAAATCCAAAATGATTACTGCACTTTTTAATTTTAAAATTTGTATTATATCGATATTACCAAAATTTAAAACAGTCTTAAAAGGGATTACGCAGCTTATATGTAGACTCTAAAAACATTATAATAATTTGTAAATGACAATATAATTCCCTTCAATCCCATTGCTATAGGTATACGTCATCATCAGATATTATGGATCAGGATTTCGACCTTATTGGGTCTCATAAGCACGATATATCTGACGATGAACAACATTGATCGAGAATCGAGAGCCTCCGCTTGTTTTCTTTCCAGGAGAAATACAGCGGTGGCTTATGGAACTCCCTCTAGGGTGCTCAAATAGGACTCGACGTTCTTACCTTTGAGCTGGACGGACGTACCGCTGGTGGTATCGAATCCTACTTGTAGCTTCCCTACACTAGAGGACAGGTCATAATTTTCCTCTAAGGACAGTTCTATATGTCACCACTGTAAAGTAATAATTGCATAGCTACAATGAGGAGTATGGGAATCAATAATGTCATGAGAAATGTGCTCCTAATTATCAGAATATTCAGAATCATCGAGGTAATCAATCCGTAGTGATTTAAAGATATTATTGTTGTTACTCAAACTACTAAATTAGCTACAAAAGCTAGTTCATGATCACAAGACGCACGACGCCGTCTGTCGTAACATAATAAGCAGCTATTTGTTAACAAAACAATGAGACGATGGGAAATAATAGACCACTTAGCTTAGACGCAGTTCGCAAGAACGACTCACCGAAACGGAATTTTAAAAAAATGCTTATAAAAGGAGGCATTGAAGAAATGCTTTATGTATGTACAGGGTGATCGACTTATCGAAGGAAGTATGTTTTTATTAGAAACGGCTGAGCGAAATTATGTTTTGTGAAAGGCAAATCACATTTAATTACCTTCACTGAATGATAAGGCAACCATAAAAAATATATTTCAAGGCGCTAAGCGTCGTGAAGCCTCAATTTTATTTTTCAGCGCCATACCATTTTTACTCATTATAAAGGTATATTAATTATGAGTTCTTTTTCATTTTTGTTTTATATTTTGAATAGGTACCTATTTAAAATGTCATGGTCGATTTCTCGTTGCGAACTATATATATTTTTTCTTGTAAACTGCTGAATGAATATAATTTATGAAAGAATAAATCAATGTATTTATATCGAAAGAGACAATTTACATTCTTCAATTACAAAGTACCTCAGTATAAGCAAACATTTTTTGTCAGGAGTAACTTTTTTTTCGAAAAATCAAGAATATTAAATTTAGGAGGACACGCTATACGAGGTGTGGCTATTAAATAACCGAACTGATGCTGCTACTAGCGCACTGCGAGCGACAAGTTTGAACAGAACTGTGTCTGGTGATACCTTCCCCACCTTGAGCTCGCTGGACAAGCCAGTGAGTCGCTCAGTTTAGCACTAGTTCAGCGCTAGTGACGCGTCGAAAAAAATGTTAAGTGTTCAGCTGGAGCAATGGGTTAATCTCAAGTTTCTTGTTAAACCGGGGAAAACTTTTACAGAAGCTTAGGCAATGTTAAAAGAAGTGTACGGGAATGAATGTTTATCCCGCACACAAGTTATTGAATAGTTTAAATGGTTTAAAGAGGGACGTGAAACGACCGAAGACGATCCGCACCCCGGACGGCCCTCAACGTCAAAAACGGACGAAAACATTGAAAAAAATGGTAAATTAATCCGCGAAGATCGTCGTCTAAGCATCCGAGGGCTTGCTCAAATAACAGGAATGGACAAAGAATGTGTTCGCCAGATTTTGCATGAATCTGTCAACATGCGCAAAGTTTGCGCAAAAATTGTGCCAAAACTCCTCACTCCCGAACAAAAGGAATCAAGAATGAACATTTGCGCTGACATTCTAAACAACATTGACACTGGTTCAGGCTTGTTAGACACGGTGACACTGAAGGGGACAAGATTCGAAAGTGTGGAAGCGGTTAAAGCAAAAGCGACGGAGGTTCTGAACCAGCTGACAGAAGCGGATTTCCAGAACTGGTTTCAACAATGGAAAAGTCGTATGGAACGGTGTAGAGATCGCCATGGAGAGTAAATTTAAGGCGAAAAAGGTACTATAATTGGTAACGAATAAAAAGTGTTATGACATACAGCAGTTTACGACATCGACATTTACACCAAGCGTTAAAGTTAATCTCCCCTTCGTATTATACAGTCGCTTCCCTAATACGAGTGCAATTAGCATTTGAAGAGTCACTCGAGTGTTAGAAAATGCAGATCGTGAACTCGGTATTGAAGCGGCGATGGTACCGGCAGACCTTAGCACTATTAGAACTGGTATTACTTAAGACATTACTAAAATGTGTAACGCCATAATGATCGGGTAGATTGTGTCGAAAGAGGCTACTCATCTTCAATTTATGCATTAAAGCAGTCCCTCTACTGTGTTATTTAACAGAAAAGCGTTTAGAACCTTTAACGTGCACGAAATG
This sequence comes from Aromia moschata, assembly GCA_029963805.1. NCBI lineage: Eukaryota > Metazoa > Arthropoda > Insecta > Coleoptera > Cerambycidae > Aromia > Aromia moschata. The sequence continues at coordinate 234,417 of JAPWTK010000086.1, read as the reverse complement.
CTTGATTTTATTTGAAATCTACGGGGTGGCCGAGGATTCAGTTAAATTGTGTGAAACCTACTACGATTGTCGTGAATATTTCCTTGGCATTTGTGTATTATTAAAATTACAATTTAATTATTCAGTGGTCAAGGTGCACAGTGTATTTTTAGAGTGTTATCTTATTTTTTAACGTTTTTTTAACGTGTTTTATTTTTCAAATACGTTTCCATTTTTGATACGTAGAATTATAATTTTGTATTATAGTCATAAAATAATTGATTTGATTGTATTTACTGAGAAATTTTCATTATAGTGTTTGTAAAATAGGTAGTTAAATTAGAAGATCTAATGAAATGATAACGAAAACATTAATAAATAATAAACATTTCTATTCACCTATATACCATCATCTAGTGGCGTCTGTGAGTCGGAAAAAACGCTGAAAAAGTGATCTCAATTTACCCGGATCGAGATACCTCCTCCCCCTTTTTCGAGGATGCTGAACACGATGCCGGTGTCAGAATGTCTCTTTGGGATTGCACAACCCATCAAAACGGCCAAAAACCACCCCCTACATCATTTCCTTGTAAAAAAACGCCTTTTCCCCCATTTTCGAGGATGCTGAGGAGCACAGTGGTGGTGTTGAAGATGACTTTCTACCCTCACCAACCCCTCAACCGGTCAAAACCCCCCGGGAAGGGTGATTTTTTATTTTTCTTTGGTGGTGTTCAATATCCCTTGCGACCCCCTACCAACCCTTCCACCAGTCAAAACTCACCCACGAAAGGGGTATTTTTTTATATAAACGGCAAAGTGTCTGCCCCCCCCCCCCCCCCACCGTTTTCGAGGATGATGAGCACGGTAGTGATGTTGAAGATTATTTCCGATCCCCACCAACCAAAACCTCCACCGATCAAAAACTTCCGACCTCCACCGGTCAAAATTCACCCCCCGAAAAGGGTATTCTTTTTACCTATATCAGCGGCAAAACGTCTGTCCCTCCCGCTTTCGAGCATGCTGAACACGTTGGTGGTGGATGATTTTTTTTTCAAATCCCTTCAATCCCCAAATTAATAAATAAATCACCCCTTTCGGGGGTGAGTTTTGGTTGGTGGAGGGGTTGGCGGGGGGTCGCAAGGGATATTGAACACCACCACCGTGTTCAACATCCTCGAAAACGGGGGGACAGACGTCGCTGATATAAAAAATATAAAAAATCACACCTTTCGGGGGTGAGTTCTGACCGGTGGAGAGGTTGGTGAGGGTCGGAAGTCGTCTTCAACACCACCACCGTGCTCATCATCCTCGAAAATGGGGGAAAATACGTCTTTTTACAAGGAAATGATGTAGGGGGTGGTTTTTGGCCGTTTTGGGGGGTTGCGCAATCCCAAAGAGACATTCTAACACCGGCATCGTGTTCAGCATCCCCGAAAACGAGAGGCGGAGGTACTCTCGATCCGGGTAAATCGAGATCAATGTTCGTCCGACTCACAGACACCACTAATCAGATTAGTTGCCAGTTTAAATGTCCTACAGTTTCTAAGCATGAGAAATATTGGACCATATATAGATATAGTGTGGCGAAAACACCAGTATCTGGTCAGCTTGACGGCAAAACAAGGGTGACTCACCGACATGTCGCCACGTTGCGTGGGCCTCTAGAGCTTCCGCAGGTTTCTGCATCTTTCGAAGCGGAGTTCTGGAATGTGGCGGAGTTCTGGAACCAGCCAACCGGTTATGTAGAGAGGCATATCGACGCGGGATGTCAGTCTATCTTTGAAATAAATTACGCGCGGTCGCTGTCTTCGTACAGTCGAATATAAATTGTACAGAAATAAATTAGTGTTAGTAATTAAGTGTTTCATCCGTATTTGTATTTGTTAAATAAATAGTGTTAGTTAGTTGAAAGTTCACACCTTACGAACCCGTAGCGAACAAAACGCTACAATAGGATAATTTAAATTGAATTGCGGCGGTTTTGTTGGTCCACCCTGTAAGAGCAGAAATATCACCGACACGCCGCCTATGTTTGCAAGACCAATTTGCACCGCGGGCCGATATTTTTACGCTTCCAGATGTTGCAGATAGCGCTAACCCGTATATCCTTGACGCCGCAAATTAAGTTGCCGCTCGGGGAATATATTACCTTTAACAATGACGCTAATAAGAGTTTATGTCGACCATTACTGGCAGCGTTTTTGTGCATCGAAACGGGGGACCGCTGTCCGCGCCAATTTTCGAGCTGAGAGGAAGAATGAGCGGCTTTTGTTTCGCTCTATCTGATGGATGACGGCTCTTATGCTGCGTCTCCACTACCGTCAACTCGTACAACTTTGGCCACCCCATACAACTACGTGCCACACACGTTTTTTGAACGTTTGCATGCTCTAGTGGCTTCTGGGGTGAAGTTATGAGTTTGGAAACATTCCCAAGTATAGCGCGATAGCAGAGACGCAGGTTTACCAATACAACAGGCTTTTCAGTGAATGTCAGTGGCAGTGACATAATATCAGTTTCCCGTTTTTACTCAGTTTTGTGATTGTCCAGTGAGTCTCATCTGGCTACACAGTTGTAATTAGTTCACGAATCTGATAAGTTTATATATTCTAATCTATAATTTCAGCTACAAATTATCATATAAGGGAACGGACCCATTTTTGACAATTTTTTACCCCCCCCCCTCGGTGACCACCCGTAGTATATGTCAAGACCCCCCCTCCCTCTCTAGTTTTCACGTAGTAATTCATAAATATGGTTTTAAATCATTTTTTGCAAACAGAAAGTTAAAAAGAAAATAATTTGGCTCATGTGCGTCAGTGTTGCCACCTGTAATTTTAAAAAGCGCTAAACGCTGCGCGCCATATTTGAGTATAGCTCGAAAAAGCGCGAGAGTTCCCTAGAGGATATTGACTACGTGACGAAAACATAAGCCCCCCCTCCAGCCCCTGTGACCAAGCGTGGTATTTTGAAGATCCCCCTCCCCCCTCCCTGAACGGGTCACGTAGTATGGGTATGTTCCCTAAGGCGTTTTCAAAAGTGCGTTATTTTCTGCGCAACATCAACAAATGTCAAAAATGGGAACATCAGGGTGCAACTTAGTGCCATCGTTTTTGGCACGATTCTTGTCTTTTGTTTTTTTTTGTCTTTGTTTTCTGGCTAAACTGACTTTTAGCCAAGACTGAAAGTTTTGAGAAATTTTATTTTGCAAAGTTTATGAAGGTCATTCTTCAAGAAGAAAATGTTATTTTCTACATAGTTATCTAATGTATTGAGCATTTGAGCTGCCTACCGTTGTGGTATTTTCTACTAATATTGTGATTTTTTTTTCTAAGTAATAACCTTCGTTAAAAAACTTTTTGAGTGAGAAAACGATTTTGAGTAATTTAATTTTGTAATGTTTGTAAAGGTTACTCTTCAAGAGGAAAATGTTTTTTTCTACAAAGTTACTGTATTTAAATAAAAAAAAAAAAAGGAAATACTTTGCATTTCTTTGTATTTTAACGTTTCCTAAAAACCTGGGAAAAAATGTAAATTTTAGAGAAATATTTTTTTCTTAGTCCCTTAGCAAAGTCAACATGCCGAATAACAAGAAAACAATTACAACAAGTTGCCACTGGTCGATTATCATATTGGAACATTGGTGGAACATTATTGTACCCTCATGGGGTACAAAAAATTCCCCTCTCCTCGCCTATAAGATTGAATTTTTTACCATCATGGCATTCAATAACTGAAATATGTAGGTATGTTGGGGAAAAATTTCATTGATATACGATGCTTAATAAAGTAATCATAGTTAAAAAACCTCAAAAGTGGCTCAAAGTTCTATGAGTTGACGGTACTATTGCATCGTTGCAACTGGCGACCGCTTCATAAAGGCTCAAAGGGTACAACCTCCCAAAGATATTACGAGAATAAGTCTTATTATTAGTGCAATGCATCACGGACCTAGACGCGTCAAGGTGGGTCATAAATAAGTCCGAAAAGTGTGCTATAACGTAGGCCCGGCACTATACAGCTCGACGATAGTTATAATATCTAAGTATAAACCGTATTTTTAAGCGTCTTGTAAAATATGTATGCGTGTATATATTGCCTGACATACGTACGCCACTGACGATGCCTGGTAACAACCGCTCCGTGAGGGTTAGGGAACAGCATGATATAATTGATCATTATCTCGGAGCGACGATTCCAGTGTCGAAATTTAGTATTTTACGTTAGCTCGATGATAGGGGACGGACGGTGGAATGCACGTTTAAATATAATTTTATGTGTCGTGAGTGGCTAACTAATAAGCGTGTGTACATATTTTATTGTGTGTACGTATTTTGCACCGTGTAAGTACGTCTTTATTTTAGTTTGTTTTATGTATTTACATATTACATGATTTTGTATGCATTTTTTCAATAATATCACGGTCCTTACCATTTATGAATAGACTGAAAAAGTTGTCGCATATTTTATGTATTCCTTGCAATCGTATATGCACCCTAGGAATTTGCACTAATTCTGAATTTTACAATTATCCCATATACTTAAAAAGAAGTGTACGAACATAATTGTATTTATTTTCAAATTTTTATATTCCTTAACTAACCGGCCTGCAAGAAAATAAAATTGAAGTTCTATAAAAAAATAAAAATATAAATCAACCCTGTTATAAGACGAAAGAAAGAAAAAATGTCTATTGAATAAGTGGTTCAAAAATGTCGCCCCGTTGTGCTTCCGAAAAACCTAGTCTATCGTAAAACTCAGTTCTTACGCGTTCAACACTTCAGGGGAAATATTATTTAGGACTTGTACAATTCTGGCCCGTAAATCATTTAAATTTCGTGGTCTTTCATGTTCATGTGCGTAAACAGTTTGATTTATTTGTTAAATATTTGTTGGCATTTAAGGAACCGCTTATAAAAATGGCCCAACGATGGAATCGCCCAAAATACCAACCCAAACTTTTAACTTCTAGGGATACTGCGTACGCACAGGAATAATCAAGTGCTTATTTTCCGTAGACCAATAACGATATAATAATTCAATTCACACGTGCGCATTATAATTTATGGGCGGGGCGTCCGGCCTACATATTTTATTGCTACCCTATCACGAAAGACAGAGAATAACGCTCATAAAAGTTTTAAAATGACATATCAGTCTGGCAACTATGGATGTAATATATCTCTGTCAGTTCCCTTTACTTGAAGAGTTTATTCTTTTCTATCTTTTAATGCTCGGCTTTGAAATTTTGGACGTTCCAACCCTGTATATTTCGTAGACGCCGAGAGTGTGAAAGACATTTAGATTCGAATATTCATCAACAAAATATTACTGGTACTTTGCCCATGTAGCCTTTCGTGAAACGTGGTCGGCAATATTCACTTCAGAGGTTTTTGTTTGTCAAATATGTATGTATCCGATTTTCTATTGTCAAGTCGCCATACATTGTGTAAAACATATTTACAGAAAACATCAATGTGTCATGGGAAATGTCAAAGATAATAGACGCAATAAATTTCTGTGGCTGACAGTAGACGAACAACAGCTTTTTGCGGTGATAAGGTCGTTAATGTTCTGATACGAATTTGAAATGTTTGAGATATTTCGCCCCCGATATTGATAGCTAGTTACAGGTTCTGTAAACAACGGCCTAAAAGTATAGAAATAGTAGTAACACGTGCATTGTCCTCTGTGGATGTAAAAAATAATAATGTACTGATGTTGGCCACACAACTGTGTGAAATTCGTGAAAGTAATGTGCGTGGTGTGTCGTCCTCTGTCCATGTGAACTATTGGAATATGGAATTTACACCTTTACCTTCGATAGCTGTAGAACGATCATTTTCCTTTTACAACCATATGTACAGGCCAAATCGCTCACGTTTAACGAGAAGAAATGCAGAAAGACTACTGGTTGTGGCAACGTACGCTCAAACAATGAAGACAGTCGATGTTTCTAAATCACATAAGCGATAGGTGGTATGTACATATATTCTTCAGGTCAGAATAATGTGATACGACTTACCCTAGTCAAAGTGTTGATGATATTCAAGATACATGCTGTCAACGTTTTAATTTAGTGTTTAATTTTCTTCTATAATTTTCTAATAAATAGAGATAATGGCATGGAATAAGAGACTAAGGATTTTTTTAGGTGAGAAATTTAATACACGAATTATACAACAACAGTAACTGACGCAAGACTACTGCAATCAGATTATATTGAGGCAATCCCCATCACATGCTCAACGAGTTGCATATATGTATGTCGCATTGCCGTAAGCCAGCTTTATTCATGCTGCATAAAAGCAATATTTTATGCCTTAAGTACTTAGGAAACTGCAAATCTTTGGTCCTTCGAGACGGATTATTGAGTGCAATATTTCTTAACGCGTAGGTTGAATGAAACTTTATAATTATCTATCGGAAAATAACAATGCCATTGATATTATTACTATTTCACTATTGCGTTAACGCTCAGGCTACTTTTGGTTCAAAGTACATAGACATAAAAGTAAGTGCGTTTTCTCGGAACAGCGATTCGTCGCGGATGTGAACTGAAAATATGCCTGTCTGTTATTCTTTGCGTTTTGCGTTTCGAAATAATTTGGTTTCACTAAAGGTAAATATTGGAGTCGCCTTGTGAATTTCTATTTACTATATATGTGTTATCCAAACAAGGAGATTGTGTGTACGCATTATTCATAGAATTTGTTGGCAGAATCTCGGTAATAGTTGTCAAATTATGAACTGTACACCATGGTCAGTCAGTAAACAGTACGAAAGGCACAGTGTAGCTCAAGGTACAGTAACATTGGAAAACTTTGTTTTTGTACGTATGAAGGTCAGAGTACATTTGAAGATAATATATATGTAGAGTTTGCGAAATTATAAAATACATTGAACAAATAAGAGTATAAAAAGGACGATACTAATATCATCACAAATAATATAACAACAAGAGTGTACAAAATAAGACAAAATATTAGACATCACATCGAATTCTTAAATTATTAACCCAATAAATTATACATATATTTTAATGAACTATGAGTTTCCATTCTATTCTACAAAATATACCAGCCATATCGACCACACTGTATGTTCTGATTTCTGATTGTTCATTGAATATGTAACTCGTCCTATCTATGAACCTTGACAACAAGAAGTAATTGTGCTTGGTCAGTTATATTAATTATAACTTTACTATTAATTGGTTCGTTTGGTAATGTTAATGGTTTATTAACTATATAACAATCGAATAATGGTCTACATACCTACATACATATATGTATGTAGGTAATTATTTGCGTGAACAAAAACAATATGATTCGACGTCGATATATTTATAACTCATAGTAAAATAAGGAACAACGTGATTATAGTTCTTTTTCTGCACTGTTAAACATACATAGCTTGTAGTGAGTAGAACTCTCAGTGAAATTATTGAATACATTTCAACTTTTTTAACAGGTATTATAGGCGTCAGAATTTAAGATGCCAGTGCCAGTACGGAAAAATTGCGAACTAACGATTGGGCCATTAACCGTTTGTTTTTACATTGCTTTTAATGTATTTTATATTCAAGTTGCCGCTTTAATTTATTATTTATGTGTAGTATTTGATTATTTACTGCCTAAAAACACATTTTGTGATCAAGGTTTACTGTTTACAAGTTGCTGGCATAATTGTAGTGGATTTCTTTTTGATTTTTAGACTGATAGAAGATATGGACATGTGGAAGATACATTTTTAGGTTGGATCGATTTATTTTGAAAAGTTTTAATAAATACTTCAAGGTATACATGTGTTTTTTTTTTACAAAATTGTTCAATATTTTAATTCAACACGTTTTTAAGTAGAATGGCAGACAACATTGAATATCTTCACATATATGGTTATTTAGACGACACTGTAATTTCAAAGTGTGTACAAGAGGGTGAAACATGTTCTGAATGCAGGCCATTCATAAATTTGAAGGTACTGCAGTTTTTTCAGTATTTTCCGCTTTTTTGAATCCTTAACTGAAACAGACAATAATAGTGATAAATATCTTTACATTAACCTTAAAATTCTAAAACTTACATCGATAAAAGTAATCCTCCTCAGCAAAATGAAGAGAACAGACTAATAAATTTACTAACGGGCTTTCCTATCCTCAGTTCTAATATCCAAGCCTGTCTATACATTCCTTTTGACCAAATTTATTTATAAGGGAAACTTGATGTTTTCCTTGTCCAGAATATATATGAAAAGTTAATTGGGGATCCTTCTTAATCGAGGACGAACAGCGAGGTACACAACAACAGTGATTCATTCTAATTATAATAGTCACAAAATAACGCTACCTAATGTTATAATTTTTAATGAATACAACACAAATATAAACGGAAAATTTTCAAAGCACAATGGCACTTAAATGGACGTTTGAATAAACGATGGCCCAGCCGTTAGTTTGTTGAGTGACCACCAGGGCGCGTAACGCTTATGTTGTTTTACCTAATGTAATTATGATTTATTTCATGTGTCGTCATGCTTTATTATCTCACTATTTTCGTATTTTGTTCTTCTCTATGTATTTCCACCATTTTTATTTATCTATTGTGCAAAAAATTTAAATATCTTTTATATTTTTACAAAAAAAAAATCCTCAGAATTGACTGTTGACTAAATGAGAAACCGTATGGTATCATAAGTCATGCAGAATTTTTTTTTTTTCGTTAAATGAAATATAAACAATCTTCGACCATCAAAAATTGAAAATAAAGTAACGTAGTATGGATTTGGTCAGCGCAGTGAAATGCGAAACCACTTGGTGAAAAACGGTTTCGTTTTTCTGTCTTAATTTCAAGCACTTTGGTTACAGACAATAAGCCTTATGTCTAGAGGAAACAATGCCGACTATAAATATCTATATGTATATCAGTCTCGGTAACAAAGGCAGTAGCGTTTCATTGGGGTTTCAAATAAGTGAACTAAGTAGACAGATTATAATATTTTTTTGTGTAGATAACGTAATGTTTTATATGTATAAACATTAAAGTAAAAAAAAAAGTATTTATCACTTGACTTGATATTCGAGAAACTTTATATCAAATATTATTATTAAAAAGTAACGAGGTCGACTAAAGATTTTGCTCTGTATTTCACTTCTCCCAGTTTCACAAACATCTTGACTATGTGATGTGGCTTTTTATAGTAATTATTTATGAATAGTAGTATTGTAGAGCTTTGTCCATTATGTTGACATGGTTAAAAGTCTTATTTAGCTTATTATCCGACTTACCACCCTTAAAGCCAGTGAAGTCAAAAATCTAATTAGGTACAGGGGCATACCAAACTGATACATAGCCATACCAAATTAAGTAGGTAACAGTGGCGGCTCGTCAGGGGAGGCAGAGGAGGCAGTGCCTCCCTTGTGAAAGTTACAAATAAGTTTTTTTTATATATAAACCTACTATACTTTAATTGTATTTAATAAAATTAAAATTCAATGTAGTACCTATAATACTTTAATTACCTTTCATTTTTAAATTCATATATCGGGTAAAAAATTAATCTCTAAAAATAAAAATATTAATGAACATATGTCAACGGAGTTCCTGCCTTATTATTTGCAACATATTCGCCCTCATAAACGACCCAGCGCTTAGTCTATTGCTGTGGTGACAAGCCTCCGATGCCAGTGTTTTCACATATGTATTTATACGGAATAGGGGACTTTACGCTCGCAACTATCTGCGTTGCTAACAAATTTTACCCTTAACTCCAGTGGCATTAAAGGTCATTTAAAAAAACTACATAGCGGAGGCAAACACCCCCACCTCCCACTTCTCACACATGACAACGCAGAAAGCGAGTTATTTGATTTCATTAACCTAACAACCTAACCTACAAAATTTAATATATTTTATAGTTCTGTCTTTTGGAAATTTTTGTTGGAAAGAGCCGTTATTCTTGCCGGTTTTTTTTTGAGTGTTTTGAGTGGCATAGGAGGGTAATAATTATTGAAAGTGTTCCATATTACTTACATAAGTCATTATTTGAACGTTTTATTTCATTAACTATACAAAATTATAATGGAGGTAACTGGCGAGTGTAGTAGTTTGTTTCATAAAAAATAACAATACAAGTTGTCATGACACTTCAATAAATATTCGAACCTGCAATGATACTGTTGAGTATCATATAAAGTACAAATTTAGTCGCCTGTCTTATGAGGATAAATTATTTGTTAAAGATTTAAGAGTACCACGGCTAGATCTAGGTAAAACTTTAATTAATCAAGGTAAGCCGGCTGCTCGTAGTTTTGTTAATACGTGCTATGATAAATGCAAATGGCTAAGTGGTTCTTTAACTTTAAATAAATTATTGTGTTGTGTATTATTTTCAAATCGTGGAGAAGATGCATGGAAAAGTCTGGATTTTGATAAAATCTTAAAACTTTATCTCGTTCACTTGACACATTCAAAAAAGTCAGGAACATCTTTTAATTGTAAAATAATTTGACGGAAACTCTACACCCTCCCGATGGTTTTGCTGAACCAATAAAATATATTAGGTACATTATGTTAGACAAATGTACTTAATATATTTTATTCACCAAGTAGAGGTCCTTCTCCTAACTATGCGGCATATTACTAACAGTGTTTATCATCACAAAAATTTAGGAAATAAAAATTTTTACAAAATATGTTTGTCTCCCCAAAAAAAGTTCACGAACCGCCACTGGTAGGTAATAGATATATTAATTAAGTATTTTAAAAAATATAGTAACATAGGAATTATCTATTACTATTTGCTATTCCAACTAATCCTTCTACCTCTACTGGCTCAACTGATTACGTCCAAATATAATCAGTTCCAGATCTCGCTAGGATTCATAAGTGTTAATTCTTAAAGTGTTCTAAAGTTATCGTCTATACAAAAAGGTCAACAGATAAGCAGGCCGACAGAGAAGCAGAATTTTTATTCTATTATTATTATCATTTTTTTTTTCATCGATAGTAAGTAAATAAAAATAAGTAACAAAATGAATGAAACAATATTTTTATGTGCACAAGCCGTCCCTGGAGAATATCCGCGCCGTTACAGAAATGCAACGGATCACGATCGTTACCAAATAAGTTAGGAAATAGTCTGAATACCTTCGACAGCGCAGAACCAGAAAAACGAGTCTAATAAAATTCCAAGCGGAACGAGCCAAAAAAAATCTAATTAAAGGCGACTATTAATCGAAATGATTTGCATAAGATCTAGAGACAAGTGACCCACAAAACGCATTTTCGGCATTTTTTATTGAAACATTCCCGCGAATACGTAGAAGGAAATCGCCTAATATTCAGATTATGACATAGAAACCTTTGCAGCAACTCTAACGAATACTTCCTCCATGGTATTTTTTTACAACTAGTCGAGGCTTCGATTAATCGGTTCAAACACATTTGACAATGCCTTCTAACGTCAGTGGGTGTGAGAATAGGAGAAGATATTAGTTGTAGTTTATCTAGAAGATCATCCAAAAATGTTAAGGGATACTGTATTTCAAGTGCTTCTTGATGCGTTAGGTTATGAAAAATAGAAATTCAAACAAGATGACTCCTAGAATTCATAGTGGTCTTCATATACGATCCATTGGTACATCGTTGTTTTTTCCAGTTCATTAAACAGCAATGTTCTTTCCGAGATAGATCTCTTGCTCAAAACACCTCCAAACACTGCAGGAAGATGCTGAAATAAGACTGTAGTCCTGATTTGGTACGATCGGATTAACACATTTCTGTCGGTGATTCATTTCTTGGTCAAGCGCTATTTTGCCATCAAAGAAAAGTGTCATGAGTTGTTTGATTTCAAATCACAAGAGTGATACCGATGAAATTTAGAAAACTTAAAACTTATTTAAAATAGTGAATTTTCATCAAAGAAACTTCACAGGACATAAAAAAGGTGTTTGGATCTGGGGGTCAGGCCACACGTTTCTTTAAATTTTGCAAAAATTGACAATTTGCAAAATCTAAAAATTTGCTCAAAAAATTTTGAAAAAAGTGCATTCCTTGAGTGATTTTAAAAACTTTTTTGTTCTTGTCAATTTTTTGTAAAAAGCGCATCATTTTCGAATAAAAAAAAATCAGAAATTAAATACATTCCACACATTCATGAGGTTAACTACCAATTTTTGACAAAAATTTTAACAAAAAAAGAAATATGGGACTTATCTAGAATTGTACAAGAAACTCAAAAATGGCAAAATAAATAGGGGTTGTCATTTAAAATTTTAGGGGTAGGTGCCCTGGGGATTAGGGGGTTGAAAGTAAGTAATACGACAACAAATGCTTCAAAAGTTGTCTCCCCTTGATATGTAAATTGACGTGTTTCGCCAAATTTTGATACTGTCATTAGTTTAGGCAATATTAAATGCTGTTCATTTTCAAATTGACACTGTGTATATATGTATATATGTATATATAATCTATATTAGTTTTTCTAGAGCGGTACACAAGTTCAAGTCAAAACAATGATTTTTTTACAAAATGGCGGCAATTTGAAGAACAAAAAAATACAAAAAACTCGACCTTTATTTGTTTATAACAACCGTAATTATTAATCAATTGTAAAAATAATGTGTACCACTCTAGATAATTTAGTTATAGAGCTGCAGTTAAAATTTCAAGTCAATTGGATAAAAATTGCCGAAGTTATGCACGACGATTATAAAAACATGGTTTTGAGAAAAACGCGTTTAAAGTGTCAAAAGAGCGTTAGACTAAAGGGCTATTACAGTCCAAAATGTCTTCTCTCATTTGGAAATAATTTTAGTAACGCCATCTATTAATCATTTTCAAAAGGATAACTCACTTTCTATGATTAAAATTTATCGACGTTGTCCTGGACACTCCAAAATGCTTAGTCGCAGCGAAGCGGTATTTTCGAATATTTTAAAGCGTTCGACTTTCATGAATCAAGAATCGAGTCGAAAATAATAGTTATACATTAAATCCATCAAAAATTCCTCTTGGATATGATTTTTAGGATGTTTTTACGTCATTTAAAGCAAAAAAAAATAGATTTTTTTTAAGTGATGTAACCTCTTAATGTATTAATAATATAATATTTGCATGATTTTAAATATTTTACAACAATTTTGAGAAGATTCTCGGGAATTACATTCTAATTAAAAGTTTCTCCAGTATCTGAATTCTGGTGGTTTACATTTTGATTCAATAAAGCGTGTTCAAATCCGCGACCGTCTTTCTTCCATTCTTCAACGGAAATCCAGTGCATCAACAGCGGTTACATAAAATTTACCTGTTACCGGTGCTTTATCTCAATCGCTTCTTGCGCTCAGATAAGAACACCTGCAACCGGTCCACCTTGCGCGGGCAAGGCTGCCTCCGATATTTTCGGTCGGCCGAAAAAATTAGCCATAAGGGACGCATTTGGAGTAAGGACAATCTAAATTATCGGCTGTCGAAGAAGACGGCTATGAATTAATTGTTAGTAGACGTCGTTCGAAATCGTCGTCGGTTGTTATTCAACCGACACCAATGACCTTTATTATTCGCTTCCTACTAGTTTACTCTATCGTTAATTAGCGAAGCGTTTTGTAATTTTAATTCGCTGTGACGTTTTCGGTTTAATACGGAGAACTTGTAAAGTGTCAACACGGCAAACAATGCAATTTTTTTTATCATGTAATGGTAATTAAATTAAGGTAATTTGCAGTGTAGTGAGCTATGCCTATATAATCGATATTCTTCTGCGACTAAAGCTGTAAAATAATCACGTATTCATCGTCAACAGCATTACTTTTTTTCACGTTTTTTTGTAGGTGTACAAATAAGTTTCCGCCGTTTGACAAAAGTTGGCGCCACCAGTAAGGTATGGTTAAAATTGTCAGATGTAAACGTCATCACATCAGGCAACAACATAACCTTAAAATATTAGTGATTTTTTATCGGTATAATATATTCTTTTGTGTGCGAAAATGTCGAGTTTTGAGCCGAATAAGCGTTATTTGCGGGAACTTTTGATTTATTTCTTCAATTTGAAGAAATCTGCAGCTGAGGCGTATCGATTGCTTGTAGAAGCATATGGTGAGGCTGCCTTAAGTGAGAGAAGTTGTCGTGAGTGATTTCAAAAGTTTAAGAACGGTGAATTTGACATCGAAGACAAAGAACATAGCATAAGGTCGAAAGTGTACGAAGACGCTCAACGAAACCATTACTGGAGCTGTCTACCGAACACAATTGATGAGATTGAGTCGAGCACTCAAGGAAAAGCGCGCCACTACTACTCCAGACATGACAAAGTTATTGTCCTGTATGATAATGCTCGTCCACATGTTGCTGCGCCGGTCAAAACCTATTTGGAAATACTCAATTGAGAAGTTTTACCCCATCCGCCTTATTCACCATACATTGCTCCTGATTTCCACTTGTTTCGATCGATGGCGCATAACCTGTGTGAGCAACACTTCACATCATATGAAGATACCAAAAATTGGGTCGATTCGTGGATAGCCTCAAAAGATGAAGCATTCTTCCGACGCGGTATCCGTATGCTACCAGAAAGATGGGAAAAAGTAGTGGCAAGCGATGGACAATACTTCGAATAAAACATTATGTACCGCCCTTTCGCAATAAATTCCCAATTTTTTATTAAAAACGGCGGTTTACTAAAAATGATGCCCCTGTTCAAAGAAAGGCCATTCGTTGAGAAATACTTCGTCTATAAACTCTTAACATCATCTAATTCTGATTAGAATCGCCATTATTGTAAGGCCAGCAAGGGATAAAAGTCGCATGGAGCTACATTTCCACCAACATCATCCAACATTAACCACGTAAAGTGGACTATTATAGTGATGAAATTTCCAGTTACCGATTAATTCGTATCGCTTTTTGGGGATATGATCGTTATTGATTTGATTTGACTACCAGTACAACTGGATGTTGTAGAATCGTTTGAGGATTAGTTTTGGTATCGTAGTAAATCTTCTCATATCAAATACTGGCATTTCCTACGTTGATTCTCCAGAGCCCCGGTTTCCAGTGCTTTCCAGCCTATATGCGCCTATTCTTGCCTGCTAAGATATAGTATAGTTTCCATGGCTGTTATCAGAATGCTTCTAATGGCTCCCGTTATTCAAATACAGACTGGTCTTTGCAGTTTTGTTAGCTCCAGTTATGCCATCCTTTGATTAAATTCAGGTTAACGAGCCATAGGTTACCATGAGACCTTCCATTAACTGTCAGAAAACTCTTTTATAATAATCTTCAATATCTGCAGTACCCTGTGGAACTATGTGGATATACACCATCCCCTTATAACTAAAAAACTTTCAACGCACTTTCTTTGGTGTAGATCTTCCTTTTGTCTACTGCTTCATCTCTGGATCGTAACAATAGGTACACCAAAGACGCATCTGCAATAAAAATGGTCTTCCACCATCCATCCCCTTCTTCTTGAACAGTTCTTTTTCAGTACTCACTAATCGCTACTCTATTTGTTTTGTGGTTGGGTGATTGTTGTCCTACGACATTATTCTATATTGAATTGCAAAATAATAAAGCTACTGAACACATTTGGAACTATTACATTTGATGGTATAATGAAATGTAACCGAAACACGTTTTTTGCGCTGAATACACGCACTTTGTCGATTACACCTGCTGGATTGGAACCGATCCGTTGGAAATACGCAAATAATAGAAAATGTCAAGCGAGCCAAAAGTAGGTCGAATATTTTTTTGCATAAGGAATCGGCTCTGAGAGTCGCTTAAATCTTTGTGTCAATCGTAGTTCGTATACGCAACGTTGGGTAATGTATTTTCGGCAATAAAACTGCATCGAACGGTATCATAATAAATAATCGACCGGTTTCCAAATGTCAAGCCTTTTTTTTCGCTGTTCTAGATTGTCGAAATTGCGCAACGACGATCGTATCAAATCGAATTAAAAAGGGGGAACAAAAATGACATAATAGTCGATGTATCTATTTAATAAAAGTATATTTATTTGTACTTCCAACTAACTTTCATCTTCTGGCTCTCGAAGAATGAGATCCATTAAAAATTCAAGGTCGGGCTTCTTGATCGAAAGAGAAATTGCGTTTTTTTTATCTGTTCGTCTGGCCAGTCTACGTCGAGATATTCGCATATGATGATAAATACACGTCCATCTACCTAACTATTTGTATTCAGCTTACTGGACAATATATTTTTTGGAAATAGGGAAACAATAAGAATTGTTGAGGGAGAGGAATTACGTAAAAATATTACTTACATATTAATACATTTAAAACAGAAAAATTGTATATGAAAAATTGTGACTTGTGTTTTCGTAAATAGTTTTTTTTAGTGCCTTTCAAAAATGAGTGACATCAATTTTGAGCAACGGTGTGCTATCAGGTTTTGCTTCAGACTTGGATACAGCGCAACGGATACCGATAGAATACGGGATCTTGTACGTTCAGATCGTCGGTTGAGAACAAGAATGATCGGGGAAGAGTTAAATTTGAATCACACCACTGTTCATCAGATTTTTGACTAATGAGAAAAATCTGCGCAAAAATGGTTCCAAAAAAACGTTTCGCAGGAACAAAAGGACATCAGGAGAGAAAGGTATGTTGACATTGTGGAATCTATTGAAAATGATCCTCATTTTATGGAACGTGTCATTATTGGTGACGAGACTGAGGTGTTTGAGTACTACCCGGAAACCAAGCGCCAAAGCATGGAATTGCTTTTTGGGAACCGACCACCTGAAGGCTATTCGTATATGAGTTCCAGCACTGCTATGAGGAATGGAAGAACCGTCTCGTCTCCAGCGTTCTTCCCAGTTATTTTGAAGTTATTTTGAAGGAGACAATACTGAATTGTAATTCTATTCGAATAAAAAAAAAATATGAACCAATAAATATATAAAATTGTTGCATATAAAATTACTATTTAATTTTCTTGTTGCTGTGAATTGTAAGAGGTTTTTACCATTAATTGAATTTATTTTTTAAATTGAATATTAAGCGTTACGTAGTTTGGCTGTGAACAATAGACGATTGTATAGTGTTAATAGTGCGATTTTTTACACTTTTTTTCATATTTCTTTCCGGATGTCAGTTTCTTTATAGAAAAGTGGTGCAATATACCAAACTTAACAGAATATTTGTTCTAAATCGTGTATCCAGAAAAACATTGAGAAAAAAGATTGACACAGTTTATCCCGCAAAAAAACCTAAACAAACAAGCGTTAGACAAAAGTCACGAGCAAAATATTCGAGCTTTCTAGAAAGTTTTTTTCGTTCGAAAGTGCGTTTAAAATTGAATAACAGGGATTTCAACGATTACTATAACCAACGGAATAAGTCAATATTCTCCTTGCTTAAAGTTTTTTTTGTTTCATTGACGGTTGGGGCTTAGGTTTGGAGATTTGCGTATCCTCAAAAAAATCATACAAAACGTTATTTTTATGTTTTAATTTCAATCATTATAAAAGTATATACAGAGTGTCAAAAAAATATGACACAGTGTTGATTTAAATAAAACAACCTGAATAAAAGTTTTTCATCAGTATTATATTTGCAATGTTTCTGTCAACATGAAATAATTTTGTCTTTTCGCTTTTGTTTGTTATAGAAACCAACTTTATTTTTTTAAATGACAACCCGTAGGATTTCTCTTAGTATCTTCAAGAACAACTTATTCTCTTTACTGTAGACTAAAAATTTGATATGATTACATAAAAAAAATTTCGCAAGAAAAAAAGTTAATTTTTGTAAAATAATGTAATTGCTTACTTAAATATTTATTTTAAAAATATGGAACAACAATACAATAGTTAGCGAATGAGGTATTGACAGTAACCCATTTTCCGCTAAGCAATGCCCAAACCGGTCCCAAAACTCTTCAATAACATTTAATAGGAAGTCTTGAGGAATGGCCCGGATTTTATTCGAAATTTTCTGTTTCAATTCTTCAATGTTATCTGATCGATTGTTATAAATTTCATAATTTAAATACTCCCACAGAAATCTAAGGGATTTAGATCAGGGAAGCACACTGGCCATTCAATTTTACCTCGTCTGTCTATCCAGCGTCCTGGAAATCAAATCCAGCGTCTAGCGGACTGTAGCCGATCTTTGTCAATAAAAGCTGAAACGAAAAGGCTTGGAAGACCTATTTCAGGCTATAATACTGTGCAGATAGTGTCTTGTGACATACTTACGCATAATTACAGTATAATACGGATAACGCTCTCAAAATTCGTCTTAACATTGGCCCGGGGTTAAAAGCGGTGTCTGTTACGCAATTCACCGTGTGCTTAAATAAAGAGGATTGTATTTCACAGCGTAAGTAATCGTGTTTTGTAAGCGCTTAATCGAACGCCATTGCATACATGGTCCGGTAACCGCAATGAGGTGCTGGTCCACAATCATATAGTGGGCGTTCCCGATGGCTTCAAGATAAACTTCGTTTTCCCACTTTTAACAATGAGTTTGTTCTCGGAACATGAAATTGAAATTTTGACAATAATCGTGTACTCTTATGATGAATAATCGTCCAGAGATATATTTACGCTCCATCAGTCAGATCATCACCACATCAGTCCAGAGTCCAGATGATTGAAACAAGCTTGGTTTAATGAAGATTTTGTTGTTGATAAGCATGATAAACAATGACGATCAAGAAAATATGCGCAAATTACGCTACACCAAGAGTAGTTTTGCCCATTAATTGTGCACCAAGAACATGGTATGATCTAGAACAACAGTACCCTAGAGATACGAGGTGTGTAGATTAAGTAGTGACACTATTTTTTTTATATGTTATTCGAATAGAATTACAATTCAGTACTGTCTCCTTCAAAATAACTGTCTTGGGAAGCCACACAGCGCTGGAGACGTTATTCCATTCCTCATAGCCGTGCTGGAACTCATATACTGGATAGCCTTCAGCTGGTCGGTTACAGCCGTTTGAATGATTTCTATGGTCCCAAAATGACGTCCCTTGATGTGATTTTTCAATCTCGGGAAGAGAAAAAAGTCACAAGGAGTCAAGTCAGGCGAATAAGGAGACTGGTTAAAAAATCGTTTACGGAATGGACGTCTCTGTAAAAGTGTTGATTTACTGTTTTGTCTGGAGGCACAAACTCTTTGTGAACAATTCTCTGGCTATCAAAAAAGCAAATCAGCATGCATTTGATCTTCGACTTGCTCGTTCTTGCTTTTTTTGGGTTTTGGAGAGCTTGAAGTGTGCCATTACATTGGCGCTTGGTTTCTGAGTCGTACTCAAACACCCAAGTCTCATCACCAGTAATACACGTCCCATAAAATGGGGATCATTTTCAATCGATTCCAAAAAGTCAAGATACCTTTCTCTCCTAATTACCTTTTGTTCCTGCGAAAGGTTTTTTGGAACCATTTTTTGCGCAGATTTTTCTCATCCCCAATTCGTTAGTCAAAATCTGTTGAACAGTGGTGTGATTCAAATTTAACTTTTCCCCGATCATGCTTGTCGTCAACCGACGATCTGAACGCACAAGATCCCGTATTCTATCGACATTTTCATCGGTTCTTAAAGATGAAGGCCTTTCGCTGCGTGGTTCAACTTCAATCGACTTTCTTCCTTCTGAGAATGCCTTAAACCACCGAAAAACCTGAGCTCTTGAAAAAACAATGTCTCCGTAGGGGTGTTGAAGTTTTGCAAAAGAATACGTTGCGTTTTGCCCAAGTCTGAAGCAAAACCTGATAGCACACCGTTACTCAAAATTAATGTCTCATTTTTAAAACGCACTAAAAAAAACGGCTTACGAAAACAGTCGCAAAGAACAAACAAATTACTCTAACAATTTCAAACTTGTACTGAAGGTGCATTACATGTTAACCTACCGTCCTTCCAAGTTCCATCTCCACAGTCTCATTAGTTAATTTACACACCTCGTATTACTCATAGTTACCAGCGAATTTTTTTTCGAAATCAAGATCATCATACCTTTTTGATGATTTGAACTATGCGTGGGCGTTCTGTGTCCCGACCTTTTTGGGACACCCTGTATAATAAATGAGACTATTGATACAACTACAACGACAATAAAAATAACAAATATGACACTCGTAATTAGAAAATATCGATTTTCAGCGAGTAAATTTGAAATTCTAACCACTGCGCCAGGTATCCTTGTATCCTTCGCGTTCCATTTCTCAAGGTTGTTACGCTACCCGACTGAAAGAAATCCGTTGCACAATTAAAAATACACGCACTAATTGTCCACGCGGTGTTAATGATA
The DNA here is from genome assembly GCA_029963805.1 of Aromia moschata. Taxonomy (NCBI): domain Eukaryota; kingdom Metazoa; phylum Arthropoda; class Insecta; order Coleoptera; family Cerambycidae; genus Aromia; species Aromia moschata. Next base: position 214,155 of record JAPWTK010000086.1, on the reverse strand, counting down.
AGAGTACCTACTTTATACGCATATTTACACGGACATTAAAGGAGCACGGCACATTGCACATACGACCACACGAAAGTGAAAATGGCGGCAGTACGAAACTCACAATAATTAGTCACAATAGTTATAACTAGAGTTCGTGCGAGCGCGGAGTGTAACAGGACCGTAGTCAGTTAACGAATGAAAATATTAATATGTTTACATAAATTATGTAGCAACATAGTACTATTTTTACCAAATAGTACGGTTAAGTCAAGGAAAAAATACAAGTGACGAGCGACGTTTATCACTTAATATTAACTTGTGTATGGAAAAAGATCGTTCAACGTCTACTGTTGACAATGGACAGTATGAGAAATTGTTGAGGCATGAACTATATAATAACATATTTTCTGGTAACTCCTGATATGTACCAACTAAAACTTTACATATGTTTTCCAAAATGAAATATCCTGGATATTTTTTTTTTTGATTACTGACACTACATTGATGTCACTACATTGTTGTAAACCCGATCGACATATGCAAGTCTTAACGTACTTTCAAGGAATTTTTCGGTCCATATATTTTTCTAAAAACGTTTTTTAATGGAATATTGCTTGCTAGAAAGGCTTCTGTAAGTTCATAGACAAATACGGAGTCGTCGGCGCTGAACGAGGCATGGCTTTTCAGATGTCTTGTTACTTTAGTTTTATCTGAGGAATTTATAATGCGTTCACACACAGTACAAAAAAGGTAATTTCCTTGAATACGTACATATGTCCCTAAAACCCTCGGGGCCACTGTCAAACCACGTTTAAAATACTTCCCGTCTATTTCTTTTCACCTTTGGCATGGTACCTCACTTTATTCACTTCTCCCCCTCAACTAATAACAATTATTAATATTTATAAAGATATTTAAACACACGGCGAATACGTAAAACCGAAACGTATCAACGCGATGCAATACCGGTAAATACTGGTAAAGATAGGACATAAATATATGCCGGGCTGTCAGCCGTTATTACCGAAACTTTAAGTGCCATTTGCGATTTAAAAAATCTCATTACTATTACAAAATAAAACATATATGTTAGTATTTTTTTCCAATACGAATTACAAGTAAACAAATTTGTGACGGCTTAAGCCATAGGTAATTAATGGTACAATGAATAGGGTTTTGCCATTGAATCTGACGGTCTGGGTTTAAATCTCACTGATTTTTGGAAGATCAAGAATGATGTTGTTGGGATTTGAACCCAGGCCATCAAATTCGTTGGCAAAGATTGAATGATTACATCCAATTACCTATAGCTACAGCTCTCAAAAATTAGTTTATATATCAGCCATATTGGTAAAAATTCTGTTAAGATATTCGTTTTCTTTTTCCTCAGCCAACTTCAGGTAAAATTAATTTGAACGCTCGTAACTACATATATTACAAGACAATATATGTCAGCTTAATAGTGGGCCCTTTTCTTTGTAACACAATATCACTATTATGCAAACAAGAGGCAACAGTTATTAATTGTACTTGTAAATGAAAAAATGAGCTCGAGTTTGTGAAATACGAAGCGAAAAACATCTATTCATGTTCTTAATTTTCCCGGCGATTTCGAGGAAGCCGCTTATAAATATTTATGAGTCGCTTATTTTCGGTTAAAACCTACGAAATCGAGAATACAATACACGATAAATCAATTTTCTCAACGTTTTATTGCGTTAGACACCTCAAACCGTAATTCTAACAGACGGCACCTTTAAATTCCGAGTGAAACAATACAAAAAGTCGTATCCTCAGTTTCGAAACTAAATGAGAATTTACTCAGGTGGAACGTTGCACTGGAACCGATTATTTGGGAGGCTTGGAAGTCCTCAGTAATTAACTGTTAGTTATTTCCCAGTGAAAAGTAGTAAGCAAATATTATTTTGCCATTTCAAATAAACAATATCCTTCTTGTATGATGAAATGAAATACAATGTCAATTCTTTAACACATCATACGAGGTGTGTACATTAAGTAATGAGAGTGACAACGTAGTGCCAGATCTAGCAACACTGCGGAGACAGGACTTGGAAGGGCAGTAGGTTAACATGTAATGTACCTTCAGTACAAGTTTGAACTTGTTAGAATAATTACCGGTTTTTTTCTAATGCGTTTTAAAAATGAGTGACATTAATTTTGAGCAACGGTGTGCTATCAGGTTTTGCTTCAGACTTGAATACAGCACAACGGATACTTTTGCAAAACTTCAACACGCCTACGGAGACAGTCGTTTTTCAACAGCCCAGGTTTTTCGATGGTTTTAGGCATTCTCAGAAGGAAGAGAGTCGATTGAAGATGAACCACGCAGCTAAAGACCTTCATCTTCAAGAACCGATGAAACTGTTCGACATAATACGGGATCTCGTGCGTTCAGATCGTCAGTTGACAACAAGAATGATCGAGGAAGAGTTAAATTTGAATCACATCACTGTTCATCAAATTTTGACTAAAGAATTGGGTATGAGAAAAACTTACGCAAAAGTGATTCCAAGAAACCTTTCGAAGTCGAAGACCAAATGCATGCTGATTTGTTTTTTTGATAGCCAGGGAATTGTCCACAAAGAGTGTATGCTTCCAGGCCAAACAGTAAATCAACACTTTTACAGAGAGGTTCTTGAAAAACAATCAAGAACAACTAGATATTGCATCACGACAAGCCATACAGCCATTTTAGTAAACGTAGCCAGTAAACATTCATGTGACTCCTCATCCTCCTTATTCCCTTGACTTGAGTCCTTGTGACTTTTTTCTCTTCCCAAGATTGAAAAAAAAAGGGAACAACCAAAAAATCACCTCAAGAAGGGACATCATTTTGGGACCATAGAAAACATTCAAACGACTGTAACCGATCAGCTGAAGGCTATTCCAGTATATGAGTTCCAGCACTGCCATGAGGAATGGAAGAACCGTCTCCAGCGCTGTGTGGCTTCCCAAGGAAGTTATCTTGAAGGAGACAATACTGAATTGTAATCCTATTGGAATAAAAAAATCAGTCTCATTACTTAATTTACACACCTCGTATTAATTTTATTACACCACCAGTTTATTTTTATCTCCATTAGTTATCTACCATTATGTACTTTGTCAAATTTAATATTAATACATAATTAGTAATTACTTTGACTGAATTTGTAATTATTGGGCTTTCATTCCCCATAGAAAAAACCTCTGATGGTAACCAGTTCACAATATTGTGTGTGACAGTAGTGAAACCTAAAAAACTCGAATTGGTGTCAGAAATGTAAAACTAGTTGAGTAATACTTCCCACAATCCTTTAACTTTGTTCACGGTATATAATTAATGTTTTCTTTCATTCGATACTTATGATGTGGAAGTTATTTTATAGAAAACATATATATAGTGTCCGCCAAAAATCTCCATCGTATGCGAAATTTTTTTGTAACTTTTTATTTAATCGACATTGCTATCGATCTCTGTACAGATTTTAACCAATAATGAGGCAAATACGTCAAATTTTATCAAATCGACAACTTTGCTGTGTCATTTGAAATTTTCGATCACCAAAAAATATAGCCATAGAAATATTTAAGCAAATATGTGTATAGATACATATGTACTTACTGAAGGATATTTTCAAAATGCTGTGTCAGTTTAAGCAAAACTCCTTTATTAGGAGAGTAGAGAACTAAACTATTGAGCGAGAACAACCAAAAACATATACACACAATTAAATCTAAAACACATGAGTTTTCAGAAAAAAAATAAAGTAATTTATTCAATTTGATTTTTTACACGAGGGTATGGTGCTATTTCTTTACGTCTAAAGCTGGCACAAAATTAACTAGTAACCTTTCACACGTCTGCTGTATTTCATTATGAAATTTTATAATGAATTGAAATAATTTAATTCAACGTATAGTATTTATCGGAGGTTGTACAACAGTACACTTTGACACGGAACTACTGCAATCATATCAAATTTTAATCATGTGAAAAAGAGGACATATATACATATGTATGTATTTAGCGTGTTTGCAAATAAATATATTTTTTGTTTCAAGACAGTAATATGAAAAAAGTTTATACAAAATACTGGTTACCATGGGGCGCTCAAAAATTCAAGTGTTAGTTTCTGCTGTAAATTTGAAGCATATGGTATTATTATAAAGGGTGGGCCATCTCTTCGTTTCCCTTTTTAAACTTATTGTTATTCCTACATTGCCGACACTGACGCGCTTGACATTTGACATACCTGTATATGTGGTGTCTAACCTCCGCTGTAGGAAATGGATCGTTTTACGCTTGAACGGCGTTGGGAAATGTTGAAAAATTATTTCCAAAGTGAATGCTGTGTTGCAGAAATAGTGAGAAAATTGAGAACAATGGTCGAAATGAAGCTCCGTCAGCGCCTGGTGTAAGAAAGTTCTTAAGGAATGAAGGAAGGCATGATTATGGATAACAGAAGTCATCCACGTGCTCGTCCGGCTGAAAGAATTGCTGCTGTTGCTCAAAGTGTGTGTGAAAACCCAAGAACCTCAACTCGTCACAGAGCACAACAACTTAATGTCAGTCGCACTTCTCTGAGGACAATATTGCATAAAGACATCGGATTATTTGCTTACAAGTTGCAACTTACTCAAGAGGTAAAGGAAAATGACCATCCACTTCGCTTCTCCGTGTGGGCTTTAAATCAGTTTGAAAATTACGCCAATTTCAATCGAAAATCATTTTTTTCGGACGAAGCTCATTTTCATCTTGAAGGACATCTTAATAAACAGAACTGTAAGATTTGGGGTTCCGAAAATCCACACGTAGTCAAAGCCAATGCATCCGGCAAAGTTTGGTGTGGGTTTTGGAGTGGTGGCATCATTGGTCCGTACTTTTTTCAAAATGAAAATGGTTACAGCGTTACAGTAAATGGAATGCATTACAGAGACATGTTAAATTATTTTTTGTGGCCGCCATTGGACGATTTAAACTTGGACGAGATTCGGTTCCAGCAGGATGGAGCAATGTGTCACACAAGCCGTGAAACAATCGATCTTTTGCACACTAAACTCGGTAACGGTGTTATCAGCCGTTTTGGAGACATTGGTCATCGCGCAGCTGCGATTTAACACCGTTGGACTATTTCTTATGGGGACATGTTAAGGACTGTTGTTACTCCAACGATCCACAAACAATTGACGCACTGAAGGAAAACATCATTCGAGTTATTCGTGCAATAGAGCCACAAATAATCGAAAATGTACTGCAAAATTGGGTGAAAAGAGTGAACTACTGCCAAGCCAGCAGCGGCGGCCATTTAACTGAAATAATGAGAAGGCATACTTTCTTGAATAAAGCAACAATCATTTAAAAATATTGAACGATGTAGTTTTAATAGCAATATTAAAAAGAAACCATCTGATGGCCCACCCTATAGTATAGTAGGTATTATTGAGACATTATGTTTACTACGTTCCTCGAGTATTTTTTTTCAGTACACGTACAGGATGTTTGCCCACACTATTAGAATGTTTACTAACGTGACGTGATAGTATGGATTTCTTAATAGCAATTTGCTTAACGGTTGCCCCCGAGGATACATAGAAAAATTAAATGGTCACTCGTTAAGCTGTTAGTGACAATGATATTACAATGAAACGGTTATTTCGTCACAAGTCACAAGTTTTTCAGCGAACGCTGAGAAGTTTGTAATTCTTTAGAAATATACTTCTAACAAAAAATGGATTCGCCACTAATATTTCTTTTCCGACATTATTACGTAGCAGTTTAATGATAGACAAGATTTCCTTGATAATTGCATTCTATTTTACCTAATTATGGTAATAAATATTTTCAGATGGTATAAAAAAAATGTTTTCGCACAGCACAATAGGTTCATACGTTTGCTGATTGCGTGTATGCAAAAACTTGATGTACAAAGGCTTGTATAATTACGAAATCGTCAGGATTAATGTTCAACTTTCTGCAAAAATAATCCATTGTCAATCAGGCAAGTCAAATCTACAAGTCTAGCATAAGTTAGATATAGATTTCTGCATGTTCATGAAACTTTAATAAAACACTGCGAATTTAGAGGGATATTAGTCCGTTATTTTTATGATATTTTTGGTTCAAATTTAGAAATGTTTCATGTCTAGGACAAGTTTTTCCAGGATGGCTCAAATAGATATATGTATATTCTGAAGATTTTCCTTTAATATGACTCCAATTTGAAAAGGACTTAATATTTTCGAATTTCTTCACGTTTTTTTTTATCTTATATAGCTAATCTTATATAGTAATTTTTACACAACAGAAACATCACCTTCAACTTGAACTTATTTTATTAGACGCAGAATTTCACAAGGTTTACCCTATCAGATAAGAATAGCATTTTTTGTAAGCGTTCGATATTAAAAAAAAAAATCAAGAATTTTAACAGACTTTTTTTATGAACATTACACATCACACAGAATATATCTATGTGTAGCTACGCCCCACGTAAAATTTTATAAGCTTACGTTATGTTATTAAATGAAATCAGTTGTACCCAATTATTGTGTTCCATATTTTTACATTTCGAATGTGTAACTGTATAGTTCAAGGTGAATTTAGGATGTAGTTTTATGTTTTATTCACACTGCTTCTATTGCCGATGGTCTGGAATTAATTAAGTACAAGTCCACAGATAATGTTTCTTTACGATTTGACATGTAGTTGAGAAGGGTTATTAAGGACACAATATAATTTTGGTAATTAAGGTCGACATTCGTAAAAATATATGTTCATTTTTTTTTTTTAGCTAGATGGTATCTGTAGAATTAACACATAGCAATATTATTTTCACCTTGGCCACAGTAACAGAATTGTAATTTGAAGAAAAATAATTTCAGTTCGAGTAGTTTCGCAAATTTGATGATCCAGTCGTGTCAGAAATGATTGAAAATCGACTATATAAAAATTGCAAAATAACTATAAAGATATAATTTCGCTATGAAACATCTTTACATATTTTTCCTAGACATGAAAAGTTTCTAAAGTTGAACTATGGTAGTAACATCATAAAAATTCAAAACTCTACCATCCTTACTATAATGTTCTAATATCAGTGTTCATGAAATTTTAAACAAAAAAGTCTAATTTTATGTGTGGCGTACTGGCCTTTTTTAAATTTTTGTTACATTTTTGGTTCAACTTTAGACATTTTTCATGTCTATAATTTTTTTTCCCAGCAAGGATCAATTAGTCTAATAGACACTCTGAAGATTTCCATTTAATATGAGTCCAAAAAAAGAATTTAATATTTCCCTGGTGGTCCTCGGTGCATTCTGCATAAATTTTCTTAATAAAATTCTTCAATACCCTGTCAATTTAACCTACTTTTCGGTAGGTATCACCATCAATTTTTTTCCTATCTTCCACCAAATCGGTGATCACATGGCATATCGCACCCTTGCTACTAAAGTAACATAACTCAAAAAAGTTTATTTTCCAGGAAAGCTAAAAAAACGATGTACCTACCTACTTTAGTTGGAATTATTATGTAGTCAATAAATTCAGCTAAAAAAGTGGTTTTTGTTATTTACAATATTCTTCCTCTAGAAATTCACGCAATTTGATATAATGTAACAATAATAATTCTACATAATGTTTAAAAATAATGTAACACTGTAAACAGTAAAAATAACAATAAAGTAAAACAGAAAAATACAAAATTTACAATTTGGTCATTTGACGGATGGATTTTGAAATTAAGCTAAATCACATTGGAGGATCGATGGGATAATGTTTACCATGTAGGTTCATGGTAATAACTAAAAATATGCAATTTTTGAGTTGTGTCACTTTTGAAGCAAGGGTACGATATGTCAAAATAGATTTTTGGTAAGTTTTTTAAAAATATCAATATTCAAAATTTTCCCCATAGGTAGCTAACTTCATGGTGGATACTGTCTGAATTAATAAAGTACTATCCAGCTTATTTAAACAAGTTCTTTTTTGTATGAATCGAAATTTATTTAATGCCACGTTTGCTGGCTTCTTTCCCCAGTGACTGCCACGAAATTGTTTATTTTCTTTGAATTCTCGGTGATTTGAATTGATTGAATGCTCGGTGTCCACGAATAACTTCACAACTGTCGTCAACTGGCTCTATTAATTCTTCCACATTATTCATTTGTCTGTTATGATAAACTAAATGTTTTAGATAATCACAAAGAAAAAAATCGCAAGGAGTTATGTTCGGAAAACCTAATCAACAAGAGACGGCATGAATTTACATTGACTATCACTTAAACATTAATTACAAGCATCAATTACAATATGGTAACATTGTATATATTTATATAAGCCTCTTAACAATTCCTATTACAAAGGCAAGTCCTATTTTTCTGGTAGTCACTTCTCTATTTCAAAATTTCATTGTATTCATCGATATGCGTATAAACAATGTATCTTTCTGCATTCGCCATTTGATGTGTACACAATGATAAATTACCCTCTTCCATAATTAAAATTTATTACGTTTTCACCGGCCCACGGTATTTTCTTGAGCGTTTAAATATGTACACCAAAAAAAACGTATAAATCATTCATTATGCCAGTTTCTAATATGTTGAACACACCGAGGTGTCCTCATCGGCGAGCTGTTTCCGAATTGGTTCGCTTCGTGGACGGTTAGCCAAAATATAAAACCCAGCCGAAGGTAATCCACTTTCGTTTTCCCCATTTAGATCTCAGAGATAAGAGATCATGCCCAAATGTTGGCGCAGGCAGCACATGAACGGTTGAATTACGGAGGATTAAGGTGTTAACTTGCTCACTACATCACCAACACGACGGTGATTTCTTGGCAAAAGAAGAAAGGATTAAAGCAGCAGTAGTAGTATTTTAATAGTAACTAGTACCAGAACCTTTTTTATGACGAATGTTGATATATCGAGATATACGTACGTTAGATTCTCCCCTGTATTAGTTGAAGCAAATATAGAAACATATTCGTGGGGTTACTGCAAAAATCCTTTAAATTAAAAAAAAGCAATTGTGGAGATATCTAACATCAACATTTTTTGTCAAAGGAAAAAATCTGCCTTTTTCATCAGACTGTTTAGTTTGGGAAAAACTAAAAAGCTCATTTAAAGGGCAGTACAAATTGCATTGTAATTATTCTTAATATTCCACTAGCTTTTGGCTTAATAGTTCAGAGTTTGATCAAATATGGACTTTAAGGGTTTTTGCACTAAGCCCACGATACCTGATGTTGCACAGTTTTTACGGATCGTCTTCAGTTCGTGATAATGGGGCCGGTGGTAACCCTGGTAACCAAACTAGGCACAGACAGACTTCTAAAGGTTCCGGTCTTTCTAGCTTTAAAATTATTGTCGAAATTATTCCAAAAATATGGCGACGGAATTTTGGTAGACGTCCCAGTTTTGGACATGTCACATCGAGTGACAAATGTCAAGTCCTGTATGAATTCTTATAAATGGGGTGGCTGAGAGACGGACTGTGGTGCGGCAACCCATTTTTGCGGTCAGAATAAACGAGACACCCTTGGCCCTTTCATGAAAGGGTCTTTTATATGACAAGACCTCGAATTACTGGCACATTGCATTCTATAGAGACATTAAAAAAATGTCTATCAAAAAAATCAACTCTGGCTATGAACGAGAGAGACGGATATAATGGTTATGTCGAAGCTTTCCGGTTATGTCAAACTTTTGACAAGTGGCTGTCACAAATAATGGCTCTCACATAATGTGACAGTCTTGACAATTAAGTAAGGTTAGAAATTTAAGATTAGATATAAACACGTCTTTTTTTGCTAGGCGAACTTTGATGACGATTTAGAGAACAGAAAACACGCGGTCAGATCTCTTACTATTGCGCTTCATCTTTTTTAATTTACATAAGGTACAACACATACATACACACTATACAACATTAGTACCAGTAATAACAACCTTAAAATCTTGTTAAATAATCTGCTGTGTTCTCGGTGACCCAGTGATATGGCAAGTAGCCATTTCATTTTGAAGATACACTGCTCACAAAAATTAAGGGAGCAAAAAAATCTAAATTTTTACCCAATTTTTGACCGGCTGTATCTAACTGAAAAATGGTCGTATCGCGAATTTAAAAAAAGCATTTCGAAACTCCAAAACTCTAGTTTTCGCATCTGTAGGCCAACATTTTTTAGAAGCCACGGTTTTAACGCAATCCGAAGAAATAGCTCGAAAAAAAAATTTCCAAATTTGCCTTCTTTTTTCTCGCTCCACAAAAATTTTTTTCGGTTTAACGACCATATGGACCAGATGGCCTGTTTATTCAGCTTCAATTTCCCTTTTTCAAATTGTTTTCTACGCCCATTTGTCGCGAAGATATCCGAAATTGAAGGGCAGTTTCGGAAACTGGAATAAATTTGTTTCAAAATTCTGTCGACCATTTACAAAAAAAAAATGATGGTCACATTCAGTTTCAGCGACCTCAAAAACATAGTAATATACATACATCTTGATTTTATACGAAAATTGAAAATTCGACCTCTTCCAGGGGGTGGTAAGGGGGGTGCTAACGGGAAAATGGACAATTAAAATGATTTTTGATGGCCACATTTGGTTTCAGCGCCCCAAAAACATAGTAATACACATACATCTTGAAAATGCTGTTACCAAGTGATGGTATTTTCATAATTTTGAGGGGTGGTTGGGGGGAAACTAGGAGGGGTGAGGGGTGGTTGGTTTAGTGGGGAATCGACTTAGTTTATCAGTAGATACTACCAATTTGGGTCGAAAACCGGCCTTATCGACCCTCCCCCTTTTTTTTAAACGTCGACAGAATTTTATAGGGTGTTTCTTTCAGTTTACAAAACTGCCCTTCAATTTCCTGTACGGTCATTGGTTGCTGAGATATCGATGGTTAAAGACAAAGAGGTCCTTTTTCGTTCAATTTCGGATGTCTCCGCGACAAAAGGACGTAATAAACAATTAAAAAAGGGATATTGAAGCTGAATAAACAGGCTATCTTGTCCATATGGTCGTTCTCGAAAACTAGAGTCTTGGAGCTTCAAAACCCTTTTCTTAAATTCGCGATACGACCATTTCTCACTTAGATACAGCCCGTCAAAAATCGGGGAAAAATTTATTTTTTTTTTTGCTCCCTTAATTTTTGTGAGCAGTTTATACACACTTATCTTATCTTAGTGTGGCGTTAACGCAGATGTAGACTAACCTATAGAGGTCCTCACACCTACAAAAGGTTTTAATCTGATAGCCCACCGACGGACGTTATTAAACAATATCTAAAATAGCAATTTTAGTGAAATTAGGTATTCATGTAAATTATATTTAATTGACCGTAACTATATTTTGCATAACGCAATTTTTCACGGATTACGAGCGCTGTTACGAGGCGATATGGTGTATCCACTTTCAAATTCGTTACATTAGGTGGCATTTTGCTCGGACGTCCGCGATACCCCAATTTCTAAGTGCAAGTAATTATTGTTTCTCTATGGGAAAGTTAAAAAAGGTTACGCCAAAAATTAATGAGTCGTTATAACGTGCATTTGAACTTTCGTTTTGATATTTTTCCTGATTTTTTGGATATACAGTGATTATGTATTTGAAAAATATTGGTAAATACATGTTTAACAAGTATTTTTTAAGCTCATACTGGGTTTTATTTATGGCTAATAAATAATATCCTTTCGACAGCTAGAAGCAAATGCTTTCGATGATTTATTACACCTATAAAAAAAGGATTTCATTTAGGTGAATGTAGAAATTTGATGAAAATTAAGAATACTGGGATCGATTGGGATTTCTTGAAACGTAACACCAAAAATTGAAATTCATTTTTTTAATTTTATGTAATTTAATTATTAGCGATAGTTACAGCTAGTATAGATACCTTTAAAAAAATATTACTCTCCAACTTCATGTTAGCAATGCCAACACATATTATTAAGTAATAACCAATTGAAATTTTATGGTGTTACGAATTAAATTAATCGTTTTCATTTGTGGCTCATTTTTTAAGGAAAAGAGTATACCTATTGTTAACGAACAAAGGCATTTTTTTCGATTTTTGTTGTAAAATTAATATGTAAAGTTAATAAAAATGTATGTCCCGAGAAATTTCAGACAAAAACAGTTAATAAGCATGTTTATTTGAGTTGAAAAAAAAATTAAATAGCAATTATTTTGAAATATACTTGATTTTCATTCCATTCAGCAATTTTTATAAAACATAAATACTAATTGCCAGGCATTGAAAATCATCTAGATATATTGTTCGTGTACATACAATTTTTTGCAAGCTATTTTTTATGCATGTATGTTGTTAACCCATACGCACACTTTCTTTTCTATTTTAAGGATCTGTAAAGTTACATACTCATGTACCATTATATATTCTAATTTAAGCTGCAAAAAAATAATTAGATAAATTGCACTTGTTAATGTGGGCTGAACCTGTTGCCAGTATAAATTATTTATGGTGTTTTTTATCGATGGGTTATTTTCACTAACGAGATTTAGTTTACCACGAAACAGAAAAAAAATCGAATTTTTTTTATGATAATTTGATGTTTATTATTTTGTTAATAATTGTATTTGTGACATCATCATAAAGTATGTTAAATGTTGCCGCTTGGAATGTCGAAAAACAATATAGTCTTTTAGTGATATAAAATATTTATTATTGATTTAATTGCATTTCTTATATAAGTATAATGTTCTGAAAGTTAATTGTATTTTCGTTTCCAAAAGTGTGTCATACTAATTCAACTATTTACATATATAGTTTATTTATTTAGTTTATATAACATTTTAAGATCTTAGGAACGGATTGCAAAATATTTGTGATTTTTTATTTTCAGAATTACGAAGTAAATACAAACAATTTTTATCCTTGTGTTTTTTTTTACAAAATATTCAATTTACAAAATCTAGCTGTGTGACAAGGTGCATTGTTGTGATGCAATATCTAGTTGTTCATGACGTTTGGTCTCACACGAATGACCCTTTTTCGAAGTTTTTCGAGAACCTCTCTGTAAAAGTGTTGATTTACTGTTTAGCCTGGAGGCACAAACATTTTGTGGACAATTGCCTCGCTATGCTGCATTCTTGCTTTTTTGGGTCTTGGAGAGCTTGAGGTGTGCTGTTCCATGCTTTGACGCTTGGTTTCCGGGTCGTATTCAAACACCCAAGTCTCACCACCAGTAATGACACGTTCCATAAAATGAGGCTCATTTTCAATCGATTCCAAAAAGTCAGGACACCTTTCTCTCCTGATGTATTTTTGCTCCTGCGAAAGGGTTTTTGGAACCATTTTTTGCGCAGATTTTTCTCATTCCCTATACGTTAGCTTAAATCTGATGAACAGTGGGGTGGATCAAATTTAACTCTTCCCTGATCATTCTTGTCGTCAACCGACAATCTGAACGCACAAGATCCCGTATTCTACGGACATTTTCATCTGTTCTTGAAGATGAAAGCCTTCCGTGGTTCATCTTCAGTCCACTCTTTTCCTTCTCAGAATGCCTTAAACCACCAAAAAACCTGGGCTCTTGAAGAAACACTGCAAACGTATATGTTGCGCTGTGTCCAAGTCTGAAGCAAAACCTGATAGCACACCGTTGCTCAAAATTAATGTCACTCATTTTTAATTAATGTCACTCATGTACTAGAAAAAAAAAACGGCTTACGAAAACAGTCACAAAGTACAATCAAATGACTCTAACAAATTCAAACTTGTACTGAAGGTGCATTACATGTTAACCTGCCCTGCCAAGTTCCGTCTCCACAGTGTTGCTAGATCGGGTACTACGTTGCCAGTCTCATTACTTAATTTACAAACATCGTATGTACATATGGGGCATTTCACGCCAACTAAGTGAGGTCAAAAAAAATTTCTGTTTGAAACATATCACAATCTTTACTTGCTAAAAACTTGAAGTAAAAAGAAATTTAAAAAAATCGTGTCATACTTTCCGAAATTTCGATTTTAAACTTTCAATCCGCAAAATAAGGGTGAAAACTACCCCCAAAATTTTGAAAATATTTTTATCGTATTCTACGCAAAAAAAAAAACACATCGAAAACCATTGCACCTTCTTTTTAATTTTTTTCATTTTCTTACCGAGAAAGATTGAAATTTTAGAGTCGAAACGAAAATTCGTATTTTCTCAACCTCACCATCCCTCTCCTTGTGGCTCAAATAATCTAAAATTTTAGGGAAGTTAGTTTTTTGATTTTTTAGTCAATTTTTTTTTTACCTAATTTAGTTGGCGTGAAATGCCCCATATGTTTAAATTTACATTTACTTATAAAATTAAATTCGTTTGTAATTAAAATTCAATATAATTTATATTCAGGTGCAATTAATTCCCATCTAACAATCTGTTGTTCCACGTTTACCGCAAATCTACCGAGGTGAGACAAGCTGCCGCCTGGAGCTTTCTCTCTTCATCTGTGGTGCACCCCAAGAGCACATTCTTGAGGCCGCCGACCACGTCCCGCCGCGGCAAATCGTTATACAATAGAAAGTTTTTACGCGATCCCGATGCAATTACGGAAAACCGAGGTGATCTTATAATTCCACCGAAAGCGACGAGTAATCGGAAGAAACCGTCGTTGAATCCAATTATGGGTCGCGGTTTGCTTCGTGGTCGACTTCGTACGTGAAGGCGTTAGAACTGAATGAGATGCACACTCAGGAACGTTCATTCAAAAGACCGGATAAAAAAGTAGTTTCGAGAAAAACGCTAAAAATTGTTGTCTGCCAGAGCGTTTGAATTGATAACAACGATGGATATATGGTTTCCACAAAAACTTTTTTTGTGTGTGTGGCGGTGTTTCTCAGCGCCTTGCTAAAGACTGAAGATATATGGTACAATTCAGATACAGGATCCGTGTTTAGCGGGAAAAAAATACTTCGGAAACCATGTATCACACGTAAAACACGGATCGTAAGCACAAAGTCTTCATTTTTCTGAAGATTCTTCAGCACTTTGCTGAAGACTGAAGATTATGGTACAATTCAGATACCGGATCCGTGTTCAGTGGACAAAAATACTTCGGAAACCATGTATCACACGTAAAACACGGCTCGTAAGCACAAAGTCTTCATTTTTCTGAAGATTCTTCATCACTTTGCTAAAAACTGAAGATATTTGGTGCAACTCTGATACCGGATCCGTGTTCAGTGGACAAAAATACTTCGGAAACCATGTATCACACGTAAAACACGGCTCGTAAGTACAAAGTCCTCATTTTTCTGAAGATTCTTCAGCACTTTGCTGAATACTGAAGATATATAGTGCAACTCTGATACCGGATCCGTGTTCAGTGGACAAAAATACTTCGGAAACCATGTATCACACGTAAAACATGGCTCGTAAGTACAAAGTCCTCATTTTTCTAAAGATTCTTCAGCACTTTGCTGAAGACTGAAGATAGATGGTGCAACTCTGATACCGGATCCGTGTTCAGCGGGAAAAAAATACTTCGGAAACCATGTAACACACGTAAAACACGGCTCGTAAGCACAAAGTCTTCATTTTTCTGAAGATTCTTCAGCACTTTGCTGAATACTGAAGATAGGTGGTGCAACTATGATACCGGATCCGTGTTCAGTGGACAAAAATACTTCGGAAATTATATATCACACATAAAGTACAGCTCATTAGGGAAAATTCTTCATATTTCTGAAGATTCTTCAGCATTTTATATATTTTATATATTTATATATTCAGCAATATATTTGTATTATAGAGAAACGTTACTAACACAGAATAAGATAAATTTAGGGTTATGCTTCGTAGACTGGTACAGTATGGCATATATGACCATGTCTGTCTTTGTAAAAAGGTCTAGTTTCCATATGGAAAAAGCAAAAGGATTTGTTTGTTTGACATGTGAATCCTTCATTTCTGACGTAGATATGTCTGGTTTAGACAGTACCCTCAATTTTTGAGAATAGATACGTTATCTTGTATAAGTGTGACATCTAGTCAGTTTTGAACGATTCTGAAGTCGTTAAAACGGTTGAAAACACCCCAAATTCATAAGTAAAAAATGTACTTGAAAATGATCAGTCAATAAACAAACTTGTTATTCTCAGTAATAATGTTAGCGGAATCATCATTATCATGTCAAAAATTCATTGTCGTTGTGAGAATTGTCGTTGAGAAATTAAACATTGACATTTGGTTAAAATATGAGTCCCGACGTAGAAATTTTAATCAAACTGTAGCCTTACAATGAAAAACCTGACAGAAATTTTCTAGCGTTCAAGAACGGTTACCAATGAAAGTATTAATGTGACCTGTGGTTAGATTTTTTTATATACATAAAACGAAACGATAAATAACACAGAATTATTTCCTACATGGGTTACGAAACTTTTCCGGTTATTAATTTTTACTTAAAAACCAGTGTAAAAGCATTCAGGGGTTTCAGATGCAAGAAATGCTGTTTCGCTTGTAACAATTAGACACAATGCTTTACAAAAATTGATTATTTTAGAAAATAACTATACCTACATCACAGAGATCCATGATGATTATTGCTGCTTTCATTTTTACAAAAAAAAAATCCTACAGCTATATACAGTGTCTGCCTTTAACTAAACTATTTAAATAATTTTATTCTGGCGTTTTACTCTAGTCATTCTGGCGGTTTTTTCTTTGGTTATTGGGTGTGGAAAACTAGGTGACTATTAGGCAATTTTGTTACAAAAAAAAAAAAGGGAAAAGTGTTTTCGAATCATGTCTCAAATACATATACATATACATATTTTTTAATACCTCATACAGGGTATTCAGCATAAATAAACAAATTTTCACATTTTTTTGTTTGGCTCTGTATATTTCGTACCTAGCTTATCGACACAATTTTCCCAAAACACTTTTGTAATGAATGAAAAAATGTTACCTAAAATACAAATAATACATTTACATTATAGTGTATTATAAAAGTATTGAGATCAACGCTGCAAAAATCAATTAAACCTGACTTTAAATGTTAACTGAAATTGACTTCATTGCGCTACTAATATTGGTATACATATACGCTCTATGCATAAAAATAGCACCGACTGTATTTTACATTAAAAACATGAAATATGAAAGGCAAGCCATAGTTGCATCTGTTTAGCTTTTTATTACAAAATAGTAATGATATAATACACAGCATACCATAATTCTGCTGTATTCTTCGGTTTTGCTTTAAAAACAGCTTTTTTAACATCTGCCCAAAGATTTTCAATTGGGTTCAGGTCTGGTGACTGAGCGGGCCATTCTATAACCTGAACCCGATTTTGTGCAAAAAAGCCTTTTGCTAATCTGCTGATATGTTTTGGATCATTGTCCTGATGTAAAACCCATCTGAGTGGCATATTCCAGTCCACATAGGGCAACATTACTTCTCTCATTATATCAATGTTGACTAATGCGGTTATCATAGGCCTGTTCCAAAATATTGGCCCAGTACCATGATACGAGAAAGAACCCCCTAATTTTTGCTCCGCCATGTTTAACGGTCTTGACTGTATACTGGGGTTTAAGTTCATCTCTTGTTGGTCTGAGGACAAATGTTCTACAGCCTGGAGTCCCAAATAACTCAATTTTCGACTCATCGGTCCAGAGCATATTTGTCCATTGTGCGAGAGGTCAGTTTAAATGTTTCCGAGCGAATTTAATTCTGTCACGAAGATGTTTCTTCTTGAGTAGCGGTACTTTCTTAGGAGTTCTGGCCATCCAGTTTTTCTCTATGAGCCTTCTTCTTATTGTAGATGTGTCTACATTGAGATTTAATTCCTTTTTAATTTGAGTTGACGTTATAAAAGGATTTTTTTTGTTAGTCTTAGGATGCTTCTTTCATCAGTTAAAGATAGTTTTTTCTTTTGGCCTCTTTATTCTTCTTTTTCTTTTTTCCTGGCATTACTGATCATTTTATTAGAACATCCGACCACTTCCCTAATAAATTTGTATGTTTTCCCTTTAGCCAGTAATTTGTTTATGAACAAACGTTCTTCTTTCGTGTAATGTTTTCCACGACCCATTTAATATTTAAATTAAATTAAAATTCAATTCAGATATTAACTATAGGCTTATATGTATTATTTCGCCTTTGACTTCATTGCTCTATGCTGAAAGATGTTTAGATGTTACGGCGTCGAACTGCTATCATAGACTGAATTGGTGCTATTATTTTGCACAGGTCAATATTGATTTTATTTATAGAAACAGGAATTTCCCCTACCGAAACGAGAATTTTCCGGACTTCATTAGTTTCAGAAACTCAGTGGATCTCAAACAAATATCTTGAGAACACTTTTGAATGCATATAGCAGAGCAGTCAATATGTGATTATGGAGTTAATTTGAGTATTCACTATGGTGCTATTTTTTTGCACATAGCTGTAGGTATATCAAGAAATATGTATAATAAGGAAATTTTTCAAATTACGAAATGGAGGTTAATTTTTTCAAACACTAGATAGGTATATCTCTAGAACAGTTGAAGACATCAAGATCCCATAAATTTTCTTTAACAATAACAGATTCAGGTGCTTCAGCATATTTCAAAAATTGATTTCTAAAGTTGTGAAGAAATGTGTTACCTTTTTTTTCGTCACTGTTAAACAATAATAATGTATGGTCTTTTTTATGAACGACGCATATATTGCATTTTAATATGATCTCGAAACCATCTAGAAATGACTTTTATTAGCATTAATAAATAAGCTTATGGATCTATCAGGTTGACACAGAATTTTTTTTTATTTATTGTCATTAACTAATTTAGAATGTTCGATATCAATAAGAGCCACTTCCAAATAACTTTCGACATTTACGACAGACCTGGAAATATGCCTGCCATAAATAATATTTTGATTGTATTTAATTTTTATGTTAATAAACGGTATTGCAAATATGTACGAGTTTGATGGTTTATCTGTTACATAATATCAAATAATACCGCTATTCGGTAAATAAACGTTTGCTGACATATCTATGGATACGTGAACTCTTTGAATTGTAATTATCAGTAGTTGCCTAATAAATACCATCATGCTAGCTGACATAATATTTCTAGGTTACGTAGCATATTACAATAAGGCCACTTTTTATTTTGTTAACTGGTTTGTGAAACGCGTTTTTGAGCTAAGAGTGGCTGTAGTTGTCACAATTATATATTATTATCACAAGTCTAAATTATGTAGTTTGTTTAGTTTAAAAACAAAACGTAACCAGAACCCTACAATTCTGATCTGACGACCAATTCGTAATTGTGAAGTTGTTTAACCCTTTAACGTCAAAACTACAGTTTTTGTATATCCTCTCTTTAGCAACGTGCCAAGTTGTGCCTCCAGTATTTTTGGCTCCAGCTCTTTCGAATGGTACTAAAAAAAAGCATAATAGTTGAACCTTACCCCTGTTTTTTGGCCATTTAAATTGAAAAGAGCACGATTTTTTCAGGTCAATTTTTTTTGTAACATGATTTTTGACTGGAAGAAATGTTTCTTTCGACAGAAAACTACGGGAAAAGTGCATTGTGTTGTACTGAAAAGTTATGTTCTTAGAAAAAAATAATTCCAACATGGGGTGTCCAATATCTCGGCCAAAAGGACACATTGTCAGGGAAAACTTTCATAATTTTTTTACTCAAACCTGGAGAACTTTGTGGCAAACGTTTAGAGAACAAAAAGTGTTCAGAAGCATCCAAGGAGCACGCCTTTTTTTTCAGAATTTTTGGTCAGATTTTGACCATTTTTTTCAAAAATCCGAAAATGGCTCCAAAAATTCTGAAAAAAGTTACACACCTCGATTGAAGAGTCCTAAACAGATTTCTCAACAAAAAATTTGGCCCAGTTTGGCCATTTTCCATTTGGTTCCACTATTATGGGTTTTTTTGGTGCCATTCGAAAGAGCACCCCCCAAAAATACTCGGAAAGGCATTTCCCGATTTTTTCCATCGTTTATTGTATTTGGCACTAGCAATTTTTCAGCAATAATTTTATTCCCGGTGACTATGGCAGGTACCATGTGTATGGATATTTACATTTGGATACAGGCACACATTGCATT
Organism: Aromia moschata; assembly: GCA_029963805.1. NCBI lineage: Eukaryota > Metazoa > Arthropoda > Insecta > Coleoptera > Cerambycidae > Aromia > Aromia moschata. The sequence goes on along the minus strand of JAPWTK010000086.1, from coordinate 194,087 downwards.
CTCATGCATTTTGACCCGTTGAACACGAACCCGATGTCCATTTTGTCCGATTGGCTCTTGCATTTTTCCTAACCTCAAAAAATACCTTAAGAATGACCGAAAAATCTCAAACAAGTAAATAAAAAGTGTAAATGAGCTGACCACCGTTTTCATATGTACGTAATGTGGCGAGCGCGTAACCAGTCCGCCGCTGCCTCGATACCAACTGACCGAAGCAACCGATGGCCTATGCCAACGTAAACAAGAACGCCTCGAAGCTTCGTGAGAACTTCGATAATAAACCGGGATTTGTCCAGCCTGTTCTCGTAACTATCCACGACAAATATAAGTAGCTTCAGTAACGGAGGGAAGGGTAGCTAGTCTATGAAATAAATTACGCGCGGTCGCGGTCTTTGTCCAGTCGAAAATAAATTGTACAGAAATAAATTAGTGTTGGTAATTAAGTGTTTAATCCGTATTTGTATTTAGTTAAATAAATAGTGTTAACTGAAAGTGAGAATTTTTCACACCTTAAATTGGGACATCTGAGGTCAGAATTGGCCGATCAGTTAGAAATTCTGACATAAAAAGGTTAAATGAGCTGTTAAATCAATATACCTATACGTAATTTGAGGCGCTGAAACTGAATCTGAGGTCGGAATTAGCCGATCAGTAAGGAATTTCAACATAACCTCAAAAAGCACCAAAAAAATTAACAAAAAAATCACTACAAATAAATTAAAACTTTAAACAACAATTTTAAACCTAACATAACCTAAGAGCTTTACACCAAAAATGTTAAACTAATAATTCTTAACCTAACATAACCTAAGACAGCCTAACCTAACTTTAAATCAAAAAATTAAACCTATTATAAATTAAGACGAGAACTGTTAAATTCCCAAGGCAAGAACTATTATATTATAGTTTAGTTCTTTGTGTAAAACCCTGGAATATGCTAAATTTTACATATAAGAAATATTTTTTATTTTATCGTTTTTTTTTTCGATATATCGGAAAGTAGTGGGTCACATTTCCCAATCCGTTTTTCCCAATTGCCATATTTCCCAATAATTCTTTTTCCCAAAATCTTTATTTCCCAATGACGCCTTTTCCGAATTGCTTTATTTTCCGATTATTTTTTCCTCCAATTATTCAATTTTCAATTTAATCAAAATAATATGTTTTCTGTTTCAATAAACATTATACTTCTACTATCAAATGTTTTTGAAATCTGTCACATTTAGAAATCTGTTACATTAGTCTTCCGTAATCCGTTTTTGTTGCCGTCGTTATGGCTAAATTAATTAAATCAAGGGGAAAAGGTCACTTTCTGCACATTCTGCACATATTACAAACATTCGGAAAGCGGTGGTAGAGTATATTGGAATTGCCGAAAAAAGAAAGAGTGTGGTGCGCGCGCTATTACAAGATCACAAGAAGGAAGACAAAATATTGGACTACCTCAAGGCCATCGGATCGAATATACATTTCTAACTAGCGAAATTTTGTAGAACAGCACTGTGTAGAAAATTGTAAAGAATAAAAATTTTCTAGAAAATTAGTCATTGGGAAAAACTGTCTTTGGATAAAATAGTTCTTGGGAATTTCGGCTCGGGAAATATGGATTGGGAAATGTGTACCCCATTAATTTCGTAACATCGAATTTACTAAAAATAAGGCAATAATTTTACACAAAAAAATTTAAACCAGGAACTCTAGATCTAAGAAAACTTTGCAAGGCAAGAACTTTGCACCAAGAACTCTAAATGTAATATATTCTAAGACGCGAACTTTACACAAAGAACTCTAAACCAAGAACTCCAAACCCTAGGTAATAGTTCTCGCCTTAGGAATTTAACAGTTCTTGTATTAATTTATAATAGGTTTAAGTTTTCGGTTCAAAGTTCTCGTTTCAGGTATGTTAGGGTTAAAATTTTTGGTTTAAGCTTTTAATTAATTTGTTTTGAGTTTTTCAGCATATTTTAGGTATTTTTTGATGTTATGTCAAAATTCCTAACTAATCAGCCAATTCTGACCTCAGATTCGGTGTCAACGCCCCAAAAATACGTATGGAAATGGTGGTCAGCTTATTATATACCAAGTTTGGACAATGAAATAATTTTTTGACCGCGTTTTTTAAAAGTCAATTTATAGTCGGAAAGTACGGCAACGCTGAACGGTTTGAAAGGTTTGCTTCCAGCAGTTGGCTAGGCTACTCGGCGAAAATTGTTAACAGAAAGTAATTCTAACCTCAAAATGTTTGTCGGTAATGGTTCGGCCCAGCGGAAATTTTGATAAATCAAATGAGAAATCTGATAGATTACGTAGGAAAGGCCGTTTTATTTCGACAAAACAATTACGGAGAGTGCAATGTGGCGTTGAGGCAGGGAAGAAACGAAAAGGAACAACAATTAGGTTGCCGCGTCGACAGAGCGCCAGCCCGATTGTGTGGAACACTCAACATTAAATTGATAATTGCGTGCAACACAGCTGGTTAATCATGTCCATGTAAATATATGTTTTTCCTAGACGTTATTGATATGTGTGTATAAAGTTTCAGATTTTTCTAATTAATCAAAACGTAGTTTTTATCAAATTCTATAGCAACGTCCATAAGAGCCCATGTTAAAATTCTTTTTTGGACGATTTTTTTCTCGCAAACTAGATGGTGAACAAATCCCAAACAATTCTGAAGATAATTTTATTACTTGAAGAATATGTATCAACAATTTCATCAACTTTTAATAATTTTTGCAATTCCAGACGAACCTCCTTAAATTTATGGTCTCTATAATTGGACATTATATCCCCTGAACTAACCGACCATATTTTTTTGACCGACAGAAATACCTGGCAAAATATAATAGGCGAAAAATGGTACAAGGTATGGATTGCATTGTTCAGAAACGTTCTGATGCCTTGTTATTTCCAGAAACACGCGTTACGTTCTCTCCATATCTCGCCCGATAATCTTTATTATTACTTCAAATGCGTTTTGAAACGGCTTTAGGAAATGTTCCTTACGCGTACGCCCGCATTGTAAATAAAATATAATAGTAATAACAATGACATAATTATTGTATTGTTGTAATTTATCGGGGTTTCGATCTTTCGCGTAAAAAAGTCCGTGAAGTATTCAGACGTGAGCAATCAAGTGTCGACGGTTTACTGAACCTGAAATTTGTGAAACCTGCCGGGGCCTTGTGTGTAATTAATCGGTCTGTAAACACCATATAATAAAAAATAATCTACGTATCTAAATTATTGCGCTTGCAACATTAACCTGCGATGTCCAATTAGATATTATTTATTGTTGTAAGTAAATTAGACGCGTGTTTTTCATTTTTCATCTTAATAATGAGCTGCTGTCTCTTTCGTCAATAGCTGTGGGGAGAGATCCTTTTGGAGATTGATCGAAGCCGCCTTAGATTCCAGGTTGAAGAAACAAGTGACGAAAAAATCAACGAGGCGATGCCTTCTAAGGCATTACGTTCAAGAAATAACGTAGAAATAATTTAACTATGTTACATTATGCAGGGTCCGTGGGCAGGGCAGGGAGGTGTTGGATTTTTTAAAAGACTGTCACACTCTTATTTTTCAACGAAATTCAAAATTTATTTTCTTAATACATAGCTGAAATGTTGCCATTAAACATGATGCATAGTGGAAAATAAGAAAAAAGTAATCAGGTGCGAAAAATTACGTCTGTTAGGTAGTGCCGTTTTTGTCTAGGCACTTCTGTAGACGGCCCGAGAAATTGTCCATACTCTTTTGAAGCATTTCACGTGGAACCCTTCGAATTTATCGGGTGATTGTTTCTGAAAAGGGCTTCAAGTTTATGTGGTTTGTTTATGTATACTGGAGAATTAAGGTAGCCCCATAAAAAATAGTCACAAGATGACAGATCTGGGGATCGAGGAGACCACTCCACATCTCCACGCAACGAAATCAAACATCCTGGGAAATGTTCCCTTTAAAAAAGCCATTTCTGCTCTGGACATATGGCAAGTTGCTCCATCTTGTTGAAACCATACAGTATTGAGGTTAACCCATTAACATCCACAGGACAGAATTTCGACATTGAAGTTCGAGTTGATGTCGTTCAATGAATTTGAGAAAAACAAAGTTCCAAACTACCTTTTCCTACGTTTTTGAGGGTGCTCTTTCAAATGGTGATGGTTAAAAATTCTTAAAAAATATTTAACCATGGAAAAATTAAAATTACCTAATCCAAAAAAATGTCATTTTTCGCTTGCATTTTTTTTAAACCTTTTCGTTCCCTTTTCTTTTTTTTTACCCAAACCTATTCAGATCGTGGCATCGATGTCTAAACTTAAAATGAATAAAGTTAGTAAGGTCTAAAAAATTGTTCCTAAAACAAAATGGCGGCCTAATTGAATTTTTTTTTTCAAAACTACGAATTTTTTTCTCGAAAACGATAGACTATGAAAAATTTTCTAAGAACAAAAATGTTTTAGAATTGATCAAAGAATACTCTATCTATTTTTTTCAGAATGTTCCGAAACGATTTTCGATTTTTTGAAAAATCGTGAAATCGAAATTTTGGAAAACGTCATAAAAAAATATGAAAAAAATTGTATAATATTCTTTAACCAATTCTAAGATATTTTTGTTCTTAGAAAATTTTTGATAAACCCTACAAGAAAAAAATATGTAAGCTTTACGAAAAAAAAACTTCCAAATTTTTCTTCGAAAACTATAGGCTTTATCAAAAATTTTCTAAGAACAAAAATCTCTTAGAATTGGTTAAAGAATATTATACAATTCAGATTCAGATTTTTTTGATGACGTTTTTCAAAATTTCGATTTCACTATTTTTTCAGAAAATCGAAAATCGTATCGGAACATTCTGAAAAATTTGAGAGTATTCTTTGACCAATTCTAAGACATTTTTGTTCTCAGAAAATTTTTGATAAAGTCTATCGTTTTCGAGAAAAAAGTTCATAAAGTTTTGAAAAAAAAATTTTCAATTAGGCCGCCATTTTGTCTTAGTAACAATGTTTTAGACCCATTTAACTTTATTTATTTTAAGTTTAAACATCGAGGCCACGATCTGAATAGGTTTAAATCATAAAAAAATGAAAAGGGAACGAAAAGTCGTTAAATAAATGCAAGCGAAAAATGACGTTTTTTTTGGATTAAATTTAATTTTTCCATGGTTAAATGTTTTTTAAGAATATTTTAACCATAACCATTTGAAAGAGCACCCTCCAAAACATAGGAAAAGTTAGTTTCGAACTTTGTTTTTCTCAAATTCATTGAACGGCATCAACTCGAACTTCAATGTTGAAATTCTGTCCTGTGGGCGTTGATGGGTTAAGGCGTCCTCTTCTCAATTCCGGCAGAAAAAAATCATGTAACATTGCTAAGTAGTGATCTGTGTTTACAGTAACCGTGCGTCCGTTTTCACGAAAAAAGTAAGGGCCAATAATAAAGTTTCGGCTAATCACAGCTGTTTGAATCACAGAATTACCCGTTTCAATGAAGATGTTGTAAACAAACACGCGATGAGCTGTAGTCCACGGCTCTATGGTAACTGAAATGACATCTGCCAACGAGTTGAGACTATCTATTCGGAAAACATTAGGTCCACCCCACCTAACATGACACGCTCTACAAAAAATTCCATACCTCAATCAAATATACAGGGTGTTTCAAATGAAGTAGCACAAGTTATTCCGGTGAATCGAATATGAAATAAATGTATCGACCACATGTACTTATTTTTACGTACACACACTAATTGTTAATACGATTTTAGATACTTTATTAATGAATTAAAATATATATTGAAATGTTTAGGACTCTGTATCTCAACAGTGGTGCAACAATTATGGTATGTTTAGTTTAATCGACTTATTTTGATCTTCAGATTCACTTTTACCATTTATGCTACTTCATTCGGAAGTACCCTGTAGATAAATGAATATGTAAAGAAATATAAATGTAAAATACAAGAGATAAACTTACAGGGTGCCCCATTAGTAAGGGACCACGGCGAAACCACAAATTCTTTGGGTAAAAATATTACGAGAGTGTCAAAGTTATAATTTATATTCGATTTCCGTAAAAAACTTCTTTAAAAAACAAAACTTGGTGGTTGGAGTTTTTTTTGAGAAGAATTTTAGTTTGTCAGTTCATCAGTCAGTTTAATGTAATATATAGGGGCTCTGTCTGCAGCATTCTGAATACATAAAATATGGTGGAAGTTTTTGGCCTTTTGAATATTTATGTTTTTATTGAAAATATCGATTTTTTCATTATTTACTGACAGAAAAGTCATACCCTTTAAATAACGCTTCGAATGACCGTTTTAGAGATATTTGCGAGATATTTAAATTTATGATAAATTTATGATAAATTGAGAGATATTTAAAGTTATGAGCAGATGTAAATTGTCCATATCCATTTTAATGAGCAAATATTTGAGATATTTATTTTATTTATTATCTTTTATTTCTGGGTAAATAATTATTGCAGACAGGGGCTTGTAAAGGACAACCAGCCTCGTAAAAACTAGTCTCTTTATTCTTCATACAATTCGAACCGCTTTATATACGTTTTCGGTCTGAGTAATTTCTCGAATAAATTACATAGTGCGTATAAAAACCTGTTTCTTTCAAAGATCGTTTTTTTTTCTTTTAATTTTGTACAAAAACGGTCAAACTCTGGGATTTTCTTAGTAGGATTATACAGCAGTTCAGTCTCGTTAAGGACTTCAGTTTAAGGTAATTATAAAAAATAAGGAATCCTTTATCTAACACTGACAATTCTGTTCGCCTTAGACAATTTCATATCAAAATTCATATATTTTACCGTGAGTTCTGTTATTTTTTAATATCAAAATACCTACTAATACCCACAGAAATATAGCTTTCTTTCAGCTATTAATCACCTCAAATTTACGCATGACTAATCTGTTAAATATTAAGTCACTATCACTAGTACCAGCCTTCATATCGAATTTACTGTCGATCAAATTTCGATATGGTCGAAGTTTGCTACAAAAAATAAATGTCGTTCAAAATACTATGTTTTTTGTTACTCAGGAAATAAACTCGTCTGGTATCGATAAACGATGGGAAAGGAAATAAAACAATAATTTTGTGGTCGACAACAAATTCCAATGTTTGTTTTAACCTTTAAATTAGCTGGATAAATAAATATTTAAAATCACTTTACCTACCAAATTAATAATAAACCTACCTCGTATTAATATTGAGCAGCGTATCAAACTGTGACTGGAATTTGTAATAAAATATTTGTCACTCGATTAACTTTTAGATCAAGATTTTAATTTCTATTTATTATCAACACTAAAACATGCGTGATCAGATATGTATTTTGTTTTTTAAGTGAACTGATTTTTTTTTCAGAAAAAAGAAGACAATTCTTTTGAAATAAAAGTTAAATCTTGTTTGAGAGTTGTAACTATCATTATTTACTTCTAACTTCTTACTGCTGAATTACATTTCTTACACTTTAGGCAATGTTTAGTTTCGACATTTTAATAGCATAGTTTATACAAAAAAAGGACAAACTGCACAGGGATGGAAAAAGACGGATGTAACAATCTATAAATAAAATTAGAATAGATTTTGGACATAATAGATACCTAGCTTTGTCTTTGGGATAGCAAAAAAATGAAAAGTAATGTAATTCTTTATTATTATAGACGATAATAAAAATACCATAAAAACAAACGTTTGAAATACATAACATTAGCTTTAACGCACACAAACTCTCATTGATTAGCTCGTGACAAAATGAAATGTAACAGTATTCTTGGGAATATTCTGAGAATATTGCACATATCACTGTGTACCTTGCTGCCCTCTTTTGGTCAAAAGTCGAGATTTACATGCCATTTTTTTTTAGAAACTAATCTTCTTTAATGACAAAATGAAAGCAACTGAAAACTGATGAAAAACTGAAATCAGTTTTTTTTAATATAACCCTTTTCTTCAGAATGCATGACATTATGAACATAGAGTATTATTGTTTATATTCTTAGCTAATCTTCAGCAAGCTCTGTAGTTAGAAAATGAGAATAGAAGAAAACATGTACCTACACGATAAAATATGAATACTAGAGGTCCTACAGTTTTGCTTGGGAAAGTAGATAGTAGTCACATTCTATACATAGTACTATGCAATGGCAATGATAGTAATGTAATTTTCTTATTTATTTGTTAGTTTTGTTAATTTTAAATAATGTTTTTTGTTTTATATTTTCACAAATTGTCATCATAGAACTTTCATAGAAACTCAACTGTACTTTAACTTTTTTAGCCTTGAAAAAGACGTCAATAAAACGTCGAAACGTCGGCATTTTAAAAATTTTAACTTGTCTACTTTGTGCTGTCCTCCACCCCAATAATTGTGGATTAGAATATTAAAAATAAGTGACACATATAGTAAAGTGGAAGATAATGTATATAAAATATGATAATACTACAATACAATTAGTAAACCAAAAGAAATAACATTCATACAAAATATCATGTTACGAAAATACCTACTTTCGTCTTGAAAGAAGAAGAATGCTAGTCAAAGCAGGTGAGTAAAAAAACACAAATTATACATGAGCCAACAAAAAACAAAAAAAGAAACAGAATTTTTTCAGATATTTTTTATATCAATAATTTCATGAAACAATTTACGTGGTATTTTTATCATGAGTATATAATAAAATGCCACGTAAATTAACTTTGGTTAAAGTTAACTTTGATTTAAATATATTTGATTTATATGGGGATATATTTATAGGAACTGTATTACAAACTTTAGGTATAAGAAATATATGCGACCTTTGCCCAATAGTCTTATTAATTTTCGGTATTTTTATAAATCTTTCCCTTCTAGTGCTTTATGTGTAATTGGTTGTAGGATAATCCTCTTTATTTTTATAGTATTCCAGAAGTAGCATTTTAACAATTCAAGATATGCCGGTTCAACTCCACGGGACGTTTTTTTATTTTAATTTACGTCCCTGTGGATTTTTATTTTGTCTTTCGACTCACCGGACTCTGCTGCTGGCCCCGCGGCCGGGGGCGGTCCCACCGTGGCCGCCAGCGTCGAGTTCTTCGAGTTCCTCAGCTCGTAGATGGTCTTGTTTTGGGCGGCGGCCGCGGCCGCCAACTGGCCCGCACTCGTCCTGGGCAACCGCGACGAGGCGGCGCCGGCGGCGGCGACGACGACGACGCCAGCCGCCACCACCAGGAGCAGGCACCGTCCGGCACCTCTCATGGAGACGGTCCTTCTCACTCACGCACTGAGGACGTTCGGATAGAGGGGTCGAGACGAAACACGAACTCACAAGTTAACCGGTCGCTGCGGTAGGGTCCTGAGGGGTGCGGAATTGGGTCGAAACGTCGTTCGATGCGTCGCGAGCGTGTGTCCAGACACGCGCACCTGTCACTCCGGCGGCTCCTGAGTCAATGGAGGCTTTCTGTACTACTGACCAGCTTTGGGCAGACACGCTTTTGGCCTGGGCTCGATCTTTGGCTTTACTTTCACTCGGCCGGTCGCAGGTAAAGCTGCAGACTACTGCCGAGCGGCGGCTACTACGCTGTTGTCGCGTCACTCACGTCAATGTTTATGATTTCTTTTTGGCAATTTTTCTGTGTTCGGGGTGGCTATTCTTGAGCACTAGAGAAATTACTATTTCCCGGCGGATTTATTCTCCTCTCTCTCACTTGAAATTCACTTCTTTGAAAAACATGCATTCTTGGGCATGGGGAATGACAAAAGAATGGAGAATATTTAAGGGAATCTATTACAGTGTTGTCACATTGGCTTCTACAATCCAACCAATCACTACTCTTAATTTTCTGAAATTTGTCAGGTAACCTATTCAATTGAAATTTGACACATTATATTACGTCGTTTTGTTTTGTAATCACGCGTTTTATCAATTTAAATTTTTTTAAAAGAAACTAAGCATAATTATCATTTACTGCTATAACCATGAACGCGATAAATGAAAATCGGGCTATCATTTCTGTATATCTTCCAGTAAAATAATGATTAAACTCTTTTCATTTGTTTCTAGTGTTCAACAGATATGTATTAAAAAAACACAAAGGTAGCCAATAACAAAAAAGAGCAGAACAGAACAGGAGGTGTCCCGATACTCAAATGCATTGATGATTTCGAAGACAAGGTTGAAAACTTATGAAAAAACTTAAAAAAAACCTATGAATATGAAAACTTACATTTACAAAATGAAATATATGTAAAAAAACTTGAAAAAAAATTAATAAAAAAATAACTGGATGTTTCTCTATTTTTTTGTTACTAAACACTTGCTATAAAGTCAGTATTAAAGCAATATATTTGTATCTATACATTATTTCTTTGTTTTTATGACAGACTATCACTTTAATATATAATTGTAAATTAGTAAATAAAAACATTAACCTATAATATATTGCGTTTTACCTTCTCCTCGATCTTTCTCTAACTAAAAGTAAGGGAATTATATAAGGGAGTACTTTCTCATGTTGCTAACAAATAAAAAAATCAGGAATACAAATCTTAAATGGGGGAGTAGAAAAATAACATTTTCTCCTATACATTCTACTCCCTTTACTTCAAGAATAACCACCCGGATGGGGGAGGACGGGATAGTCCCGGTCACCCCCATAAACGTGATTATACCCGGATACGATTTTCATGGGAGAGAATAGTATTTATTTCCAGATCCCATACCTAATTTTGCAAAAAAAAATCCCTCAGGACGCCCAGCGTTTTCGGCACTTTTAGGTTGAGATAACTTGGAAATCTGACTTAATAGAGCAATTCTGAGGGTCACAGCGATAATTAGGAGATGACGTCTTCCTAACAATCGCATTACATGCGTTGAATTGCATTTTAACTGTTACGTAACACCTATCCTCAATGGACGGAACATCAATAATGCCCAATTTGTCCTATATATATACATATACAGCCTGCGTTCCTCAATGTTGTGAACTGATAGTAAGATGATGAGGACGTGTGAGTGTGAAATAGTGAGTAGTAACGATAATTTTATCGAACGATTACTTTTCACAATTTGATAACATTGAGGGAAGCTATTTTAAATATGTATACTTGTATATGTATGCATACTTTCAAATCCACAAAGTGAACTCTAAAAATTATTTGACCAAACATTTTATTTTCATTGTGTAGTAAGTTCATTGCCAAATAACGGCTTAGATTACATTAGAACAAAAACGTGGATACGAGATGTGTTACAAGACAAAAGAAATAACCATGCAGTGACAGCTGGCTCATTTGCTATGCAGACGGGTCGGTTTCGCAGGAAAAATCAGTTGCTGGATTTTGGATGAGTAGGTGAGTGATAGGCTCGACATTTGTGCGTCAGAGGCAGATGAATCTGCGTATACACCGACAGTCAGGATTCACTATTAGTCCAGTAGGCTGGACCAAAACCATCATCAAAAACTGTTTTTGAAACATATAGGGCTAGTATTGACGGTTTCCTATGTAATTTTTTGCGTAGAACACAACGCAATTTGTTAACTTGCAAATGACTGCTGAAGTTGAAAAAGTGCTTTTTTTCACTATTTTTTTACTTAGAAAGTAGGGCAATTATGATCAATTTCTTGGAGGGACTAAAATTTCTAGTATGAAGTTCAAAAAAAAATTCAGCTCGATCCGTTAATAACTTTTCGAGTAATTAACGATCGATTTTTTTTTGTAAGCCTTAATTAACAATAACGCCATTTCTTTATGTATTCTTCTATATTGACCGGGTTGGGCTAGAAAAATCATAAATCTCTTCAAGTTTGCGAGACTTTTTGAGATTTTGAAAAATATTAATTTGGGCCAGTTAACGTTTTCTACGCGAAATTCTCGGAATTGTGACTATAATATTTTGACGCCCATTTTTTGTTTAAAATACGCATCGTGAAGCGCACTTTCAAGATATCATAAAACAAGCGTCAAAAAAAGCTCGAAATGGTCTCTCACTTATCCAAGTTCCACTTAACCAAATTTGATTTCTACCAAACAAAGTGGTCCAAAGTCCAAGAAAAAGAGGTTTTGAACAGGTTTAGCACTTGACTATTTTTTCATTGGGAATATTTGAAGGCAAATGTCTATACCATCAGTTCACAAAATTTAAAGGTTTTAAAGAACAGAATACTCAGTGAATTTGTAAATAGACTTGCCTAGTGTCAAGAAGTCAATGGTTAAGAAATTTATAACCGGTTGGCCTGATCTGTGTTTTCTTTATTATACCTAATAAGGAGATTTGCAGTATAGCAATAAATTTGAACAGAGTGAAGGTGATTTATTAATAAATTAATAATATGGACACTATTTTTTTCAGTGTCATGAGAGTAATGAAGTGCCCGTATTTCGGAAATGACATGTAGAATCTAATAAAACGTTGATGTGGGCATACTCCTTATAATTTAATAACGTCTATTCGCGACATATTATTTCAATAGCCTCCTAAATTACCCCATTAATATTAATGCCTAGTACTAATCGAATAAACCAGATAAAATACGACTCGCGCTATTAAAAACGGAACATTAATTCAAATATGGTCATACGTTCGTAAATGAATCGAAAGTAAAGCAGTTAAGTCGCCGATAAACGTTTCTTCCGTTTACTATACAATGCCAGGAGTGAAAAAAAGTCTTAATAGTAATTTGATTTACGTGTCGGAGAATCGGGTTGACCTCATTTCCGTGCTTCGTTAATTTTTTCTTGCAGCGGCCGGCGTTCATTAGGCCTCTTATATAATGATCAATATAATGGGAACTTATGTTGTTTTTTAATTTGGAATAGGTCACAGTGAAAATTTAGGCCAGTTCATTTATATAAGTCTGGAATTTGTAAAAACAAAAAGTGATGCAAACCGTCAGAGCCGTACTAAGGAAAAATAATTTACACTGTAAAAAAGGCATCGAAGTTCAGATATATTTAAAGTATACAGCGGTATCTAAATGTATTAGGTGTTTTGTTTTTTTTTTTACTTGCACAAAAGCCAGTTGAAATCGTCCTAGTTTCTACTGTTTTCTATCATAAAAGTGACATAGTCACTTGATCTACCACACAGAGGGCGCTCTCAACATAATTTTTTAACTAAGATGGGGGATCTTGTGACACCTCGTTTGAAAGATATTTCAAATCGCTCTTCAATACAGCTGTTTTTTGTTTAAATCTGTCCAGCGGTTTCCAAATAAAGTGTCATTTCTGGTTTTTTTATTATCCTATGTCCACTTAAAAACTAATAATTTTGTAAACCCGACAAGATGCCCTAATTTTTATTAATAAAAACCAGGACACTATTTAAATTGTTTGATAAACAATATCCTGAATGTAGTGAAGATTTAGTACAGTTGTCAAAGTGACAACAAAGTGAGTTCTTTAGTTCCGCTTTAAAATGGTTCATAAGTTAAAATGGTTCATAAGCTGAATCATGCAGCCAATATAATTTTTAACGACGGCTTTCCTGACAATCTCATTTGTTATTTATTGCTAATCCTCATACATGGATTAGTAAATGTGGGCCTTTTGCATGACCGGTTCGATCACCCGATATGTCACCCTTAGACTTATTTCTGTGGAGCTACGTATTATCAGAAAGTTCAAAAACATTTTGAACCATCATTAACATAAAAATACTCTTCTGTTTTTGTTTTTGTGTGGAATTAGGATATTTAAATTTCGAAAACAAAAATGACCAGTGGACATATTTTAAAAATAAAGAGTTGAAACCATATTTGAAATACCTTTCAAACCAGACGAAACAAGGCCCCCGTTTGAAAAAAACGCAATGACAGCGCCATCTGTGGTGAATCAAGTAATGTACGTCACTTTTATGTTAGAAAGTACTAAAAGTAAAACGATTTCAACTATTTTTTGCGTGGGGTCAATATCTTGCTCCATTCAAAAGTCAGAGGAGAGGGGAGACACTTTTGAGCTGCACTGTATACATATAAAGTACTGGTCTCATTTGAATTAAGTATTTTGTGAATGCGTTAGTGGCGCTAGGTCGACTTTTAATTTCATGTGTATATAAAAGTTATGTATATGCAATGATATGCATCATTCTCTTGCATGGCTAGCATAGACGATTTTTTCCACAAAAAAATCTCACTGTCATAGATACATAAAAAAAAAAACTACATGCACAGCTCTTCAATTTATTAGCGCGCCGTACGACCTTCATCGCTATTTTCCTATTCGCACGGGATTACCCATCGCTAAAGCGGCCCATAGACGAGCCACTTGGTTGTCAAACATATCCACAACTTGCCATGTTAAAGGATATATCGACTGTCTGTGAGTGGGTTGAAAGTTGAAGGTGGATGTTGAAGATCCAATTTGTTTGATTTCAGCAACTTGGATTTTTCGCGGATGCATCCTTGTTGTAATGACTGTGGATGTGTTGTCAACTAAGTTCATAACATTAGTTGATTTGATAGGCTACTGGAGTCTATTTCTGGTCCCGTGTTTGATAATTTAATTTTTGTTTATTGTTGTTATAGCTACTATTCAAAATTCCAAAGAATGAATCGTTGGACAATTTCTAAGGGCGTTCATGTCATGACCAAGAAGACTAGAACTAAGGAGACAGAGCTGCGGCTTTTCGCTGTATAACGCGATGGGCTCGAATATGTCCACCTCCAGAGGCGCTGTAAGCAGTTGTGTACCTTGGTATACCAATATAGAGACATCCAAAAAACGTCATCAAAGTTGGCCGAGAAAAAAAAGACGTATTTGTATTCTTAATCGAAGTTATAACCTTATTTACTTGTCAGGACTGGCACATCATATGACAGCCATTGTTTATTTTACAAATTGTGACAGTCACTTGTCAAACATTTGACATAACCGAAAAGCTTAGACATGACCGCTATTTCCATCTCTCTCGTTCATAGCCAGAGTTGATGACCTTTTTTGGATGTCTATAGATATCTATACGTATACCGTGGTTCTGTACTAATCTGTGTGCGTTAGAGGTTAGAGTCCGTGTGAATGTCCGTGGTGCGAATACATGTGGCAGACGCTCGATATTTTTCGTTAATTTGTTGTTATTCTCCAATATATTTCCACATATTTCATGTTACGTGCCTCAACAATACAACAAAGGAAAATATTTCATTTCATGCATATGTACATCAGTAATTTGAAATAATGTCAGGTTATTCTGACGCTTCGGAACGCTTCTTGTATCACACAATGCAACACATCACTTTCGAATCATATTTATTTAACATTCGAATTGTATTTTTATTAAAGCCAAACGGCATAAAACACTGTGATATTTGTGAAGTGTGATTAGTAACAGCTGACAGTTATTAAGTTTTATAGTTTACATACTTAAGGCCACTTTACAGTTCGCCGTTTTTATTGCTGTCCAGAAAAATTGCAGCAATTTTTATTGCGCACACTCGTATTTATGTTTATTTGTTAAGATTTTGTCCAAACAGACATAAATACACGTGCACGCAATTGCTGCAATTTTTCTTGCCGGCAATAAAAATTGCGAACTGTAAAGTGGTTAGTCTATTTAGTTTATACACTAGCTGTTAGTAAAGAATTGTATGGAATGACATATTAAATATTCATCACGTGACGTCGAGTACACCACTGCTTACAGCGCTTTCTGGAGGCGGACATATATGAGCCCATGATACCGAACGAGTTCGGTCTCCTTAGTTCTAGTCTTATTGGTCATTCATGACATACATGACATGATGTCCGATGTATTTAACAGAAATGAACAAGGAATTGGACGGAAATCTAATTTAGATCACTTTAAAAAAAGGAATCAACACATCAAGGCATGCTATAGGAGAGAGCTAAAACAAAATATTACTCATTTTCCATACAAACATTTTCTACTTCGCGTTTTCTACTGAAACTAGGCGTGAAACATCCAGGTTGCTAACGTTCCTTGTTCAATCCGTGGCAAACAGGTTTACAACTTGGTTGACGACCAAGCGGCTCGTCTATGGGCCGCTTAACGCGCACGACACCGTTACCGTACAATGCGATGGCCGCGTAGAGTGTATATTCCCCGAGCAGACGCGGTGACGCAACGCTGACCTAGGATGAGTGCAGGAGTGAATCTTGAATGGAAGCGGCCGAGGCTCAATGACCCCGTGCCAGCTGATGCTCGTTTATTTCGACTGCGGAACACCTGAGGATCGCCGCGTTGCCGGATGCGCGACTTTCTCCGGCATCTGCGGAATTTCCATTGAAGGGGACACGATGCGCCACGCCGAAGTTATGCATTAGTCCATACCAAATCGCCTTTCACATTTGGTGAAAAAACTTTCTGAAATATTATTTTTCATTTTTTATTATTATTATTATTTCACCAGTATGAGAAAATTCATACTGATATTCAACCCTGATATTTTATTTGATCCTCATAGTCAAAATACATGAACATTAAGGGCCATATGAATTTTTCAGTACGACACTTATCCATTATGGAAACTGATAGAAGGATTTCGTTATTTTCTAGAGATTTTCCGATCCTAGGGGAGAACCTACTAGCGCTAGGCCAGTTGTGATATCGGACCTTAGTTATAAAGAGATCGAATGACATGGAGTACAAGTATTTCCGAATTTTTCAATACGAAATTGGCCATTAAAGAGTGATAAGATCCCTAGCGATCTGCAATTCCTAAGGGAAAATATATGGATGGTACAGCAATCTTAGTACCGTATTAGACTTCTGCAGGTTGCATAGCCGCAATTTATATGCACTACATGGAAAACTGTCATCTTAGTATTCTCCCAGAATTATCGGATAAAGGATTTTCCCTAGGGACTTTTCGATCCTTGGGAAAAACTCATTAGTGCTATAGCAGTGGTAGTATCAAACTCGAGTCTTAGAATTATAGTTATAAATTTCAATCACACCACTGTTCATCGGATTTTGAGTAACGAATTGGGGATGAGAAAAATCTGCCAAAAATGATTCCAAAAAACCTTTCGAAGTCGAAGATCAAATTCATGCTGATTTGCTTTTTTGATGGCAAGGGAATTGATCACAAAGAGTTTGTGCCTCCAGGCCAAATAGTAAATCAACACTTTCACAAAGAGGTTCTGAAAAAAACTTCGAAAAAGGGTCATGCGTATGAGACCAAACATCAAGAACAACTGGAATTTGCTTCCCTTTTAGCCAGTAAAAAACATTCCTGTGGCTCTTCAACCCCCTTATTCGCCTGACTTGAGTCCTTGTGACTTTTTTCTTTTCCCGAGATTGAGAAATCACCTCAAGGGACTTCATTTTGGTACCATAGAAAACATTAAAACGGCTGTAATCGACCAGTTGAAGGCTATTCCAGTATATGAGTTCCAGCACTGCTATGAGGAATGGGAGAACCGTCTCCAGCGCTGTGTGGCTTCCCAAGGAAATTATTTTGAAGACGACAATACTGAATTATAATTATATTAAAATAGAAACAATTAAAAAAAATCATTACTAAATATACACACCTCGTATGTAAGGACACTATGTGGTTTCTGGGACACCAGATATCTTTGTGTGTGTCTGTGCAATTATTACAAAGTAAGGTAAAAATTATCGTTATGATCCAGTAGGCGATTTGTGCACAGGAATGCGGACCAGTCAAATCCTCTACCGAGCGCGGCGTTCGTTAAAAACGACGAAATTGCGAAACCACCTGTAACTAAACTTTTGCACCATGTGCAATGCAAGACGGAGGACCGCGCCCCGACTCCTTTCGATGCGAGAAACGTTCTCCGCGCGGCAGAGCCTAGAAAAATGCGCCTTGAGCGCGCGACCGCGTGCGGTACGTACACACAGAAAAGACAGAAACGGAGTAAACAGCCAGTTGCACCGCGCGCCGTTGCATAATACGCCCGTTGCAATAAATTAATCTCGTAAATTATTTAGATATTCGACCAGATAGAGCCGGCTTGGTCGTACGCAGTGGCGTAATTCTAAGGCTAATTCCTAAGGCACAAACGATTTTTCGCTCGGCCGTTTTATTAATCGTTGACCAACAACAATACATTTAAAAATGGAGGACATACATATTGGTTCCGAAAAAAGTATTTATTTAATAGAAGCTCGTCGACACTGTACGATAAAAAGTTAAAATCGTACAGTGATCGTCAAATACACTAATGGAAAAAATTAAAAGGTCAGAAAATTTTTCCAATTTTTCCAAATTTTTAGTGATTTTTTAGAATGCTGTATCTCAGTGAAAAATGGTCTTATCGAGGTCTAAGAAAAAGCATTTTGAAGCTTCAAGTTTCTAGTTTTGAGATATCTTGGCAAAAAAATTTTTAAAGCTACATGTTTCGCGCAATTTTAGGAAGTAGTGTGAGAAAAAAATTTTGCGAATTTTTTTTGCTTTTTTTTCAAGTCCACGAGCTTGAAAAAAATATTTCTAACTTAACCATGGTATGGACCGGATAGCTTGTTTATTCAGCTTCAAGTTACTTTTTTTTAAATCTCGATACGACCATTTGTTGCTGAGATATCGAACTTTTAAATCAAAAAGGACCCTTTTGTCTTTGATCGACGATATCTCAGCAACCAACGGTAGCACAGAAAATCTAAGGGCAGTTCTGAAAACTGGAATAAACATCCTACAAGGTTCTGCTGCGATTTTTGAGGAGATGTTTTTTCCTTAACATGAATTTGAAAAAAAACAGGAAAAAACTAGTAATTGATGGTTTTTCAGAACATCAACGGCTGAAATTCAAATCTTCATGAAACGACTAATATTGCGTGTGCCTTTTACAGTTGAATATACCCCCAAAAACCATGCAACGTTACACTACGATCTAACGAACCGTTTTCTTGTTGCAAACCGTCAAACTTTTGAAAAAATTAACGTTTTTACGAGCTTAACAAATATCCTAATCATCACATCCTAATCATAACACACACACACGCACACGCACGCACACACACACAGACACACATGAGCTTCGTCGGAAAAACATTTTTTTCGATTGAAATCGGCGTCATTTTCAAACTCATTTAAAGCCCACACGGAGAAGCGATAACGAAGTGGATGGTCATTTTCCTTTACCTCTTGAGTAAGTTGCAACTTGTAAGCAAATAATCCGAGGTATTTATACAATATTCTCCTCAGAGAAGTGCGACTGACATTAAGTTGTGCTCTGTGACGAGTTGAGGTTCTTGGGTTTTCACGCACACTTTATGCAACAGCAGCAATTCTTTCAGCTGTGCGCACCGGACGAGCACGTGGATGACTTCTGTTATCCATAAGCATGCCAATTTCACGAACTCTTTTCTTAAAAACTTTCTTACACCAGGCGCTGACAGAGCTTCATTTCGACCATAAGTTGTTCTCAATTTTCTCACTGTTTCTGCAACACAGCATTCACAAATAATTTTTCAATATTTTCCAACGTTGTTCAAGCGTAAATCGACCCATTTCTTACAGCGGAGGTTAGACACCACATATATGTCAAATGTCAAGCGCGTCAGTGTCGGCAATGTAGAAATAACACTCAGTTTAAAAAGAAACCAATAGATGGCCCATCCTTTAATAATAAGGATGCTGTCTGCAAAAAAGTTTCTTCTTACTGAAGAGGCTTGGTGCCATCTTTCGGGTTATGTTAACTCTCAAAATATAAGACTTTGGACTACAGACAACCTTCAGTTTTATATTGAAATTCTACACCCCAAAAAATTAGAATGTAGGCAATTGTGAGCAGAAGGAGAAACGTAGCATTTAAAATAAATTAAACAAATATTAAAACACACGGGAATTGCATTACTTTTAAGCTCCAGCATTATAAATACATAATCAGAAAAATGACAGTCGTACTGTCACTACAAGAATAAACACCTCTATTAATACGTTTTACTCTGCTATTATGAGTAGTCGATCAAAAGCAAAGATTTCTTCATTTGATCTTAAACATGTCGTATTACGAAATTTCTCATTAAAATGTTGTTTAATGGTTGTTTGGCATGACCGCCAGGCTCTTTTTATACGGTTGTGCGTTTTTTTTATCAGTTAACATGTCATAATACTGGTGCTAATCTGGATAATAAATTAATATACCCGTTCTCGTAATTTTAAAATTATATCTTCCAGTTCATTAATCATAAAAAACTCGTAATGAATAAAGTCGGGCATTAATAAAAAAACCAAAATGGTAAATTCGGTTGACCGCGTTTGTTCGTAAAGCTACTTTGTGCATTTTATAGTCCCGCGACTTTTTATTACTCTCTTCAACAAATATCAGTAAGTATGTAAAATCTAATTAAAGTCGAATAGGAAGATTAAAATATGTCTGAGCATATAAAAAAATAGACTGTCTCTTGATAACGTATGTAACTATTTACTAGATGTGTTATTACATGAACCTGGGCCAGGACCAACTCAAAATTTTCTCTTGGGTAGAGAACCTTCTTTCAAAATTAAAATAGTAATATGCTAAACGGAAATTGTGACGGAGATAGTAAGTTTCACAGAGACCTAGTTTCCATAAGAATAACGCGTATAAAAATATAGTAAACGTAATTCAAATGAGAGTTAGATTATATCCCACAGTTAATTATTAATTAATCGCCACTAAATCATAATTAATTTTACTACAAACATAATTAAAGAATACCAACCATAATTAATGTGTATTAAGCAGTAATTTGCTTAGATTAATCTACTTGAATGTTCTTAAAAAAATTCTGATGTATTGCATTATATAAATCACTTACCGGCACTATAGCGTATCATATAATTTACCTACTGTATAAAACCAGTAGTTTACATGGGTACATATCTGTAAAAATTCATAATCGTAGATAATTTAGATTGTTTTCCACAGAACAGAGTGAAATATGCATATAACGAATGTAATATATACCATGTGTGCCAGTTTGAATTCCAGTTATTGTGGAATACTAATTTTCTATTTTTGTAATAGTAAAGTCCTAAAAAAAAGTTATCCAACTTGATAATTCCACCAGAATCATTAACAAATTCCTATCGCCATATTTTGAGCGAAAAAAGTTATTAACGAAAATTAAAATTAAAACACTGACACCCTGTATCTTGGTAACAACTAACTTTTGGACTAAGGTAAGTTTTTTTATTGATGTTTTACTTACTTGATCCCATTATTACCCATAATCCTTTACTCGTAAAAAAAAGCAATCAATTATGCACTCGATTAAACATGTTTTCCTTGTTATTCCAAATCATTATCAGTCACAATGGATTTATGCGATTTGCGAAACAAACGCTTTGCCTTTTTAGACTTAATTATATAGGTGGTCCGCACAAAGTTATATAATGTACAGGCGAAAAATTGGGCAACTTTTCGATTTTTATTTTTAAACAGTCAGTTACCGAAATACAATATGCAAGATCATTTTCAGTTGTCGGCAACAATTAAAATGTAATTCCATTACGGGTCTGGCAATTAGTTTACATTTATTAGGAATGTTGTCTGGATTTTGCAACTAGCTCACACGTAAAAAATGGGCGAATATTTTTAAGTGCTGCACGATTATTACTCTAAATTGTAACGCTTCTGTGTTACGCAACGTTCAAACTGTTGCGCTCAATTAAGTACTGGAGAAAAACACACAGTGGGCTATTTGGTCGAAAAGATAAAGAAAATAGATAAAAAGACCAAATATACCAAATGATTGGTAAAAAAAAGAAACATTAATAAAACATAAAGCTCATCAATATTGCAGGGCTAATATCCGTTCATCGGATATTAGCACTGGTATATTATACAGGATAGCGATTAAACTCCCAGTTCATGGGATGTGAATAGATTTAAATGGACTAGATTTGATGGACTAGACAGCATGTAGAAGTTGTAATTTCTTAGTAGTATCTTAACATCGTGTTTTTTTTTATTAGAAACACTTGGGTTAATGATGACACAATTAACTTAAATAAAAGGTCATGAAGCATTTGTTCTTTTTCCTAAATAGGCCAGTCATTGGAGATCACAAGAAGGGCTTACCTGGAAATAACTCGGGAAGGTTTGAAATTTGGCAGGTTTGTAGGTTTGGGTATGTAAAACTAAAATTCACAAAATGCACAATTCGAGACTTACCGCCGGCGCCGCCATCTTGCCAAAATTGCCGCCAAAAACGGTTTTTTGCAATTCTCTCCAAAGCTATGCGTTTTTAGAAAAAATATGGGTGGTGTGGAAACAAGTTTACTTTCATTCATTTCAAACATTTTTAATAGTTAAAATTAATTGATCATAGATTAATAACATGAGTTAATTAATGAATTAATTGATTAATTAATTATTTGGATAAAAGATACGCCACTGTTTCATGACAAAATTGTATAAAGCCTTGAAAAAGTAGTTTTGTGGAACCCTACTACACATTTGATTTCGGAAAATCGCCTCTATATAAAACTTATGCAAAATGTTAAACTTTACGACGACTTTTCTGCTTAAACGGTTAATTTTAGCAAAACTATGCTAAGGATATTTTTTGTATGAAATTTCCTCCTCTTTAATTTTGTTCTCCACATATTTTTTCGGAAAACGCATATTTTTGGAAAGAATTTCGAAAAACCGCTTTTGGCGGCCATCTTGGCTAGATGGCGGCTCCGGCGGTAAGTCTCGAATTGTGCAGTTTATGAATTTTAGATATGGACCTCGAAACCTATGAACCTGCAAAGATTCAAAACTTCCCGAGTTATTTCCAGGTAAAAATCCTCAATGACTGGCCTAAAATGTCAATAGCAGTTTCATCAGTTTCGTTTCTATATATTTGTTGTGGCACAATATCGATTATGTATCAAATAACATTCAATAAATAGCCCTGGATGTTACAGCGAATCCATAAATCACTGTTACGATAGATGTGGCAACCATATTTACAATACTTTCATTTATATCATGTATCAAACTGTTACGGAGTCCGCCGAGTCGTGCCTCTTGCGGTTGACTTCGCCGGCCGAGCGCCGGACGTAAACAGGTGACGCACCGAGTTCTATTCGGGACGTATCTCGAACGTCGTACGGACGAGCCTGGTGTCATCTAGAGTTTTCGGCGACACTATAAAATAGCCGCACTGGGCGGCGGGGAATAGTTCTATTTAAACCGGCGCGGCTTACAACGCTCAAGATAAATTGTATAAAAATAAATTAGTGTAAATAAATAGTGTTAGTTTAAATGTACGAGTTTAATTTTTCACACCTCACGAACCCGAAATAAATAAAACGTTACATTGGTGTCAGGTGTTGCGTGTGAAACAAAACAATAATAAAAACATTTAAATAAATAAATTCGCGATAAATAAATTAAGTGAAATGGGTTCAAGACAGGTGTTTTTGAAGGACCTTAAAGTGGCGGATTTGAAAAGAGAACTCGAAGAACGGGAGTGTGAAACGACAGGGAAAAAGGCCCATCCGACAAACAGCAAGAAGATTGCCATTAGCCAAACGCGAGGAAGCCGATAAAATTGTGCAGGACATGGAAAAAGATGGAGTCATTGAACCATCTAATAGTCCGTGGGCTTCACCAATTGTATTGGTAAAGAAGAAAGATGGCTCTACCAGATTTTGTGTGGATTACCGTCAATTAAACAACGTGACAAAGAAAGACAGCTATCCATTGCCTAGAATCGATGACACCTTGGATACTCTATCAGGATCAAAGATTTTCTCAACCCTAGATTTGAAGAGTGGATATTGGCAAGTAGAGTTGGCACACCGGGATCGAGAGAAAACTGCGTTTACTCTGGGTACAGGACTATGGCAGTTTACCGTAATGCCGTTTGGATTATGTAACGCTCCGGCAACCTTCGAGAGGCTGATGGAAACTGTGTTAAAAGGACTCTCTTGGAAGACATGTCTTGTGTACCTTGACGACATCATCGTGGTTGGAAAATCCTTTGAGGATCACATGAAAAATCTGGAGGAGGTCTTTCAACGTTTGCGAATCTCTGGCCTAAAGCTTAGCCCGAAAAAGTGTCATCTATTCCAGAAGGAAGTGAGGTATCTGGGCCATGTTGTTTCCAGTCAAGGAGTGGCAGTGGATGACCAGAAGATCAAAACAGTGCGAGAGTGGCCAGTACCCGGCAATAAGCATGATCTACGAAGTTTCCTCGGGTTATGCACTTACTATCGTCGATATGTGCCCGGATTTGCCAATATTGCCAAGCCACTGACTCGACTCACGGAAGGAGAAAGACGGTTCCAATGGGACGATGAATGCAGTGAAGCGTTTCGACATTTAAAGGAAGCGTTGACGAGTGCACCTATCCTGAGCCACCCTCTCCCAGATGGAAAATTCATTTTGGATACCGATGCCAGTAATGTAGGTTTGGGAGCAGTTTTGTCTCAGATTCAGGACGGCCAAGAGAAGGTTATTGGATACTTCAGTAAAACCTTGTCGAAACCTGAGCGAAACTACTGTGTTACCAGGCGGGAGCTACTGGCGGTAGTGAAATCTGTCGAACACTTCTATAAATACCTGTATGGGAGGAAATTCTTGCTGAGAACGGACCATGCGGCGCTAAAATGGCTTCTACAGTTCAAGAATCCTGAAGGACAGGTAGCCAGGTGGATAGAGCGACTCCAAGAATTTGATTTCGACACCGAACATCGTGCAGGCAAAGTTCACCGCAACGCTGATGCGCTATCCAGAAGACCCTGCTTTGAGGATTGCAAACATTGTCAGCGGGCAGAAGAAAAGGACATCTTAGTATACAGAACGACGGCGGTGAACGATGATTGGCTGTCGGAAAAGGTTTTGAAAGACCAAGAGAATGACCCGAATCTGAAACCAATTGTGAATTGGAAGAAAGAAGATCGGAAACCCACTTGGGAGGAGGTATCACGGTATTCACCCACCGTAAAGTCATACTGGGCTCAGTGGAATTCCCTCGTCTTAAGCGACGGACTCTTAAAACGCGTTCTGGAGAAATCAGATGGTACCGAAGAGCGAAAACAACTGATAGTCCCCAGAAACAGAGTGCCAGAGGTATTGGAGGAGATCCACAATGGAAGCACTGGCGGACACCTGGGAGTAACAAAGACGCTGGGAAAAGTTAGGGAGCGTTTCTACTGGGTGAACTGCACTACTGACGTGAAGGAGTGGTGCAAGAAATGCGTGGTGTGCGCTGCAAGTAATGGTCCGCAACGGCACCCGAAGGCTCCAATGCGACAATACAACGTGGGTAGTCCGTTTGAAAGAATTGCCATCGATGTAGCAGGTCCGTTTCCGGAAACAGATAATGGAAATAAATACATCGTCGTCGTGATGGATTATTTCAGCAAATGGGTAGAAGCGTATGCCCTTCCAAACCAAGAGGCTTCTACTGTGGCGGACGCTCTCATCAAGGATTGGATTTGTCGATTTGGTGTACCTCTGGAATTACATTCGGACCAGGGGAGAAATTTCGAGTCGATTCTGTTTCAGAATGTGTGCCGTACACTCGACATCCATAAGACGAGGACAACTGCACTGCATCCGCAGTCAGATGGAATGGTGGAGCGAATGAATAGGACCATCAACCGGTACTTATCCAAAGTAGTCTCTGACCACCAGAGGGACTGGGACCAGTTTCTCCACCTGTTCCTACTAGCCTACCGGTCGTCAGTCCACGAAACAACTGGGCAAACACCTGCAAGCATCGTCATGGGCCGTGAACTGCGTCTACCCTGTGACCTGAAGTTCGGCTGTACACCAGGGGACGACGTGGCTGGAGAGGACTACGTCAGTACTCTACGCCAGAGAATGGACGACATCCACGAACGAGTCCGTTCAAATATCCAGGGCGCCAGCGACCGCATGAAGGAGACCTACGACATCAACGCCAACGATGGCAGGTACCAGCCCGGCAACCAAGTCTGGTTATATAACCCACAACGTCGTCGTGGGTTATCTCCAAAACTTCAAAGCTCCTGGGAAGGTCCGTATGAGGTCGTCACCCGGATTAACGATGTAGTCTACCGAATCCAGAAGTTGCCAAGAGGAAAACCCAGGGTGGTCCACTTCAACCGTTTAGCCCCTTTCGCCGGAAATAATGACGAACAAGCTGAAGCCAGAGTTCGACACGTCAGTCCACCAGACGGCGAGCTCTCCTTCGAGGAATTCATGTTGCTTCATTCCAACGGCCAGAAAGCTCGCTACGGTGTAACGCGAGAAGAACCACGTGACCTGTTCCAGGCTCCTGCTGACTTCTGTCTTGCTCACTGTGTGGCAGCGGATCTCCGAATGTCCCGAGGATTGCACTTACCTTCAAGAAGGCGTTTGGACAGTTGGAGGAGTTACGCAGACAAAGACCAGAGGTTGGACGAGTCCTTCAAATCACGGCGGCCGAGCAGGAGAAAGAGAGGTCCGTTTTCTATTTGGTGACCAAGCAGCTATCGCACCATAAACCAACTTATCAAACAGTCTGGGACACACTAGTCGAGCTGAGGGATGTGCTCTTGTCCCAGAGCATAAGCAGTTTGGCGATACCGAAGATAGCCAGCGGACTAGATGGCCTGGATTGGAGGGTGATCAGGAGTATGCTAGAAGTCCTCTTCCGGTTTACTGGAATTGAGGTTCTGGTATGCTGTTACAACCCCAGGAGATCGCTCAACGAGAAAACTGTGGACTGCTTCTTCTACCAGACCTCCCGATGCAAGAATGGGTCATTCTGCAGGTATCGACACGGACCAGAGGATGACACAATTCGAGACGAAATGTCTTTAAGGAGGGGGCAGTGTTACGGAGTCCGCCGAGTCGTGCCTCTTGCGGTTGACTTCGCCGGCCGAGCGCCGGACGTAAACAGGTGACGCACCGAGTTCTATTCGGGACGTATCTCGAACGTCGTACGGACGAGCCTGGTGTCATCTAGAGTTTTCGGATGACGCTATAAAATAGCCGCACTGGGCGGCGGGGAATAAGTAAGTAAAGGGAATAAATAAGATAAATTGTATAAAAATAAATTAGTGTAAATAAATAGTGTTAGTTTAAATGTACGAGTTTAATTTTTCACACCTCACGAACCCGAAATAAATAAAACGTTACAAAACTAATAAAAATAACGAGACAGTTAAAGGCAAGCTCAGTTCTGCATTGGTGCTAATTTATTTTCAGCAATAGCAAGCTCAATGCTATCATACTCTTCACACTGTAAAAGGAAGTACATATTGGAATTCCACGTCACGTAATCTAAAACTAATGATAGTAATAAGACTGTGTTATAATAATTATGAATTATTATTACATTTGTTAGGATTTTTTGCAGCTGGTCTATTTCTTCAGGTAATTTGTTTTTTTTTTTTCGTTTCTATGGAGTAGATGACCGAAGGACAGGCATAGTGTTCAAACTTTTACTTGTTACCAATCGAGCATTAATATAAATGACAGGAAGGTATATTTGTTATTTAAATTTATCTCGTTACATACACAGATAATAACTTTTTTATAGTATGTACATTATTCATGGTGTCTTCAAAAACAACAGATAAAATACGTAGAGAAAAGACAGTGACAGAATATATTTCTTTTAATTTCTATTTAAATATTACTCTAAGTAGTCTCTCTTAAAACTAAAGTAATATACTCGTAACATAAATATTTGTTTTTAATTGTAAAACTTGAATCTAAACTGAAGTATGTCAAAACTGACATAACATTCTGTGTATTTACGAAAAACGTAAATTGAGATACATGATTCGTTGAAGCACCCTGTATATTACGTAATTAACAGTTTCCCTTTTTTGGATTAGAATGATTTATGTAAAATTAGGAAATTCACCTCGAGAAAACAAATCAAATTTCTTTAATATCGAAGCACCGAAATGCATTGGTAAAAAGTCATTATAGACAGTATACATACATTAACATATTTTGAAATATCATTAAAGCGTAGAAAATAATCATTATGTAAATGTATTAATCACGGTAAAAATACGTACAAAAAAATTGTTGTACAAAAAAACGCCACTATGAAATTGCTGTTAATTTCACACTGAAATATAATAAATGTATCTGTTATGACCTGTAGTAGGTACATGTAAAGTTGCCACACCGTTGGAAGAAAATTATAAGGATTATAATAATTATAATAACTATTGTTGCCAAACAAGGTATGAAGAACGTGATCAGTGAACTGTTAAAAAGTGTTTTTTTTTTATGTTCAGTGTAGGTTTCAACAGCTGTTTCGATGCAGGTAAACAGTTTGCTTGCAAAAAATGTTTACTCTTTTTTGAATTCCTTGCATGTTTTTATGTTGTACACGAGATGTTTTTAATAACATTAAAATAATTTCGTTAGTTAGTTTTGTACATTACACCTATGATGCATACGCCTCTGTGGCGTTTCTGCCAACTTTAGCGATGATAATAATACAGTTGCAGAAAAATTTTAAGGGTTCCCGAAAATAATTTATATGGTGGTTCTTGGCTTTGATAGTCTTCGACACTTTCTTTCACAATGTTATATCTTCATTTGTTTCATAAAAGCATAAATCTCAACCTCAAATAAAAAATTTGTCTGGATCTGGGGGTCAGACCATACGTTTCTTATGTATTTTTCGACGATGAATTCGACTCTATTTTGAGTTTTGCTCTATCACGTCTGGATTTTGAGATATCCTAACCTAAAAGTGCAAACAGGACACTGTTTTTTGACATATTTAAAGTTATGTAGCTTTTGCGATTTTTTTTCTCGAAAAACCATGTGTGGGATCTTAAAGTATAAATATTCCTGTTTAAAATGCAGTTGAGTTTGCTGAAATATCTTCTTTTTTTTCGCCGAGATATTGAATTTTGAAAATTGTCTGTTCATTCAGTGGCGGTTGATGATATTTCAGTTAGCCATATCTTGAAAACGAGGCATGGGACCCACTTCACTTTTTAGGTGATGACTATACACCTCTCACAGAAAGGATTTATAGTGAAAAAACCGTCAGCAAAGTTTGCGAAAAAATTTTCAAAAAAACTGCAGAACACCCTGGGACCTCAGGAACGCTCTGTGGAATATTTGCAGTATATTTTTTTTTTCATAATCTAGAAACAAATATAAGGAGAGGTTTTTCGATATGTTTTTTTCAAAAAAGTTATGGCCATTTTAATTTTAACTTTTATAGGAACATTTTGTTTCCCAAAATTAAAATGGCCACAACTTTTTGAAAAAAAATATTTTGTAACAAATCGAAAAAACTCTCCTTATATTTGTTTCTAGATTATGAAAAAAATATACTGCAAATATTCCACAGAGCGTTACTGAGATCCCAGGATGTTCTGCAGTTTTTTTGAAAATTTTTTCGCAAACTTTGCTGACGGTTTTTTTCACAATAAATTCTTTCTGTAAGAGGTGTATAGTCATCACCTAAAAAGTGAAGTGGGTCCCATGCGTCGTTTTCAAGATATGGCTAACTGAAATATCACCAACCGCCACTGGTTCATATCATATCTTTCCCAGTACATTTAATTAGTACGAAAACCTTATGGTCATTATTTAAATTGCAAGATCTCGGCGAAAAAAAAAGATATTTGAGCAAACTCAACGGCATTTTAAAGATAAAGATTGGTACTTTTAAGATCCCATAAGTACATGATTTTTTGAGAAAAAAATCTCGAAGCTACATAATTTGAAATATATCAAAAAACCGTGTTTACCAAAAAATAGATCGAATTCAGCGTGGAAAAATACATAAAAAACGTATGATCTGACTCCAGATCCACACAATTTTTTTTTTTGTAAACCTGTTCATTCAATACGATTTTTGGCCACGTGTTGCATTTCCCTTTGGTATCACTTTTTGCGCAGATAGTCCTTTTTCAATCTAGGCTAATATTTCGCGAGCAACTATTTCGAAACATGAAGATGACATCAAAAAGTGTCGTCAGCCTAAGCACAACAGATTTTAGCTAATAAAAAAACCGAAATTTACGCGACATAATTGAATTCCAACATTCCGCTTTATATACAAATTAAATTACCTTAGATAGTTAGATATGGGCACAGACTTTCTAGTTTCTAGTCGTCTTTTCCTACGGTTACGTTATTTCTTTCATTCAGACACGTCCAGCGTCGAGTTATAACTCTTCCTTTCAGAGGATTTAGAGTGGATATGCGTGTTTTTCTATTTTTTTCGGTGATTTATGCTTCCTATATCGTCGCGGTGTTGTGCAACGGCAGGTCTACCAGCCAACTCTGAATTAATGAGGAACATCGGATAAGATAAGATTTGATATGTAACCGTCAGTTAAACGTACAATTCTCTTGATTTTTACGATTTTATTATTTAAAGTCGGCAATTGTTTCGCCATAGGCCTGTTCGCCATAAAGTACGTGTTTAAAAACTTGGTTTAGCAATTTTTGCAATATTTCCACCATATTTTTTCTCTACCACAACGTATAGTACAATTATACATGAAGTGCATCTGTACAGCCCACATGAAGTGCATCGTTATTTCTTCCGAATTCGCTGCATTATGTTTCCTGCATGACTGTTTTTTTGGATGTCTCTTTATATTATGATGAGTACGCCTATATCAGCCAACTCTACATATGAAAATATGTAGTTCCAAATGATTGTAGCACTCCTAGTTTTATCGTAAATACAACATAATTCGTATGTTGTAACTAAAAATTCTGCCTAGTTCTACGTTTCTAGTTCTGCCATTTTCTTGTATTCCACTAAGCATAAAACGACAAGATGTTTTTTTTTTGTTTAATAGAATATACTAGTTTACCACACCTTTACCGATATTGTTTAAGAAAGTATGTAGAGTACCAATAATCACTAATCAAATATCGAAATGCCTGCATGCAACTAACTTTTGCAATTATCATAACTAGGTAATACAATTTTCGTAATTCACACAACACCCCAGAAAAAATTAAAATAACAGTGTACTGAAAAGCAGTACAAGAAAACGTATTATTTCTTACGTACTTGTTTTGTTTTTGTTGCGCAATATTTAATAGTTTCTATTCATAATGTGTGTACAGAAAAAAAACAAATTATGGTGTATATCAATACTCTTTGTAACTGGGTCTTAACTTTTTAAGAAATGACCTTATTAAAAAAAGGCATTTGGAAAATTAATTCCAAATTAGAGGACTTTTCGACAACGATGTCATAAAACAGGAATACTTTTGTAAAAAAAAAATGTTCAAAGCGTCGCAACGCCTGTCGTCGTGCATTTTTTACTTGTCTTTCTCTTATACTTACCAAATTTAGATGGTACAATCACGCTATACGTTGATAATCAGTGATTATCAACGTACAGGGAGTTGACATTGAATTACATCGAATTACATTGATCACAAATGTAAGTCTTTCTATATTAACGAATCATAGTCACAGTGACCATGATGTAATTTACAAGAGAAAATCTCTAGTGTGTGCGTATAATTTGTGTCTTTAAGTTTTTTTTTTGACGCAGATCTCAGTCCGGACCTGCCTCGCACAATTTAGTTCGGACCCTAAACCACACACAACCCGCGGCTTTCCATTGACGAAATGCCCACTTTACTTTTTTGTTCTTCCCATAGCAGCGCAAATTTTCTATTACCTTATTCGTAAGCTACCGACCAAAAAAAAAAAGAATTAATAAAGCAACAACGCATTAGACATTCGTCTCGGCTATTAATTCTCGTTTTAGATCATTTATTCCTAATTCCACAGTAAGTCTCGCCGTAACTGATTCGCTGTAAGTGTCTGAATATTCGGAACCTGCGTTTCGAGGCTCTCAACCTCGTAATTAATTTTTTTTTTTTTTCGTATTCATATCGGTGCGGTGTGCATTAGTGTTTGCCCGGGGGACGTGTATCGGTTAAATTATAGTTATTAACTCTCTATTCGGCGCAGGGAACAGTGACCGGATTTTTTTTATTTGCATTTCCTCGACGCAACACCCGCTTCTAACGAAACAATAACGTTTTTTTTCAAAACGAAACGAGTGAATCTTTCTGAATTACAAGTGGCATATGAGGAAACTAGTTGCGCTGCTGTTGCTAGCGTCATAAGCATTGCATTTATCGAGATATGTTTGCCGACTTATTATGAACGGATGGGTCAGAATTAGGATGCTAACTCAGCTGTATGACAGGACTGTACTTGCATACAGTTTCGACAGTGTGGTTGTTTTTTTATCACAACGTAGAGACATGGCAATTATGACTCCCTCAGATGTTTATACAGTTGACCATTCTTTGGGTAAAATGGTTGATATCATTATTATTAATTTGGCACAATTGCGATTTAAATTCACCATTAATTCGAGAAATGTTTTGCTCCAGAACAATTATCATTTCCGTATTGTTAAAATACACTTTGTTCTTGAGGAAGCCCCACAAGAAAAAGTCGAGAGGGGTTAGACCGTCAGGTTTTAGAGACCACTGCATATCACCATTTCGAACAATAACGTGCCCAAGAAGAACAAATCTAAAATTTCCCTCACCGTATGACACGAGGTACCTTCTTCTAACTCACAGTGACCACCACGGGATTACTCGAGGACGCAAAGGCTTGAATCCCTCGAGGATTTTGATCCCCAAATCTTACAATTTCATTTGTTCACATAATCTCCAAGGTGGAAATCCTCATCGGAAAAAATAATTTTGTTGGAAAATTCTGCATTATTTCTAACCTAACATAAAATTAGGTAACACACTCTTGAGTTAGTTCAATTCAAAACGTATGTAAGGCCAAATCTTTGGTCAAAACTCGATGCAGAGAGTTTTGCGCTATGTTCAGTTGTCGATATCAACGACAAACTGAGGTTCTGGGTTTTGCAGCAACATGTTCACCTACTCTAGCGATATTTATATTGCATCGAGTACTATATATACCATCGTGGTCGTATTGGCACCTTTAAACCAACAATTGAATCGGAAAACTCAAATCGTCCAATAAAGTTGCAAGTTACTTGTTACTTGGCACGTGATAACTCGAATTTTAAACGAGATTTCCGAATTCTAACACATTCTTCCATCGTAAAACGATCCGAAATTGAATTGCGTGGTCGTGTCGTTGAAAAATTGAGTTAAATTTACAACTCGGAGTACATATTGGAATACCCTTCATAACAGTGGCGGTGCGTGATCCTAAGATTGGGGGTGCACCATACATAAAAATAACGATAATCATGAGAATAATAAGAATATCCCTAATATGAGATAAATATTTATCTCATATTAAGGTTATTCTTATTAACTCAAGCTCAATTCTGCGATTTTTACATTGTGCAAATTTTTCAAGTACTTTGTTGTTAAAATTTTCGATATTTGTAATAAAGTCTTTTTCAATGGAGAGCATATCCAAAGCCGACAGTCTTTCCTGGCACATGGTGTTGCGCAAAAATGTCTTTATTCGTTTTAAATAGAAATTTTCCACAAAAACGAATACAGTTAATAATAATGTTTAAAACATACCTGTTTTTTGAAACCGCTTCATTATGTGCTGCCACTGCTCGTCGATGAGCAGAATCGAGCATTGTCGCAATATTTGCAGTGCCTAGCATGGCTAAATTCAAAACATTATTCATGTGTCCAGCAGAATTTGCATGTTTTTTTATTTTCTCGTTTATGTGATTTAAATCCGTTACTCCAGTTTTGGTCCAAGGTGTTTCTCAGCCAAACAAAACACTGCGTTCAATACATCGCATCCACTTAACCACAAATGTTTTTTAAATAAGTCATTATTAAATGTTCTTACAAATTGTTTACTTTTTCCTTTCACGGCTAATTTTAAATTAATTTGTGGAGTGGGCCTACCTAGAGTTTTAATTTGCAAGTTTTGAATATAATTCATTATTCCAAACTAGATTGTAAATATAATTTATATTTATAAAACGTGAGCGATAAAACAGCAATCGCAATGTACGAAAACAATTCACAAACTAACCGATCGATAACTCTCGTGCGCTCTTAAACTCCGCACATCATATCTATAGGATTCGCCCACTACGCGTAATAATTGTGGAGGGGCAAGCAGTAACAATACGCGTTCGCTTTTTCGTATTGCACGGAAGCATGATCGTCGTGCCGCTTTTTCGTATTGCGCGTGTCGACTCCCGCGCCGCGATCGGAAACCAGTGGCGTTGGAGATAGAGACCTAGCGTCTAGTGGATTCGTAACGCTGCGGCCAAATAATATTCAGATGGTATTAACGCTAGGGATGCGGCAAGGCGATAAATTAAGAATGCATCCATTAATTACTAAATCAAATTATTAATGCTAAATTGTCGGTAGTGCGCGCGCACCAGCGCACCTTATAGCCCACCGCCACTGCTTCATAATACAAAATACATACATATTTTAATCACAGTTTGATCTCCACAACTATCGGTTTTAGTTACGGTGGTATGGAATTTTTTTAGGAGGAAAAGCATTATCTATATAAAAATGGTCCAGAGCACACGTTTTATAATTAAGAAGTATCACCGACGATTACATCAGACCAGTTGACTTCCAATGATTTATAATGGTGAGGACACTTAATTTAGAATTTCCTTTTAAGCGTTCGAAGGCTGGATAATACATATATTAATTATTTGTGTGCTATTAGATACT
This sequence comes from Aromia moschata, assembly GCA_029963805.1. NCBI lineage: Eukaryota > Metazoa > Arthropoda > Insecta > Coleoptera > Cerambycidae > Aromia > Aromia moschata. Next base: position 159,578 of record JAPWTK010000086.1, on the reverse strand, counting down.
TATCGGGCGAAACAGGTGGTCTGTTTCTCGTGTAGCTAACGAAATATTGACTGTCAAAACAACTTTCTTCCGACACATCTCCTGGTCTCGTTAGATAAGTGTGGTTAAGGATACAGAGTGGAGACTACTTCTAAAATCCATTATTAAATATGGCACGATCCAATATTTCTGGAACAACGCATTGTTCAATTTGTAAGTATATTTGGCATATTTTGAAAAAGAAAAAGGTACATGCTCAATGCGTTCTAAAGAGATTACTTAAAACCCTCTTTAAAAAAGAGATACCTACATCGATTGAACATGGGTGGTAAATAAAAAACACAATAGAAATCCCTATTACACAGGCCGACAAAATTAGGCCGACCCTCCAACCCAGAAACCAAAATATATTTTTCCGAAGGTTTTGATGCGCTGAATCCGAATCCAAATCTCTCAATTGCCTCTGGTTTTCGAGATATCCTAACCTAAAAGTGCAAAAATAATGATTTTGACCTATAATTGAGATTATGTAGCATCGCAATTTTTTTTTCTGAAAAAACTATGAACAGCATCTTAAAATACAAGCCTTGCTCTTTTAAATGCCGTTGAGTTTGCTCAAATATCTTTTTTTTCCGGTGAGATATCTATTTTTATGTTAGTGAATTTCTCTATATTTGAAAACCCATTAAGGACCATGTGTACATCAAACAGTTGATTGGTTTTTTGATTAGGAAACACTGAAAACGTTTGAAATTCAATAGCAGGTCAAGTCAATGTTTTCTTATATAAAAAGACCTGCTCGTCCAGAATCCAAGGTCAAATTTCCAAAATTTTCAAACATTTTCAGTGTTTCAAAAAAACCAATCGACTGTTTGATGTACACGCGATCCTTAATAGGTTTTCAATTATAGAGAAAATCACAAACTTAAAAAATTTCAAAATGCGATATCGCAGCGAAAAAAACAAAGATATTTGAGTAAACTCGACGTCATTTAAAAGGGCAATGCATGTACTTTAAGATGTTTTCATAGTTATTTGAGAAAAAAAATTGCGATGCTACATAACTTCAAATATAGGCCAAAATCGCTTTTTTTGCACTTTAGGTTAGGATATCTCGAAAACCAGAGCCAACCTCGGATTCGTATTCAGCGCATCAAAAACCTTTTGGAAAAATATATTCTGGTTTCTGGGTTAAAATCTTGTCGGCCTGTGTTATCTGGTAAAATAATATGAAACCACAAAAATAACCACGAAACAAGTGGTACCATTGTTCACATGAGAATGCTAACCAAAGTTTTATACAACTGTGAACTGATTTTGGTGGTGAATGGTAAATTACGTTACATAGGTACAGTGTTTCTTGCTATATTCTGTATTGCATATTCTTGCTATAGATCACAAGTTTGTAATTACGTCACGGGAAGATGGTGACATCATCCCAATCTCAGAAGACTATTTTAAATAAATTATCTGGTGATGTTGCTACAATTATACAATAAACAGTTGTTTAGTACTTTAGTTGACATTGGAACAAACTTACACTTAACTTAAACTAGTTTTGTATAATTTTATTCCAATGAAGTTTCCACACTGTAGAAGCCCATATAATCAATCCCATTTTATACAGCACTAGTTACATTTTACGAGCAGGTTAGCCATTGAAAATACCTATCAGAATTTCATCTCTTTTTCAGATTTTATACTTAGATACATATATATTAAGTTCATATTTATTTACATCGTCTACTCTTAATGCGATGCAGTTTCTAAACAGAAATATAAGTGAAAACGATCTACCTATATGAAAGAAAGGGCGGACAATGTCAACTAACATATGCAGATGAAACGTTTCCTTTCTTCCTGATCAATAATTAAGTTCATAAATATATCTAACAGTTTTGAGGATATCTTATTCTACTAGGAATTTAGTTTTTAAACAACAATTTTGTTTCTTTGAATATTACTTACTACTTGGTTACATAAATGATTCCTAATCATTTAAAGATATTACCTCATCTCATAAGATGCTAAGAGACAATGACGACAACTTATCCACTAAATTCTAGTTTCATTCCAGTTTGGCAAAGTACAGGAGTTAACAGTTGGAAACTCATTTTGAAGTTTTACTAATGTGCATTGGATAAAATATACAGATATTGATATCAATCAATAATAAAATAGTGGGTAGGTGTGGTTATGATTAGTGACAATATTATTGGATGGTAGTTCTATGACGTAATATAAGCCACGCCCACTCTCGAAAATTCTCATGACAATTGGTTCGCTCTCTTTTACAATTTGTTAACATGAAGGTAGGCAATAAGTGTAAGGTACTTTTAACCGTATTGGGTTTGTTTAAATTCAATAACATGAAGAACATAGAATTTGTTTAGAAATAATTGAGAACCTGGGAAGATTATTTTAGACGGTGCATGGTGAGACATGCTCGTGAAACCCGAAAAAATTGTGCCTCTCTCGTAGTTAGCCATATATAACGCCCAAGATAATGCCGGCGAATGAAAGTCACTTGACCATAAAATACCTCTGTATATACTGCATTCGACTATATTTTTTTCGGTTAATTGCAAGCCGTTACTCAATAGTTCTGTAAGTGCAGATTTTACACGTCATGCGCCTTTAGTTTCAACGTTTTATGTACCCCAGTTTAAAAACCGAATTCCTATTTAAGAAACATGTATAACGTTCGCTTAGCCTTGCTTCTTGCACTCAAATTCCGCGGAACGCTATTCTCTCGGGAGAGGACGTTGCTACCGCACCTACAGGGTGTCCAAAATTACGCGTGACACCCTTATTCCACCCTCTATGCGGTTCACGAAAATACGAAGAGTAGTATATCACAAAAATTTAATCAAAAAAATCCTTTTTTTATGTATTTACAAATACCTTTCAAACGAGGTATCACTCGCCATATGGTCCATTTCCATAGGGTTTTATTTATCAACGTTTAAAAATCTGCCATATACACTAAAAGTGACATAGGTCCTAGGATGGCTCCCTGTGGCACTCCTGAGTCTAAATATAGATACTATAGCACAGTGTTCCCTAGACAATACATTAAGACAAACTGTCAAATTTTGATTATACTGTTCACACTGAGGTATGATACTGGAACATAGAACCTCACTCGTTTGCTGTTACACAGTCATTCGATTGAGTTGATTTAAAGTTTCACAAAAATCCTTTTATTTTTGTTTCCATTAATATAATCCTTTGTATTCTTTTTGTTTGTCTTGTTTATAAAACGGCTCTATATATTAATAACAGTTGAAGTAACATCAGTTTATTCCAAGAGGATAATATGTATGTTAAATAAAAAAAAAATGTTGAACTAACAAAATACGTTTAGTATTACAGAAACATTTTATCAAATCAGATGTATGTAAAAATATTCCACTATTATCTTATGTTCATTTGAGAACCTGCTATACGAAAATGTTATTTTATTATATACACTTATCCTCAAAAGTAAATTTGTTTCATAATATACCAATTAGCGTTAGGTTTAAGTATCGTGTTCCGGTAAAGTAAACACTTACCTAATTAAAAATAAATAAAGCAGTATTTTTTACACCCAACTGGCTCAAGAACGCAGAAGTTTGCCCGCTTTTATGTAAAGCTTTTTTTGAGAATGGCTTTTTGTTACGTCAAAACTAGAAATTGTCTCGATATCGCTTACACCTGCAATAGTTTATTAATAGACAACACGAAAATCCGTTAGTACTGGGAGAATATATTCGTTTATTTAGTGAAAGTGCATTGATTTGTACGGTTTTTATACAAAAAATTAGAAAACATCCGAAGTTAACATACGCACGTCATTAAAATGGTAATTGTGTTTTATGGAAACCGAATTATGTGGATAGTATTGTTGCACACCATGTAGGTCATTGGATGGGATGAAATATTAACATATTTCATTAACAACTTTACGTAAGATGCAATAGAACTTTTCAGGAATATTCCGAGACTATACAGAGTGGTACCAAATGGATGTTTAGTGCTGCACTATAAATAAGGCATCATGCTCAAGGCATTCAAAATTATGTCTCTGTCTGTTACATTGTGGATCTTTTGCTAAACATTTTCTGTGATGCGATAACTCCTGGGTGCTTTAAGATACCAACCTAAAGTTTGGTACATTTGTGCATCATAAAGATTACTGGACCTGGTTAGATTGTGAGCTGGGGAATTAACTAAGGAACTGGTGAAGAAACACAGAGTTTAATAACTTTTTATTCTGTAGGTAACTGTCAAACGCTTTAAGAATTAACTTGGAAATGTTATATGCCCGTGGTTGGGTCGGTTGAGTTACATTAGCTTGATTAGAATTAGATTAATTGGTTAGAAAATATTTGTTTCTTTGCTTGTTTCACTATGCCTATGCACTCGAAATATTTATATAAAGAATAAAAAAAAATCATAACGAACATTTGATACGAATTTTGGGGTACCCAAAAATAAACGAAATTATTTTTTATAAGTTATATTTTTTCAATTTTTTTTACAAAAACAACCTTATCCCCTTCAAAACACTCTCCATTACAACTAATACATTTGTCCCACCGGTGCTTCCACTGTTCGAAACATTTTTTGTAGTCATCTTTAGAAATGGCTGATAGCTCCTTCCTGGTTGTTTTCTTGACATCTTCAATGTTATCAAATCGGTGTCCTTTCATGCCCCTTTTCATGCGTGGAAATAAAAAAAAGTCGCAAGGGGGCCAGGTCAGGCGAGTAAGGTGCGTGGGGCAGCGCAACCACACCATTTTTAGTCAAAAACGAAGAGCAAAGCGAGGAGATGGCTGTGTGCGCAGGTGCATTGTCGTGGTGGAAGAACCAGTCTCCTGTCTGCCACAAATCGGGTCTTTTTTGACGAACACTGTTGCGCAATCTTCTTAAAACTTCCAAATAAAAGGTTTGATTGACGGTCTGACCTGGGGAACAAACTCTGAATGAACTACGCCCTTGGCATCAAAAAAGCAAATCAGCATTGTTTTGATGTTTGATTTAACTTGACGACATTTTTTTTGGACGGGGTGACAATGCCCTTTTCCATTATCTTCACTATTGCTTTGTTCCTGGGTCGTAACCATAACACCATGACTCATCACCAGTAATGACCTTTGACAGAAAATCTGGATCAGTTTCAAGCTGTTGTTTCAACTCGACATTCTTTTTGATTATCAGTCAGAGCCCGAGGAACAAACTTGGCAGCAACCCTTTTCATTCCCAAATCTTCAGTTAAAATTCGCTGAACCGAGCTCCAAGATAACCCACTGATCTTTGACAGTTGATCAATTGTCTGTCGACGGTCTGTGAGCACAAGCTCTCGAATTTTTTCAACATTTTCGTTGTTTCGGGCAATTGATGGACGTCCAGAACGAGGTTTGTCATCGATTGACATGTCGCCATTTTTAAACCGAGCAAACCACTCGTACGCTTGAATTTTTCCCATAGCGTCATCTTTGTAAGCTGTTTTCAACATTAAAACAGTTTCAGCAGCAATTTTACGGAGTAGAAAACAAAGTTTCACAGCTGCACGTAATTCACTTAAACTTGCCATCATAAAAAACGAAACAAGAACAAAACAGCGGTAACAGAAACAATCATTGCAGATGAACAGAACAAGCCAGGTCGACAACACAGGCGGCACTGAACTGGCAATGAGTTGCGCTATATACGCCTAGCGATAGAAATGCATACTACACAAGCTCCGCCCACGGCAGTGCTGTTCCGGTTGTTTTTGGGTACCTTAGTATTAGTAAATTCGAGATAATTTTTTTTCTGCCTGTTACTTTTAAGTACTTTGTATAGATAAAATCATTAATATTAATATCGTATCGACGAAATATCCACTACTCCACATGCAGCATGGAACTACATGACACATGGACCCTTTCATGGGCTTCAACCCTCTTACAAACTGTAAAATTATCAAGCATCTATATTCTTCAAAGGCGGCTCTGTCATTTACGTCATGAAATCCATAGTTCCGTTGTCTAATCACAGCACCGCACGGACGTGGAAGCACAATAAATTATTTTCTTAAGTACGTCATAAAAAAGGAGAAAATATTCCTGGTAATATTATGGCATCATCTCGTCAGTTACGAACAAATAATAGCAAAAAGAAAGTAAATATGTGACGTGTGTCCTGCAATGAAAAACTAAACGACTTAACGCTTGATATTTTCTTTCGTAATATTCGACGGTGAAAGCCGATAAAAAAGGCAGGTTCCTCGCGTAGAATGCAGATCGAATTTGAATATCTATTACAAAAACAAGTGGAAAACGCAACCGATTAAAGTGTTAAATATGTATTTTTTAGGAATCTACAGTCGACCAAATTGATTAAATTTAGTTTTTATTTAGACAATAGTTCTTATTGAGTCGCAAACGTATAATAGCTTTAGATAGAAAAACATTGTTTCATGTAGTAACAAAGAATTCTTAATACACTTTTTTTGTTTTCCAAGTTGCAACAAACTAAAATGATTACAAAAAAAGTACAAAAAACGTGTGTTATTGACCGATTTTAAAAACATGTTTATTTTTTGTCAGAAACGACAATATTGTGTTGGTAAATAAGCCTATACAGTGTCAAACAAAGATCCGGACATATTAGAGAAAATATTTCAAATATGTTTTTGTAACAATTACAGCGTTATTATTTGAATAAACGGTAATATTTTTAATGAACGAAAATAAGTAAAGAAACTTGTGAAACAGAATGGACAATTATACATATCTACTCGTATCAAGACATCACATCAACAGAGCATATATCAAAAGGAAATATTCTCAACCTCGAGTTTATCTCTTACTGCAAAAAGCAATTATTTTCATGACGTACTCACATAAATCTGCGAAAAAATGGAAATGAGAAAGATAACAAATGGGGCTTCGTTTTTAACATACACAAACTCTCCTTTGTATCCACATCCTACAGAGTGTCACGAATATATTGAGTTATCTAATAGATCATTGATTTCTGGTAAAGTAATAAAAATGTAATAAACAAAACTAGACGTTTTGAATTGTGTATCAATTCAAAATGATCTTAATACAACAATTATAATTACACAGGCCGGCAAGATTTTAACTCCAGAAACCAGAATATATATTTCCAAAGGTTTCTGATGTGCTAAGCATCCGAATCCGAAATCCTTCAAATTGGCTCTGGTTTTGAGATACCCTAACCCCAAAAGTGCAAAAAAAACGATTTTGGCCTATATTTGAGGTTATGTAGCATCGCAATGTTTTTTTCTCAATAAACTATGAACAACGCCTTAAAGTGCATGCCTTGCCCTTTTAAATGACGTCGAGTTTAGTCACATATCTTTTTTTTGCTGCTATATCGCTTTTTGAAATTTTTAAGTTTGTGAATTTCTCTGTAATTGAAAACCTATTAGGTAAGGATCTCGAGTACATCAAACAGTCGATTGGTTTTTTGATTAGAAAAACACTGAAAACAGGTCATTGGTTTCTTATGTAAAAAAGACTTCCTAAAGAAAAGAATCCAAGGTCAGATTTTCAAAATTTTTCGAGGAATTTTTTTTTTAAATCTGACCTTGATTCTGAACGATCAGGTCTTTTTTACATAAGAAAACATTGACATGCTATTGAATTTCAAACATTTTCAGTGTTTCCTAATCAAAAAACCAATCAACTGTTTGATGTAGGTACACGTGGTCCTTAATGGGTTTTCAAATGTAGAGAAATTCACAAACATAAAAATTTCAAAATACGATATCTCAACGAAAAAAAAAAGATATTTGAGCAAACTCAACGGCATTTAAAAGTGCAAGGCTTGTCCTTTAAGAAGCTGTTCATAGTTTTTTAAGAAAAAAAATTGCGATGCTACATAATCTCAAATATAGACCAAAATAATTATTTTTGCACTTTTAGGTTAGGATATCTCGAAAACCAGAGCCAATTGAGAGATTCGGACCTCGGATTCGGATTGAGCGCATTAAAAACCTTTGGAAAAATATATTCTGGTTTCTGGTTTAGAGGGTAGGCCTAATTTTGTCGGCCTGTGTTATTCTTCATTATGTAAATTCAATTTTTCTATTATTTCTTAATTCCGGAACTACTGATCCATTAATCTACTTATTTGTATTACATCAGTGTTTACCATTACAAGATTAATATATAGACATCCAAAAAAACATGTCATCAACTCTGGCTATGAACGAGAGAGATGGCAATAGCCGTAATGTCTAAGCTTTTCGGTTATGTCAAACTTTTGACAAGTGACTGTCACAATTTGTAAAATAAACAATGGCTGTCATATGATATCCCAGTCTTGACAAGTAAATAAGGTTATAAATTCGAACAAGAATAGAAATACGTCTTTTTTTCTCGGCCAACTTTGATGACGTTTTTTTTGGATGTCTCCATATATATTTTATTAAAATTATTCCGGATGTGGATTGCTAAAATGAGAATTGTGGAAATGGAGATTTGCAAAATAACCGATATAATTTGACTCCTATTAAAAAAATCTGAATGTAACAAAAAAAATTACAAAAAATAAAGAAAGAAAGAAAAAAACAGTCTGTTTGTTTAAATAAATATGATTCTTCATTGTTTTTGCTATATTCCATGATCAGTTTTAGTTTTCTCTTTAAGATTAAAATTCTTATTTCGATGAATTTCAATTTTTGACTTAACTTTGACTTAATACTTAACTTGACTTTGACTTTTAATTTTTGAAAGCAAAACAAAATTAGATCAACGTATGACGACTAATAACTTAAAAACTCTCATGTACATATGTATAGAGCCATCCAAAAAAAACGTCATCAAAGTTGGCCGAGAAAAAAAAAGAGGTATTTCTTTTCTTAATCGAATTTATAACCTTATTTACTTGTCAAGACTGTCACATCATATGACAGCCATTGTATATTTTACAAATTGTGACAGTCACTTGTCAAAAGTTTGACATAACCGAAAAGCTTAGACCTGACCGCTATTTCCATTTCACTCGTTCATAGCCAGAGTTGATGACGTTTTTTTTGGATGTCTCTATATATTCTTACATTTATATTTTAATACCTTATAGATGAACAATATTTAATCAAATTTACCGTGTGTATTGGTCAATAGTAAAAACTTAACCATTTATATTTCTTCAACTTTCAGTGGGCTGCATTTTTTGCAATACTAAATCGTCAAGAAATTATATGTACCCTTGGCAGTGCTCTCGATACTTTCGATTGAACCTGGTTCCAGCCAAACCTTTTCTTATTCTCAAATGTCAAATTTAATAAGCACCGTAACATTTCTGTACGACTTTTAAATCCTTATTATATGCAATTTACCGTAAATTCGAGCACGCTCTATCTTCTAATCGATTCCATGCAAAACCTTGCGCTATATAAACATGGACATTTACAAAAAAAAGTACCCATATTAAAAACTGTATCAATTATATTCAAAAGGAAATAGAGGACTAGTATTATATATCGAGCAATCCCAAATTGTGAATAAGGAAGAAATTTCAGCTATTAAGGTTAATTATATCTACATTTTTTTATTATATCCACGTTTTTTTATATAACATAAATATTTATGTTATAGAAACCGCAATTCTCAATTAAAACCGAGTTATTTCGACCACACACCATTATATAATAGCAATTATCTGGATAAAAGAAATAAATTAAATAATTTAATTTATTCTTGTTAATTAAGATTTCGTCATTATAAAAATGTGTCTCCCTCTAGAAAGCAAAGGATAGGGGGTAATGTGGTGATTCTAAATGTTATATTTTTTGTAATAAAAATCTGTTAATAGTTGTAGATGCCTCCAGATCACAATTGGACGATTTTAGTTGCGCCATGTCCTTTTCATTTTGATAGCACACCGTTTCGAGAGAAAGTTAATAAAAAAAATGTCTTCGCCATCCCGATTGCAGGTTGAAACGTTGAGGACTGAAGGTTGTGAAACGGATGAGACGATGTAAGAAACAATAATGCAATCTGTACAGTCTGTTGCTGCATTTAACACAGATGCTCTTAAAATAAATATACGAGAAAGCTGATCATATTTTTTTAACAAAATACTTAACCGAACGTACTTAAAAGTTCTCTGTTCTACTGCATTTTAAATGAGCCATATGTTCTTTAAACCTAGTTAAAATTGATATTTTAGTGTGTCCAATATACACTTAGTCACAATATTTACACAATAGTTCGTAATGCTTCACATTTTTATTGACTCTATCTTTGTGATAACTATTTGAACAAAAGTGAGCTGTCAACTTAAAACCTTGATGTGAATATGAAGCAGTCTGATATAAAACTGCATCATAATGCCCCTAGAAGAAAATCGAAAATTCGCACAAATACTCAAACACTGTTTTCTATACACTCTACTGTTTCTACGAATAGAAATTAGAATGAAAACATTTCAATTAAAAATTAATTAAAAAATATGCTTAATATTGAATAAGCCAATTATTTTAACAGCAATTCAACAGCAGTTGCTGGTAGACAATGGCAACTGAAAAAGCTTATAATTATAGTAAGGTAAATATTCCAGGTGAGTGATTGTTTTTAGTAGGTTAAAAATAATACGTCTGGGGAATTAATACCTACCAATATAAAAAATCACTACAGCCCTACAAACCACAGTGAAATATAGACATTGACCCTAATTTGTCTCCAATCGAGTCAACACCAAGAATATCTAATAAATAATCTGACACTAGATAATTATAGGTTAAAAACCAGTTCCTTAAGATTGACTTATTGCAAAACGGCAATATGTAATTGCATACCTGAAAAATTAAACCGTCGGTGAATAATTGAAACGGATAACCTTTGATTAGATCAGGTGTCTATTTTTTTTACTACTTTCGATGTATAAATTTCAAAACAATAATTTTGTGGTAATTATCAGATTCTAGAACAGCATCAGATGTATTTTACTTGCACGTAAGTTAAATCTTTAAGGGTGTCAGTTCTTTTAAAGAAGGTCATGATCACGCAAAATTCGAACTGATGATGTTACTTAAATGCGAGGATTTTTTCAAGGGACACACAGAACTTTAATTTTCCATTTAACTCCTACAACAGCCTTATGGGTATCCGTAAAAAATGTCACTTATGCCAAGTTTCATTAATATGAAAGAAACAGGCCTTTATCGTTACTTGGTTGACTTATTCAGGACACTCTGTATAATAAATATCACGTAATTTGAATCTGTATAATAATTAATAACCTTTTATAAAGGTTTAATCCTTATAGTTTTATTTTATCCTTGTAAACTTGTTTAAAAACAATCAATTTAAATATTTATAGACTTTCGGGACATGCTGTATACATTTTTACAACTACACATCTAACAACCAGAAGAAGATACTTTTTTTAGTTCACTCTCAACCCCCTTGAGCAGGCCTAGAAGCTAGGCCTCATACAACGAAAGATTTTGTCAATGTCCATTGGTTTTCGAGATATTCTGAAATAATAACTTTTGGAGGTGAACTTCAAGTCCCCGTTTCACCTCCTCAATGACATTACGGGCTATAAAAAAAATGCGGGTCCTATATTTATAGGTCCTCTTTCACACTACCGAGTTTAATCAAAATTGGACACCTCGCAATATCCCCTTGTCAGTCAAAAAGACCTTCCTTTCATTTGTTATTAGTTTTAAACACTCCATGTTGCTAAAACTGTGCGTGAGATGTGATAATATAATTATTAAAATTTGTATTTATACACAGTAACTTAAATTACTATTTATATTAAAAGAATTGTGTCGGCCATTGTTTCATACTTCAGTCCACTTACATGTCTCATTATAATAATTATTATTATCTCAACAATCAGTCTTGCAGATTTCTTGAGATAGTGTTAATTTCATAGTCCATTCTAATCTTTTTAACAGCAATAGCTGCTTTGAAAGCAGTTACAGTGGCTGACATTGCTGCAGAAGATATACTTAATGAATTCCGCGTCTCAAATTACACGAGTAATGTATTCCTATAGCTATTGAAATAATTTTTCCACATAATATTTCGTCTATTACCCAACCTCATGTTATTACTGTAGTATATTAAGCATTAGGCAGGTCATTTATTAACATTTTTATACTTGTAGAGTAAAATAAAAACGCCTGTTAAATGTGCTGTCTTTTGTAACAACTTATTTACTTATATATTTGTCTTCGTTTAACAAGTTGTTTGTAAAATTCGCAGTAATATTTTATGATACATATCCGATAGTTGTTTTTTATCTATGTAACTAAATAAAATTGTGCATTCTATTAATTCTATTAAAAAAAGTATTTGTGAAATATCACCTCACGGCGCAGTTGAAATGAACAACAAATGATTAAATCTATCTCTTGTTGTCTATCAACGTGTTAGCTAACACCTAAACACTAATTAAAAACCGTCGACGAATTGGGCCAACATTTGAATTTGTAAATTAGGACTGTTGTCAAAGGTTATGGTTTCAGTCGGTTAACAGAGAAAGTCTATACATGCACGCACGGTAGTACTGGTACTATTCAATGAGGCGTGGTACTAGTACCAGCGACCACCGCAAAACCTTTTAAAAGAAAAATGCTTGCATAACCAAACGTTTCCTATAATCTAAAACTGTAACGCACTTTACTGTGAGCGCATAGAGTTTCTAAATGAATGTACCCGTTCCTCGATGATATTTAATGTCAAAAAATTCCATGATTCTGCTAATAGGTCAATCGAAGAGAGAAGCTACTCAAAATCATGGCGAAAGAAGTTATGTAAAATAATAGTTCAGATCAGAATTGCATAGTTTACAATATGTAAGCCTTCGAAGAAATCAAAACCGTTGTATTCTGCATTATTTCATTCCCAAGTTGGGAAGAGAAGTTTAATAGAAGCTTTTTAAATATTTGTCTCGGAGGTGTAATTTAATTTTATAGAACTAATCTTTATAGTGCACTATTTCCATGTATATACAGTGTGGAACAGAATATACAGTGTGGAACAGCCAAATGGAATAAATTCAGTAGCTCCATTATTATTCTGCAATAAAATTTAAAACCATAGCAGTTTTGAACAGAAAATGAAAAGACCTTCCAAATGAAGTATCACAAGCCCCTACTTCCAATTTGAAAATTTAGGGGTTGTAGCGGTCACGGACGTGTCTCAGAATTTTCTAAAAAAAAAATGCATAATAATAGAGCTACTGAATTTATTCGATTTGGCTGTTCCATACTGTATATTGTTCAAGGCAGTTATTGTTTTGGTCCAGGTGAAAAATGGGAACCCAAAGGCGTGAAAGTTACCGTGTTCTCAAGGTTGGATTTTTTATTTTATTTCTTCTTTCAAAGAGGAATCAGGAATTCTTCAAAAAATTAATTGTTTATCAAGAGTTACGTAAACTTATGCGTCGTCCTGCTGGAAGCAGCCTTGTTGCATATTTTTACCATCGAATGTATTTACAAAATTTTCTGAAATTAACCAATCAACCTTCTTTTACATATGGCTGCCCATATGCCAACTTTTAAGAGCGCAGAGGCGTCTTTATAAAGAAATGTGGATTTTCACATTCTCCTTTCTTGAGAATTAACATAACCACACAGGTAAAATCACGACTCATCACTAAAAAAGGTTTTTTCAAAGATGTTTTCATTAATATGCAAATTACAAGTTTGGTATGAATACTTGGACTGAGCTTAGACGATCAGCGAACATATGCAAGTCACATTTCAGGACTGTATTTCAGTTTACATAAGGTACATTTATTTTAAAATGGCCGATTTAAATGCCTACTATGGGTTTGTGGGTGTTCATTAACAATTTGCCACACTTGTTCAATTTTTTGTACAGTGTGAGCTTTAGGTCTCCCACTGCCTTACTTTCCATCCGCACTTCCTATTTCTCTAAACAAAACCGCGACATATCTAATCAAAACTTGAATAAATCCACTGGTCCAGATTTTTGTAGAAATAACCTTTATAGTGAACTATTTCCATGTATATGATGTCAAATTGATAAGCGAAAAAAAGAAACGGAATATAGTATATATTTCAAGACAGTTATTGTTAGGTGAAAAATGAAAACCCAAAGGCGTGAAAGTTACCGTGTTTTCAAGGTTTGATTTTTTATTATATTTCTAATCTTTCACAGAGGAATCAGGAGTTCTTCCAAAAAAAATTAATTATCAAGAGTTACGCAAATTTATGCGTCGCCCTGCTGGGAGCAGCCTTGTTGCATCTTTTCATCATCGAATGTATTTACAAAATTTTCTAAAATTAACCAATCAACCTTCTTTTAAATAAGGCTGCCCATATGCCAACTTTTAAGAGCGCAGAGGCGTCTTTATAAACAAAACCACGACAGATCTAATCAAAACTTGAATAAACCCACTGGTCATCAACCCTTCAATTTTTTCCTAACTGTAAAAACTTCGTAACTTGACAATCCTAAGGGGTAATAATTCAAGAAATGCTGGATCGATTCCACTGTATACTTCGAGGACTTTTTTTGACCCTACGATGCCTCCAACAAATGACCTGTTTTATGATCAACGATAAATTGCAATATTTACTCTGCACCTCTCGCTGCCTCCACGAAATCTTCACTGAAGACACAATATACGGAACTACAAGTAACTGTCGACCACATTGCAAAAAAATCACTCAGCTTAAACGACTTTCGACACGATCATTTCGTTTAAGCTTCCATTAAAGATTCCGAACTGCTGTCACGACTTCCCTGAGATGACTTGATTTAACCGACCAGTAGTCACGTTCGTTCTAGGACGCTGAGCGAGTACCTACGTGATGATGCGGTATTGAAATTCGCCAGTGCATATTTTCACGTCGATTTAGCGCACGATCGTTCAGATAATTGGTATACTCGCTTCCTCTTCGTCTCGGGAAGGCGAACTAAAAAGGAACAGAAGCCCAGTTTGCGGAAAAAATTTCACTTGTACCACGGAGATTGTAAGGAGCATAAATAAGTGGGTAACGAGTAAGGAAGCGGTTTTTGGTGGTACCCATAGTCATTTGGATTCTAGAGCAGCTTCCTGATTAACATTGCAAGGGATCGAATTATAACATTTGAATAATCCTACATGTTTACACAACACATGTTTACAAAAAAAGAAGAGTTGTCTGAATCTGAGGTCAGACCATACGTTTCTTATGTATTTTTCGACGCTGAAGACGAATCTATTTTTAGTTTTGTTCTATCACGTCAGGATTTTGAGATATCGTAACCTAAATGTGCAAAAACACGTTTTTTGACATATTTGAGGTTATGTAGCTTCGAGAATTTTTTTCTCAAAAAATCATGTATGGGGTCTTAAAGTACAAATCATCACCTTTAAAATGCCGTTGAGTTTGCTCAAATATCTTCTTTTTTTTTCGCCGAGATATTGCAATTTTAATAATGACCATAAGGTTTCCGTACTAATTAAATGTATTGGGAAAGATATGATATGAACAGACAATTTTCAAAATTCGATATCTCGGCGAAAAAAAAAAAAAAGATATTTGAGGAAACTCAACGGCATTTTATAGGTGAAGATTTATACTTTAAGATCCCATATGATTTTTTTGAGAAAAATTCTTGAAGCTACATAACCTCAAATATGTCAAAAAAACTAAAATAGATTCGAATTCAGCATTAAAAAAAAATACATAAGGAATTTTAAAAACATTTTTTTTGACGCTGAATTCGAATCTATTTTTAGTTTTACTCAATCACGTCAGGATTTTGAGGATATCGTGACCTAAATGTGCAAAAACACTTTTTTTTTTACATATTTGAGGTTATGTAGCTTTATAGTTATGTATGGGATCTTAAGTACAATCTTCACTTTTAAAATGCCGTTGAGTTTGCTCAAATATCTTTTTTTTCGCCGAGATATTGCAATTTAAATAATGACCATAAGGTTTCCGTACTAATTAAATGTATTGGAAAAAGATATGATATGAACAGACAATTTTCAAAATTCGATATCTCGGCGAAAAAAAAGATATTTGAGGAAACTCAACGGCATTTTATAGGTGAAGATTTATACTTTACATCCCATACATGATTTTTTTAAGAAAAAAATCTTGAAGCTACATATAACTTCAAAATATGTCAAAAAAAACTAAAATAGATTCGAATTCAGCATCGAAAAAAATACATAAGGAATTTTGAAAGCATTTTTTTCGACGCTGAATTCGAATCTATTTTTAGTTTTACTCAATCACGTCATGATTTTGAGATATCGTAACCTAAATGTGCAAAAACACATTTTTTTGACATATTTGAGGGTTATGTAGCCGAGAATTTTTACTCAAAAAATCATGTATGGGATCTTAGAAAATCTTCACCTTTAAATGCCCGTTGAGTTTGCTCAAAAAATTTTTTTTTTTTTTCGCCGAGATATTGCAATTTAAATAATGACCATAAGGTTTCCGTACTAATTAAATGTATTGGGAAAGATATGATATGAACAGACAATTTTCAAAATTCGATATCTCGGCGAAAAAAAAAGATATTTGAGGAAACTCAACGGCATTTTATAGGTGAAGATTTATACTTTAAGATCCCATACATGATTTTTTTAAGAAAAAATTCTTGAAGCTACATAACTTCAAATATGTCAAAAAAACTAAAATAGATTCGAATCAGCATCGAAAAAAATACATAAGGAATTTTAAAAGCATTTTTTTCGACGCTGAATTCGAAATCTATTTTTAGTTTTACTCAATCACGTCAGGATTTTGAGATATCGTGACCCAAATGTACAAAACCACTTTTTTTGACATATTTGAGGTTATATAGCTTCGAGAATTTTTCTCAAAAAAATCATGTGTGGGATCTTAGTACAAATCTCACTTTTAAAATGCCTTTGAGTTTGCTCAAATATCTTTTTTTTCGCCTAGATATTGCAATTTAAATAATGATCATAAGGTTTCCATACTAATTAAATGTATTGGGAAAGATATGACATGAACAGACAATTTTCAAAATTCGATATCTCGGCGAAAAAAAGATGAGCAAACTCAACGGCATTTTAAGGGTGAAGATTTTACTTTTGATCGCATACATAATTTTTGAGAAAAAAGTTATCGATGCTACATAACTTCAAATATGTCTAAAAACGTGTTTTTTGCACTTTTAGATTTACATCTCAAAATCTGACGTAATAGAACAAAAACTATTCGTCGGGATTTTTAATAAATTCGAATCCAGAGTTGAAAAATACATAAGAAACGTATAGTAAAACAATGTGTTAAGTGAGATGAAAATACCATCTCCATGGTTTGGAGTCTACCGTTTATGACATCACCCTGTGATTTTTAGAACCCAATTGATTATTATTGGAACAATGTGAAATATGAAAAATTGATGCTGTGTTGTTGATGAAGGTGTCAGTCTACAATATTCACTGAAATCATCGTGATATTGATTTTGCCTCGTGGATCTTGATCGTGGATATTGATTTTGCCTCACTTCTTAGCGTATTGTAATCTAACTAACTTGTGTGAGTCATACACTATAATCGTCTGCAGTTTGACAGTCTTACTCAACTTTAAACAGAGTGTGTGTGGTGATAAATTTGGGGACAACAAAAATGTGGACTTCTTGAAAAGTGATTCTTTTAACAATGAGGAGGTTTCTGTATTTGTTAGAAAGAAGGAACTTAAGGTCCAATTATCCTGGACTACTATAAGGTCAAATGAACCTTCTCCATAATTATATTCTGTTGTTCTAATTTAGGTAACTCAACAATTGGCGCTAGATTAGAAAAACATGTCTGCATTAGAGCATGCTTGATGTTATGTGAATCTACCTTTAAGTATCATTAGTCATTATTGCATTAGTCCATTTGAGTTTTTAGGCACCCAATTTTCCTTAACCCGTTTCGGCCGAAAACGCCACTCCCGGTACATCGCTCTTCAGCGCCTCATAACTAATACTATTTGCGACAGAAAAATTTGACAGGGACAAATTTTTTGAAGTTTAAGACGTGCCCTTTCCGATGGTGTCCATGAAATTCCTCCAAAAAAAATATTAATTATGATATAAGCAGTTTTAAAAAAACAACACGATTTTTTTTGCACATTTTTTTAATATTTTCAAAGGGTTTCCGGTCTGCAATGGACCTAGAACCTCACTAACCGGTGAAATAAATTTGAGCTTTAAGTATACGTGGTTTAAAGATCGATTTTTCCCTGTAATTCAAAATGGCGCCTGAACTGCAAAATTTTTGCGTAAAAATCCAAGAATTTTATATTAAAAAATGATGCACTTTTACAAAAAATTGTCAAGAATAAAAAGGTCTTAAAATCCCTCAAAGAATGCATTGGAGTTTTTTCAGAATTTTTTTATTTTTCAGCAATTTTTTAAATTTTGCAGAAATTGACAATTTGCAAAATACAAAAAGTTGCTCGAAAATTTTTGAACTTTTTATTCTTGAAAATTTTTTGTAAAAAAGTGAATTTTCCAATAAAAAATTCTTGGATTTTTACGCAAAAATTTTGCAGTTCAGGCGCCATTTGAACGCATAAGGGAAAAAAATAGATCTTTTAAACCACGTATAATTAAAGCTCAAACATTTATTCCACCGGTTAGTGAGGTTCCAGGTCCATTGCAGACCGGAAACCCTTGAAAACTTGATTTAAAAAATGTGCCAAAAATTTGTTTTTTTTTAAACTGCTTTTTTTCATGATTAATATTTTTTTTGGAGGAATTTCATGAACACCATCGGAAAGGGCACGTCTTAAACTTCAAAAATATGTCCCTGTCAAAATTTTCTGTCGCAAGTAGTATTAGTTATGAGACGCTGAAGAGCGATGTATCGGGAGTGGCGAAACGGGTTAAGTGGGGTTTTCGGCCGAAACGGGTTAAGTACTTGTGGCCATTTATTATGCCTTCTTAGTTTCTTAAAATGTTTGCTGTAAATTTTCATATAGTCACCTACGTATCCATTAGATGTTCCGTTTTATTTTCCTGATGATGATCGTGTAGAAACGTCTTTCAAGGGAAACAAACGTAAATTGTTCTGTATTAGAACTTTACTTCTATCCTTACACGCAACGACCAAGTTGACTAAGTCGAAGGATTTCATTAGCTTGTTGGTTTCCTCGCATGAATAATCAATGCATCTCACTTTGTCGCAAATAAAAATCATATATTATTCGATCGCTAACGAGGTCGCGGTCGGCCGTGTAACAAAATTCGCGCGCGGTATATAAATTGCAAAGTGCCGCCACATTCTAATTTATACACAGTACGTTATTAATTATAAGATACTGGTGCATGTCGGGGACATTCAACTCGAGCGCTCGGCCAGTATATGTATCGGCCTAGAATTGAATTTCATTTAGCTTATCTCATTCACGACGTGTGTGATGTGAAACACATGGGTGTGCACTACCGGTCTCTGCTCGTTTAACAACTTTGATTCTCCTAGAGCTGGTGAAGCGAGCTTCGTCGCGAATAGGAGTCTCGAACGCTGCAGCACCTGCAAAAATCAAAATTTAAAATCGTGTATAGTCTTTCTAAACTCAATGTGAAGACGTACATTTTTAATTCCTTTGAGGGCTAACGCCGCCCAATGGCGTGCATATATCTTTTTATGTAAATTTGAAAATTGTGAAATAATTTTTTCATTCAAATCATATAGGAGATTAAAATTAGCATGCATACAAAACTCTTAATATTTGTAATATAATTGTCTGTGAATAATGCTCATTTAGCCAAACAATCTCAAAAAATTGTCTGTGTTAATAAACCTAGCTGAAATGCACGTCACTGGCGGAAATAAGTAAGAATTCCAAAAGTCATAAATCATTTTAACGACGTCGTAAAACATTTTACGACACAATGGACCATATAAATATCCAACGCATTGGATTGAATGCAATAGCACAGTACTCTAATGGGTTACTGCAAATGGATCTGGCTGACCGACGGCTGGCTGGCTAAACGGACGCCGTTGCCAGCTCTTTGCTGCAACAAGCTTTGCCGGATAATTTTTTTCCAGCAATTTTGAACGCCTTATTTTAATGCTAACTAATAAATTAATATCTATGAATTTTTTTTAAATAATTCCAAACTAGCTTTCTAAGAACGTCACGAACTAACAGTTTACTGAAGTATGAAGTATAATTGTATAGTGAGCTTATACATTATAGTTATTTACATATAAGTTACATAATAGTTATAACTCTGTTGGTGATCAACGTCGAATTAAACAGTCCAGTAGGCAGATATTTTTATATATTCTTGAACGATATAGGGCTAGTTTTGATTTCGTATGCATTTTTTGCATAGAACACAATGCGCAGGGTCCGTAGAGCTGAAACCGTCCGCTAATTTTTTTAAATTAACAATTAGTAAAAAAAACGTATTTTTTCACATTTTCGCTTATATCTCCGTTCCTTGGCATATTGTATATAGCATATACATTTAAGAAGTTGTAGTCTATTGAATTTCCAAAATTTTAAGCCCAACCCGAAGTCTCCAGGTGCTATTGTTTACTTGCAAATGACTGCTGAAGTTGAAAAAGTGCTTTTTTTCACCATTGTTTTACTTCGAAGGTAGGGCGAATATGAATTGGAGGAACTGCTGTTTGTAGAATGAAGTTCCAAAAAAATTTCAGCTCGATCTGTTAATAACTTTTCGAGTAATTAACGAATTAATTTTTTTAAGCCGTAATTAACAATGACGCCATTTCTTTGTTTATTGTACGATATTGACCGGGTTGGGCTAGAAAAATCATAAATCACTTCAAGTTTGCGACACTGAGATTTTGAAAAATATTAATTTGGGCCAGTTTGATAACGTTTTCTACGCGACTACCTTTTTGACACGACGTATATACAGTGTGGAACAGCCAAATTGAATAAATTCAGTAGCTCCATTATTATGCATTTTTTTTAGAAAATCCACACTTCAATTTCTAATTCTAAAATGACATCTTGCGGTGTAAAAATGTCATCCCTAAATTCAACCCCCTTCAGGTAACAGCTACAACCCCTAAATTTTCAAATTGGAGTAGGGGCTTGTGATACTTCATTTGAAAGGTATTTTCATTCTCTATTCAAAACTGTATGTTTTTAAATTTTATTGCAGAAATTAACAAGAAAAAAAGAAAAGCTTCTCCGGCGTAGGAAATTCATTACATTAAAATAAAACACAAATCATTATCAATGCAGCAAATGTTCAAAATGCATGCCTCCAGCATGACTTCGAGACACGTATTTAAACAAAAAATGGGAGTCAAGATATTATAGTCGCAATTCCGACAATTTCGAAGCGGCAACGCTAAAATAATATATGTATACGTCGCGTCAAAAAAGGTAGTAGCGTAGAAAACGTTATAAAACTGGCCCAAATTAATATTTTTCAAAATCTGAAAAAATCTCGCAAATTTGAAGGAATTTGTGATTTTTCTAACCCAACCCGGTCAATATCGTACAATAAACAAAGAAATGGCGTTATTGTCAATTAAAGCAAAAAAAAATGCGATCATTAATTACTCGAAAAGTTATTAACGGATCGAGCTGAAATTTTTTTTGTAACTTCATACTATAAACACCAGTCCCTCCAAATTTCATGATAATATTCGCCCTACTGTCGAAGTAAAAAAAAATGGTGCAAAAAAAGCACTTCTTCAACTTCAGCAGTCATTTGAAAGTTAACAATAGCACTTGAAGACTTCGGGTTGGGCTTAAAATTTAAGAAATTCAATAGGCTACAACTTCTTATATCCATATGCTAAGGAACGGAGATATAAACGGAAATGTGAAAAAAAAGACAAGTTTTTTTTTTGTTCACAAATTGTTAATTTAAAAAAATTAGCGGACGGTTTCAACTCTACGGACCCCGCGCATTGTGTTCTACGCAAAAAAATACATAGGGAACCGTCAAAACTAGCCCTACATCTTTCAAGAACAGTTTTTTCAAGAACATAGCACTCATCCCCCATTGGGCACCCTGTAGCATCCGGAGATATAGGTAAAACAACATAAGCGTTACGCTCCTTGATGGTCTCTCAACAAACTGATCACTGGGCCATCATTTATTCAAACGTCTATTTGAGTGTCATAATGTTTGAAAATTTTCCGTTTATATTTGTGTTGTATTCATTAAACATTTTAGCGTTATTTTGTGAGTATTATAATTAGAATGGATCACTATTGTTGTGTACCTCGCTGTTCGTCCTGGATTAAGAGGGATCCCCAATAACTTCATATATTTCCTGAACAAGGAAAGCATCAAGTTTCCCCTGGTAAATAAATTTGGTCAAAAGGAACGTATAGACAGACGCAAGGCTTGGATATTACAACTGAGTATAGGAAAGCCCGTCAGTAAATTTATGAAAGTTTGTTCTCTTCATTTTGCTGAGAAGGATTACATTTATCCATGTAAGTTTTAGTATCTTTAAGGTTAATGTAAATATATTTATAATTATTATTGTCTGTTTCAGCTAAGGATTCAAAAAATCGGAAGATACTGAAAAAAACTGCAGTACCTTCAAATTCATGAATTCATGAATGACCTGCATTCAGAACATGTTCACCCTCATATACACACTTTGAAATTATAGCGCCATCTAAATATTCCATATATTTAAGATATTCAATATGTCTGACATTCTACTTTAAAATGTTTTCAATAAAAATATTAAACAATTTTGTAAAAAACCAGATGTATATCTTGAAGCATTTACTCAAATTTTTTAAAATAAACCGATCCAACCTAAAAATGTATCTTCCATAGGTATCTTCTATCAATCTAAAAATCAAAAGAAAACCTCTACAATTATGCAAACAACTTGTAAACAGTAAACCTTGATCACAAAAGGTGTTTTTTAGGCATTAAATAATCAAATAGTACGCATAAATAACAAATTAAAACGGCAACTTGAATATAAAACACATTAAAAGCAATGTAAAAACAAACGGCTAATGGCCCAATAATTAATTCGCAATTTTTCCGCACTGGCGCTGGCATCTTAAATTCTGACGCCTATAACTCCAACCACCCAATTCTTTCGAAAAATATGGTCATATCACCTAATGGGATCTCCCTCAGTATGGTCATAAAAGAACAGTGCTCCCCTAATGTGGAATCTCTCATTGACAAGACAGCTGAAGAATCACAAAGTATCCTCGACTCTCTTCTCTTCCTGTCCAATTTCAAGTGCTTCTCTCAGGATCCCTATTACAAGGCGTGAGTTTTTCCTTGTCACAGCTAAATAAGCCTTCGTGAAACCGACAGCTGGTTGTTTCGTCCCACACCTTCCTGAATTTCTCGTGTGTGTTTCCCTTTAAAAATTTGTGTCATTGCGGCATATTCAATTCAGATTCAAATTGGGTCAATTTGACAGCTTCTTGATTTGCCTTTGCACTGTGCATGGCCACCCAACTCACACCTATATCACCTGTTACTACTAACGTTCTAAATTTCAACCAAATTCAGCGAATTTCCTCGAATAGCATTTTTCTTATTTTTTTTTATTATTACCTATGGGATAGCAACAAGCCCTGCGAACTTGAGCCGATGCGTTTTGTGCTCCCACAGACTATTCATGCCGTTAGTCCTGCTTCCTTAAGGAATTTAAGAATAGGTTCCAACGAGGCTTCTGTTACCTCTTTTGGTTCTATTGTTGCAGCTCCAAAAATCGAATGCTTAACAGTTACCAGAGCTCAACATTCGCGTAATATGTGGAAGGTGGTTTCATCCTCTTCTCCACACCTCCTAAAATCAAGATATTTTATCCTAATTGTGGTGAGATGTCGAATGAGTGAACACTGCCCTGTGAAGAGTCCCAATGCCCATATCTGCTGGTTTCGATCAACTTTAATTGGGGTTTTTGTTTTATTCTAGGATGGTTAGTCAAACCATGAACCTCCGTTGTATTCCGCTAGTGATAAGTACAGTATTTAACTACTTATATTTGCCTGTTGCAGAAAAACCTCTCCAATGCAAAATAAAACAACGAACGAAAGTGTTAATAAGTTATACAAAATTGACCATACTGAGGGCAGGAAATCTTTATCCCCAAAAGGCATCACATACCTTCGTAATTAGCGCAATATTTAAATGTTGATTTAGTGACGTCATGCGCTTTTTTTTTCTTATTTTCTTTGCTACTTATGCAGAGACGAACTTTGGGAAATTTAATTTAAATAGAGGTTATTGCTCTTCGACCGTTCCAAGGATACCTTGTAAGCAATCACGTTACCTTGGTCTTTTCATTCGTTAAAACATTACGAAACAATTCTAATTAACAACCGAGATAATAATGTTACTTACAAGTAAGTCAGGTTCACTGCTTAATTAGAACTGTCTTAAGTGTCCCAAAATCTCCGACGCAAAATTCTGTAACGATTTGCTGATCTGATTTCCTGGAGACCTACATTTCATATCTGATGTATGAATGGTCGCAAACGAATTAACGAAACAATCGCCGACAATTTATGCCCAGCACAATGCGAATACCTAGAAAAATTTCTTTATTATTATTAATTATTTTCCGGCCGTTACAAAGTGCGTTTATTATTTATTTCGGCAGTTAAGAGTACACTTAATCAAAATGAAAGTCGGTATTCAGACTGACCTCTCGCCACCTGTTAACAAAAGCGTTTTCGGCACTTCTAGCAAGTCATACTCGGGTTTTATTTTCAGTAACTTACACCTGCGAGTACTTAATGGTGTAACGTGGTTTCTAATTCTCGGATGTGGATATGCGGTTTACTTTCGTACGATAAGATCAAATGTAAACGAAAATTATGAGTTTGTGAAATGCTAGAATGTTCTAACACGACTTTTATATCACCAATACAATAAAATTTGCGAAAAAATGTTGATAGACCTTGATCTGCATTATAACCGATAGATGGTCATTTAATTCCCCAAAAAAAAATTTCATTACATTTACACTAAATACACATTATTTTATTATAGCACCTAAGTGATTCGAAGTGAAGTTGACTGCCACCACTTACAATGATCATCCATGTACTGTATTGGATATCCGAATATAATTTAGGCACTGTTATGCATTGGGAATTTGCATTCAGATGTATAGTGTGGTAGGGAGAGAGCTAAAAACATCAAAAACTGTTCTTGAAACATATAGGGCTAGTTTTGACGGTTCCATATGTATTTTTTTGCGTAGAACACAATCCGTAGAACTGAAACTGTCCGCTAATTTTTTGAATTAACAATTTGTGAAAAACAACGGCTTTTTTCACATTTTCGCTTATATCTCCATTCTTTGGCATATTTTATACAGCATATTCATATAAGAAGTTGTAGCCTATTTAATTTCCAAAATTTTAAGCCCAACCCGAAGTCTCCAAGTGCCATTGTTAACTTGCAAATTAATGCTGAAATTGAAAAAGTGCTTTTTTTCACCATTTTTTTTACTTCGAAAGTAGGGCGACTATAATCATGAAAATTTTTTGAGGGACTGCTATTTGTAGTATGAAGTTTAGAACAAATAAAAATTTCAGTTCGATCCGTCAATCACTTTTCGAGTAATTAACGATCTAATTTTTTTGCAAGCCTTAAATAACAATGACGCCATTTCTTTGTTTATTGTACGAGATTGACCGGGCTGGGCTAGAAAAATCATAAATCTCCTCAAGTTTGCGAGACTTTTTGAGATTTTGAAAAATATTAATTTGGGCCAGTTTTATAACGTTTTCTACGCGACTACCTTTTTTTGACGCGACGTACATACATATATATGGAGACATCCAAAAAAAACGTCATCAACTCTGGCTATGAACGAGAGAGATGGAAATAGCTGTCATGTCTAAGCTTTTCGGTTATGTCAAACTTTTGACGAGTGACTGTCACAATTTGTAAAATAAACAATGGCTGTCATATGAAGTGACAGTCTTGACAAGTAAATAAGGTTAAAAATTCGATTAAGAATAGAAATACGTATTTTTTTTCTCGGCCAAATTTGATGACGTTTTTTTTGGATGTCTCTATATAAGTATATATTGTTTTAGCGTTGCCGCTTCGAAATTCTCGGAACTGTGACTATAATATTTTGACGACCATATTATTGTTTAAAATACGCTTCTTGAAAGGTACTTTCAAGATATTATAAAAAATAAAGCGTCAAAAAAGGTAGTCGCATAGAAAACATTATAAAACTGGCCCAAATTAATATTTTTCGAAATCTCAACTTGCAACCATAACCATTTTTACACGCTGGGGAACATGCTTGGAGGCAGCTTTTAATTATGCTAAATATTTTGAACAAATAAAAGCTGTAATACTAGAGTTCAATCTCAACGAGGCTGCCGCCACCCTGTATGTACGAAAAATAAAATTACTTACGCCAGTCTAAACCAAGATTTATGTAACCCTCATTTAAGAAATTTTAGAAAGGGTCTGGTAATAACGGAGTATGAATAAAATTATCAGTAAAAGCTGTCTAGTTGTCTCTCCAGTTAGTACCACGATAATTACATATATGGGAATTATTACCGATAATTATACCGGTTACAGCGGGTTTGGTATTTTACTGCAAACAAATTATGGCAAAATACTGTAATAACAAAAATAAATAAACCATCAATTTGTTGTTTAGCCACGTTGAAACACATAACGTACGTGTATGGATATTCAGAAAATTGAAAAGTCAATTGTGTCCCTAAATAATTATTCTAATTTTTTGAACCAAATAGAGAAATAACATTTCTTTTACCTATGTATATGATGAAAAAGTGTATGGTTTGATTGAGTGTTAATTATCCAGTTTTGTCTTGTGAATATGGACAATTTTATATTGGTCAAACATCATGACCTTTATCAAAACGAATTAAAGAGCACAAAACATATGCCAATAGGTATTTGACAACAATAACCGAATACAACGGAATCAATTTAATAGGAAAGGATCAGAATTTAAGAGTTGCATGGTTTTCTCATTATTTTTAAATACCGTTTTTTTACAGCAACAAATCAGCTGCAACCTTACGTAATCCAATTAAGTAAAAGTTCATTCTTCGATAATTATTTATATTTACATTACAAAAACCGGGTAAACAGTAATTATATAGCGGACCGGTTAAAAATTTATAGTTACTTAATAGGTAGTATTGCTCTAATGTAGATTAATTTCTGAGATTAGTTTATTAATTTCATTTCTTGCAACGTTCTACGTGCTTACCTTCGGACGTCAGTAATTACAGAAATAACACAAATCTCGTACCAAAACTACCATAAGGACAAATTCGTACCAATTTGGTGACAAATTTTGATTTTCCATTAGATGTTTTCATTGCTTAATTAAAGCAGTACCTATTATTATATTATTATAGTACCTGAAAATAAATAGCGAAGTCTACACGTTTGACGCTTTATCCTTGGACTTCTAAAGATGCTAGATGGAAGATCTTTATCAGGAAGAGGAAGATACTCTACCTCTATGACTCAGAAATTGAATGTAACATTATTTGCATGTTATAGCGGGGTCAGGTTTTAAAGAAACTTTAAACGCGTTTGCCTCAGAACAACAGCATTTTAACTGGTGATCAGGATATGTCAAGATCTACGGCCTAGATTGGTATGGCATTTTGAAACATCTTCAGCACAATCGTGGCTATCGTGTGAACTAGAATATTTAATTACGTTGTTTTTGTAATGTATTTCAGTACACTGAACAATATTTATTAGTTTTTATTTATTTTACGTATAAAAATGAAGACAAAAAACTATACTTCGTATAATTTGCACGGACATCTGCAAGAACGACATTACAATAAAGCTGATATCCATATTGTATCTTGAATAAACAGGTGTTACTGCCCCACAATAACGTTGCAGAGCGATTTATCTTACTGTGAGAATAATCCATTACATAGAGCACATGAAAAAGTTACGCAATCGAGCGTACTGCCAAGCGAATGCCACAGAACTATTTGTTCTAGATTCGAACCAAATAAATGACCCTTTAATTCTTTCTATTAAAAAAAACGGATATCGGCATTCAGGAGAAAGTACGGCGTTCAGATACGTACCTGTAAAGTAGGTACGAACAAATCGAACAATGTAGTAATTGTGATAAAAACGTCGGTGTTGACTATACGTGGGCTGCCGAACAAATATAGTATCTAATCATCAGTGTATGCTGTCTGATTGGCTATGAAAACTTTACTAGATTGTTTTACATTATGATTAAATATGGATTAAATCAATTCATCTACAATTTAGGCATATATAGGGTTTTCCAATAGGGACGGGCCGATGTTGACAGGCTGTGGCGGCCATGTTGTTTTGGCAGCGTCTGTCAAATATGTTGTTTATTATTCAATCACTGCTGCCAAATCACCATGGCAAGTTAAAAAATTGAGCAGCACGTCCAAATCTTCATTATCAAAATGAGTGTTCGTTTGTGAAAACGTTGCGCGTGTTGTGTCAATTTTATGTCACACACGATGGCCCTTCAAAGTCGACTCTCCAACGTCTGGTGGCCAAATACGAGACGACCGGTTCGGTAAACAACCTGCCAACACCAGTACGTCAGAGGAACGCCAGATCGGCCGAGAACATCGCCGCTGTCCGTATAAGTGTGCAGAAGAACCAGAGGCAGTCAATTCCTCGTCGTGCACAAGAACTTGACCTTTCACAGATATCAACTTCGCGAATTTTGCGTTGGGACATGGGCCTGCACCCGTACAAGATCTAACTGACCCAGGAGCTCAAAGTTAATGACCATAGACAACGCCGGTTGTTTGCTGACTGGGCTTCGGAGCGTTTGGAAGAGGACCCCAATTTTGGTCGAAAAATCATCTTTATTAGTGACGAGGCGTATTTTTAGATGAATGGCTGTATTAAGAAACAAACTTGCCATATATGGGATGACGCCAACCCACACGTGGTTCTCCCGATGGCACCGCATCCACAAAAAAGTTAGTGTTTGGTGCGGATTTTGGGCTGGCTGGAAAGTAACTGTTACAAATGTATAAATGACATATTATTGAGGCACCTGGATACTGTTGAGGGCTTGAAATGAGGCCCTCGGTATTTGTCAAGGTTCCAGATATCTGGACTATCATCGTCTTACAAGTATAATCGACTATGATGCCGATGATCATCAGATATCTTTTCATGGGGCAGTGTCCAGTGAATAGTCCCATGAGAATACTAAGATCCTGGGGACAAAGTCTTAACAGTTCCATGCTTCGTTTCGAGACCTTTAATGATGAGTCCTGACTAACCCTTTTCCATTTGCGGCTCTTTATAGTAGCACAATGCCATATAATGCCATATAGTATATATATATATATATATAGCATATTCATATAGTAGCCAATAATTAAGCCTGAATGTCGGTGTATATGTGGTTCTGCGTACATTCGACTACACACGTCGTTAACGCGTGGATTTTGGTCTGATAATATTGTGGCATGTTTGCCCAATGGTGTTAACGCACCAATGTTGAACTTACTTATCAAAATTTCAGCACCTGATACTTCCTGCGGAACCCCAAATTTTTGGCTGAACAAAAAATTTTTTCCAAGTCATTTTTTTCAGTCGTTGCCCGTTCCGTTTGCGCCGGAATGCAGCCGTGTGCACCGCCTGCACACACGTAAAATTTCGCAACGTGCACCATAACGATCGTTCAAAGTAAACTGAATGTCGTATACGGGCGAACGAACGGTGGAGGAGCATTTGAACTTTGCGAAATAACCGGCCTCGGGCTGAACAACTTTTGCAGATTATCCGTCCCGCTTCCAGTTCACCATGTGGCGTAGGGTTGTCGCGTATAACTTTATCGAACGCGCGAAAGAATGTCCATATTAGTGCCACTATAAAACTAAATACCTGAAATCGTGAAAGTATGGCGAAAAAATTATATTGTGTGTTGTATGAAATAATAACACGCACTCGTATAAATTGGATTTAGTCTAAATAGCTTTAGAAATCAATAGAAATACATTTTCTATGTATGTAGGATTAATATAGGTTCAATAAATTTAGTTTAAATCGCTCCTATTAATAATTTATATAAGATTGCATAGTTTCCTTGCATTAACCACAAAACATGAAAATGCTTTAACAATGTTGATGAATAGGTACTAGTGGAACATTTCTAAAGCATTTGATCGTTTTCTGGCAGTTATGGCAAATTTAGATATTCAAAGTTTAAAAAAACGTATTTGAAGCAATGGAAAAAATAATAAAAGTCGCGAGTTAATTGTCTTCTATACCATTATAGTCCAGTAGGCAGAGACTTTTATGTGTTCTTGAAACATATAGGGCTAGTTTTGACGGTTCCCAATGTATTTTTTTGCGTAGAACACAATGCGTGGGATCCGTAGAGCTGAAACCGTCCGCTAATTTTTTAAATTAACAATTTGTGAAAAAACGTCTCCAAGTGCCATTGTTGACTTGCAAATGACTGCTGAAGTTGAAAAAGTGCTTTTTCTTAACTATTTTTTTGCTTCGAAAGTAGGGCGACTATGATCATGAGATGGAGTTCTTGGAGGGGACTGCTATTTGTAGTATGAAGTTACAAAAAAAAAATCAGCTCGATCCGTTAATAACTTTTCGAGTAATTAACGATCGAATTTTTTGCAAGCCTTAAGATAAGCGTCATTGTTAATAATGACGCTTATCTTGACGTCCATTTTTTAAAATACGCGTCTTGAAGCGTACTTTCAATATGTTATAGTCACAATTCCGAGAATTTCGAGGCGGCAACGCTAAAACAATATACCTATACGTCGCGTCAAAAATGGTAGTCGCGTAGAAAACGTTATAAAACTGGCCCGAATTAATATTTTTTCAAAATCTCAAAAATTCTCGCAAATTTGAAGAGATTTATGATTGTTCTAGCTCCAGCCCGGTCAATATCGTACAATAAACAAATAAATGGCATCATTGTTATTTAAGGCTTGCAAAAAAAATTCGATCGGTAATTACTCGAAAAGTTATTAACGGATCGAGCTGAATTTATTTTATAACTGCATGCTACAATAGCTACAATAGCAGTCCCTCCAAGAAATTTCATGATCATAGCACTTTTTCAACTTCAGCAGTCATTTGCAAGTTAACAATAGCACTTGGGGACTTCGGGTGGGACTAAAAATTTTGGAAATTCAATAGGCTACAACTTATTATATGCATATTAGGGTGGTCCAAAAAAATCTGTTCTTCCGGCCCTAGGCTTAAATCATAGTATTTGATTAGTTATTACTAATTCCAGAAGATTAGCTCATTCAATTAAGTTTTAAAGGTCGCTCATCGGTGTTTTATTTTCCCATTCAAGTTACGTTCAACGCTGCCATTAGGATAAAAAATTCCAATAGAATACAAAGAGACCTACATTACCGACACTGAAAATGTTTTATACGATCCCCGACTACCAGAAAATAATATGAGCCGCCATAAATTTCTTTAATTGTTCGCGAAACGGCACCACGAACGAATAATGACGCATTTCCCATGTAATTTGAATGAGAAAATAAAACACCAATGAGCGACCTCTAAAACTTAATTAAACGAGCTAATCTTCTGGAATTAGTAATAACTAATCAAATACTATGATTTAAGCCTAGGGCCGGAAGCACAAATTTTTTTGGACCACCCTAATGCGTATGCTATATAAAATATGCCAAAGAACGGAGATATAAGTTTTACTGGACTATTACTTAGCATTACTTTGTCGAATGCTTCAAATACCCTTCATCGAGAAAGACGCTAGCTAAATCTAGGCCCGCATCACAGTAAATCCGACGTGACATGAAGCAGATTAAATTAACCTCTTTGTAATAGATCATCTTACCAACCTTACTCTAAAAAAATCCTAAACCATCTATCCATCTATTGGCATCTACTTCGACTGGGATCCGCCTCATAATCTCATTACGATATCTGATAGGCTGCCAAACGCAATTATCCGATTCATTTGTTTGAAGAGTTAATCTTGCAGAGATAGCAGTTGGGCGTCGAGATAAGAGAGACAAGACAAAAGAGAATGCGGGTGGTCCGTAAGAAGAAACAGGAAGACCGAATTGCAACAGAACCTTGCATTGTGCACGGTATATGGTTTATAATACACCTTAGAGTGGGGTGAACAACACTGGAGTGATTTAAAGATAGAATGATATGTCATATCCGATAGGTATTGTGATAAGGCACCATTAAGTCTCCAAGCATGCCTTACACATCAGTGTCATACCAAATGATGCTTCATACAAATCAAATACGTGTTTAAGTTTTACGATTACAGCGCACTGATGCCAGATTGTTATAAAAATATTCAGCACTTGGAAATTATTTTGACTACCATGTAGATGGACTCTTTGCGTTTGTTTATTGTTACATAACTTGAATTTTTAAAATAATTTCTCTTTTTAATGTTGACAAAACAATAAAAAAACAATGTATTTTAAAAGACATTGTTTGGCGTAAATATGCAAGTACAAAATAAGCAGGAAAATTGGTAGCAAAAAGTTAGTTAAGATTTTTTTACTGGGAGGTATTAGTAGAAAAAAACACACAGATGATTTGACATTTAAAAAAAAACATAAAGGAATGAAAGATTATTCACTCACAAACACCATTCGGTTACCAATAGTGCTGTGTATTTTTTTGTACATAAATATCAATTATTATAAATGTTAAAAATAGCACTTGTATTCAATGCTACAGAATTTTTAAGCGTTCTAGGTGATTTTAAAAGAACATTGTTTTTTGCTTTTTTGAAATAGAATTAACCGTAGAAACATGAAGATGAAAACATGAACATTAACAGAAGTTTAGCCTACAAAAGATGCTACTAGCTCTTGCCAGAAACTGTTTAACTCTTCTGACATTTCGCAGACGAAAGTCTGACAACTATAACACTTTTTCTGTATTTACCTTGTTGTTTCAAAGGTTATTCCTATATCGCAAAACCCAGACATGTTCACGCTTATCTTAAAATAATTAATTGCCATTTATTTATCTTGCAAATACATAGGTGCATGTAGCTATTGGTTATCAATATGTCACTGTAGCAGCACCCAGAGCGTTCTAAACAGTGGTAATTGTAATTGAAGTGACACATATATTATCTGTCGCCAGATAAGTCGTTAGCAGCAGCAAATGGCAGAATAAATTAATGATAACACAGTTTTACAAAGTGCTAACAAATTCGTGTCTAGGTCAAGTTGATAAAAAAATTGAGATGTGAGTCATGTCGATCTAGCGAGTAATATTTGTAAGGTACGGTACTTGCTGTTTGAGTCAGTTACACGTTATGCATTTTAAGGACGTTAATGACACAATACGTCATCAAATTAGATGTTAAGGACGAAATTTGCAATGTTAAAAATGTCAAAAATTGTCAGCATTTTTACGTAATAAAATTTTCTAAAATATACTCGTTACTCTTAGAGCAAAACTGAGTAGCGTAATGAAAAGTTGAAAGTTCCAAATAGAAACTACATATTATAAAAACAGGAGCACAATGTTTGATACTCAAGATTAACTACCTGAAAAACGTATATGATCTTGATCATTTTCATTATTAGAAGTCAAGACCCTTTCATTTGTGTGTGCTGTGCTTTTAGCCCAATCAACGGGGAGAACACCGGTCACTAATTGTTACCAACAAACAAAAAATATGGTCGTATAGAGATAAAAATTCTAAGAAAGATAGCGTTTTTTGCTACTCGAGTTTTAATGGGGAACATAACCAAAAAAATTTACGAAAATTATTACCAAAAAAAAAAGTCGAAAAAACGATTTTTTTGCAAATAAAAAAAAAGCTTCAAGTCCTACACAAGAAAGTTAAATTAGAAAGTTGTAGTCTTAAAAATGCGCGTCGAATGAAATTTGAACGAAAAAAAATCGGTTCATAAAGATTTGAGAAAAAATTTAAAAAAACATCAAAAATCGCGTTTTCGTATTTTTTGCTGTATAAATTCCAATTTTTGTTTGAACAGACTCCTTGTTAACTACAAATATAGCCCAACACAAGCGGAAAATGATCCTCTTTTCAAATATTCAAAAAAAAATTATTTTTTCGAGTTATAACGATTTAAAAAAAAAGACGTTTTCAAAAATCAGCTTTTACAGAGGCAAAAATGATCGTACAGAAACGATTATGGGCTCATTTTATTCGCGAGGACTTGTACTTTCATGCTATTAAAAAATCAAATCGCTTTTTATTTAATTTTTGCATAAAAAAATGCGTTGTAAAAATCATTTTTTTCGAACCGTTTGTGTTTTCGAATAACTTTTTTAATTTTGGTTTTTACATTTTTCGCCGTTACATATTTGAAAACTGGCATTCAAAACACGCATTTTTTAAAAAAAGAAGGTCCTACGACCTCAGGGAGCCGAGATATTTTTTTTAAGTGGAGGAAAAGATAATTTTGCGAACGCGATAGATTTTGAAATCGTGTTTAGTTTTCGATGCGCCCAAGCGGACGGTCCCTTTACTCTGTCGCCATGCGCTGGCTAGCGCGTTCCGCACCCAGCGCTGTTCTTTCGCAAACAATTAATGTCAACTTAATTTATGCGAAATGATTTGAAATATTTTTTAAGAAAATAAAAGTCTTTGAGATCTATTTCGTGTAAAAATTAAGTCAATCGGACGTTATACAGCGCTGTCAGGAATTAAAAAAAAACACCTCTGCTCCCTGAGGTCGTGGGACCTTCATTTTTTTAAATGCGTGTTTTGAATGCCAGTTTTCAAATATGCAACGGCCAAAAATGTAAAACCAAAATTAAAAAAGTTATTCGAAAAAAACCGGTTCGAAAAAATGATTCAAATTTACAACGCATTTTTTTATGCAAAATTAAATAAAAGCGATTTGGCTTTTTAATAGCATAAAAGTATAAGTCTTCGCGAATAAAATGAGCCTATGACCGTTTCTGTAAGATCATTTTTGCCTCTGTAAAAGCTGATTTTTGAAAACGTCTTTTTTTTAAATCGTTATAACTCGAAAAAATAAAACATTTTTGAATTTTTGAAAAAAGGATCATTTTCCGCTTGTCTTGGGCTATATTTGTAGTTAACAAGAAATCTATTCAAACAAAATTGGACTTTATACAGAAAAATACGAAAAGGCGATTTTTGCCGTTTTTTTAAATGTTTCTCAAATGTTTATAAACCGATTTTTTTCGTTCAAATTTCATTCGACGCGCATTTTTAAGACCTACAACTTTCTAATTTAACTTTATGTGAAAAAATTCAGAACAAGAAGAAAGTCAGAGAACTCAGACACCGACTAAAATTCAAACAAAGGATCCATCACAGCAGCCAGGAAAATCGAGAAATTTCCGCTCTGTAGCAAATAAGTCTTAATAAAAAATAGTAAACAAAATTAAAAAAAAATCGCACTTTTGTGAACGTAAACAGGTATAAAAAATAAAGTGAAACAAAATAATGGACAACTATATTCGAGATTATAATAAACCAAAAATTAGTACTAACATATCTGAGAACATAATAGAAACGAAGTCAATTCTAAATAAAAACAGCAACAACAATACTCTTAATATATTTCATAATAATATAGGTAAGAGGACTACAAAACACCTTAAATGGAATTGTTACAATAGACCTACACCCGTATTCACAAAACTCGATTACAGTTTAATCGACTCGATTAAATATTGACGAACTCGTCAAATGATAAAAACAATTGCCAAATTCATCGTCAGATCAGGTAACGAAAAATTGGTAATTGAGTCGATTATAGACAAAATCAAGCCTGTTTGGTATTCACAAGGCTTCGTCAAGTTGACGACCTGATCAAATTGCATAAAGAATAATTGCATAGAGAATAAAGTTAATGTTGATCTTTGTTAATCATAATTCCCTTTAGTATCCACAAACCACGCTGTCCAGGGTTTACTCAAAATAAAGTGAATAGAAGCAAAACTTCTAAGTGCATGTACATTAGCTTGACATTAAAATATGTAATAGTTTGCCTTTAAATTGTGACAAATAAACCATACTATATTATACTCTCAAGTATTGCCAAGTTTCAAAATTCCAGTTACGCGATTGAATAGCGTATTGCTTTCGATACAAATTATATAGATTTAATATTAATAACACGTTTGTTTCTAATGTTGCGTGAGGCAGGAAACGATTAATAAATAAATTCTGTTGCCAGGTCAAGGAGTACTTGTCAGTGCAGAAAAATGTAGAGCGTAAATATTTTATGGTTGCCTGTGGATTTTTAAGGCCTGTTGATTATACTTATTATCCTAGAAACGTATGATTGAAGAGGGATGGAAGTTACAATTTAATTTACAACCTATAGTTGGGGAATGAAGTCATTGAAATTACTGTGAAAACATTGACTATTTAATTATAATTGTAGTTTTATTAGATGTT
The DNA here is from genome assembly GCA_029963805.1 of Aromia moschata. Classification (NCBI taxonomy): domain Eukaryota; kingdom Metazoa; phylum Arthropoda; class Insecta; order Coleoptera; family Cerambycidae; genus Aromia; species Aromia moschata. The sequence goes on along the minus strand of JAPWTK010000086.1, from coordinate 123,257 downwards.
CAGCAATCGACTGCATAAAACAACTATGTAGATGTTATTTTTATTACCTAAGTAATTATTTTCAGATTATATTTTATTTTTACTGATACATACACTTATGACATGGAAGCCATGACAATATGTAAAAAACTATTACCCCTTGGTCAATTTTCTCTTAAATTCTCATTATAATAGATTCATTTAGAAATTTTAATTTCATTTCTTACTGAAATAAGATGGTAAACGAAAGTAGGACCTTATGATCAATTAATATGTTAATAAAATTGATCAGAACAATAAATCTTTGAAATTGGAATATATATTGGAATATATATATATTGGAGGTCAAAATAAATGCAAAACAAACATTTACAAATTCCACACGATCACCGTTCACTATTGAAATTGTACTTATACGAGGTGTGTAAATTAAGGTATGACAAGGTTTTTTTTTTTTTAATTTTTTTATTCGAATAGAATTACAATTCAGTATTGTCTCCTTCAAAATATCTTCCTTGGGAAGACACATAGCGCTGGGGCGGTTCTTCCATTACTCATAGCAGTGCTGGAACTCATATACTGGAATAGCCTTCAGCTGGTCGGTTAAAGCCATTTGAATGTTTTCTATGGACTCAAAATGACGTCCCTGGAGGTGATTTTTCAATCTCGGGAAAAGAAAAAAGTCACAAGGACTCAAGTCAGGCGAATAAGGAGGCTGAGGAGCCACATGAATGTTTTCACTGGCTAAAAACTCGTTTACTGAAATGGCTGTGTGACAAGCTGCATTGTCGTGTTACAATATCCAAGTTATTCTTGATGTTTGGTCTCACACGCATGACCCTTTTCGAAGTTTTTCAAAAACCTCTCTATAAAAGTGTTGATTTATTGTTTGGCCTGGAGGCACAAACTCTTTGTGGACAATTTCCTGGTTATAAAAAAAGCAAATCAGCATGCATTTGATCTTCGACTCGCTCATTCTTGCTTTTTTGTCTTGATCTTGGAGAGTTTGAAGTGTGCCATTCCATGCCTTGGAGCTTGGTTTCCGGGTCGTACTCAAACACGAAAGTCTCATCACCAGTAATGACACGTTCCATTAAATGGAGATCATTTTCAATAAATTCCAAAAAGTCAAGACACCTTTCTCTGCCGATGTCCATTCGTTCCTGCGAAAGGTTTTTTTAAATTTTTGCTCAGATTCTTCTCATCCCCAATTCGTTAGTCAAAATCTGATGAACAGTGGTGTGATCGAAATTTAACTCTTCCCCGATCATTCTTGTCGTCAACCGACGATCTGAACGAACGAGATCCCGTATTATATCGACATTTTCATCGGTTCTTGAAAGATAAAGGCCTTCCGCTGCGTGGTTCATCTTCAATCGACTCTCCTCCTTCTGAGAATGCCTTAAACCACCAAAAAACCTGAGCTCTTGAAAAAACACTGTCTCCGTAGGCGTGTTGAAGTTTTGCAAAAGTATCCGTTGCGTTGTGTCCAAGTCTGAAGCAAAACCTGATAGGACACCGTTGTTCAAAATTAGTGTCACTCATTTTTAAAACGCACTAGAAAAAACAGTTTACGAAAACATTCGCAAAGAACAAACCAATGACTCTAACAAGTTCAAACTTGTACTGAAGGTGCATTATATGTTAACCTACCTCCCTTCCAAGTCCCGTCTCCACAGTGTTGCTAGATCGGGTGCTACGTTGCCAGTCGCATTACTTAATTTACACACCTCGTAACTCTCAAACATCAACAAACTTTCATCTTAAGAGAAATAATTCCTTACCATCTGTATATCTCATGACACTCATAACATAAAGGTTAACAACAGGTCAAATAATAACGATATTTTATTCTCTTCAACATAAGTAATCGTAGTAGCGACAAATGGGCAATAAAATTATCATACAAATTTTTTGGGGTCACACATATACAAAATACGCGCGGATTTATAAACAGCGATATTTACGACTAATGTGAAAATAATTTTCGCAAATCGTATAAATGATTAGCGTAACCTTTGATTGCTGCTAACTGGAACGAAACGGGTAGGTACTCGTTTGCAAGCAAAATTATACAGGATGTAGAAGATCTTATCGTAAAACTCGTTTGAAGTGTCCAATTTGCATTTGATAAGGCGGATTGTTTGTTCATAACTTAATAACTAGAAGAAACTACGTTATAAAAGACACCTTTAAAGAAACAGCTAAATATATTTCTAAAGATTTACATTGGTTTTACATAAACATAAAATAGCAAGATTTTTTGTTTTTTTTTTAATAATATCCTTTCTCAGCAAAGTGGGGCAAAACACAAATATAAATTATTTAAGAATGTATTAGACAGTTCATTTTAATCCACATGGTACCTTTTTACTTTATTCTTTGTACTAAATGGTTAAAAAAAGTCTTAGCCTCTTTTTACATAATTCATCTTGGCACCTCCGCCAAAAATTTGAATTTATTCTATCAGTTAATACAGAGTAGTTAGTTAGTCGTCATCAAGCACACAGATAACTGACATAATACTTGAGGAAGACAGTGTGGTTTGTAAACTTTTTTTGAAGAGTTCATCAGTTGTCAAAATTGTTACAACTATCGTAAAAGATTATTTTTTGAAAAAGATTTTTATTAGAAATATGGGGCTCAGTACCCATATACGTTATGGAGTTAATACCCAGTGTCGAGAACCTCAAGAATCAGTTAAAAAAAAACAGATTTTAGTTTTAGATAAGAAAGCAGAAGTTCAAAAGGTCCAGTATTTTCACAAAATAAGTAGATTTTCCATCTCATTACCAACAACTAAGTAAATATTGCGAAAATTAAAACCCTGTTGCGTTCCTGAATTATATCAGAAATAAATTTGAATCTCTAATTGCCATAGAACGACCTCAATAGCGTATTGGTCAATTTATTTGCGATACAACGCATACTTTTTTACAGCTGATTTCTACTCATCAAAATTCATATTTTTGCCGGGCGACCGCCTATTCAAACAGTATCTAGGATAATCAATAGAACAAAAATGTCGAAGGTTAATATAATTAAGTTATTAATTACCTACTTTAATTTTGAAATGTCGGCAATATATTATTTTTTTACGATGCGGTGAAATGATGATTGACTAAAAAAAGCAGGTGAGTACCTAAGTTCTTTTAAACTTTCTAGCCTTGACATCTGAGCTGAAATACTATGAAACGAGAGGTAAATGGCAAGTGATGCGTATATTTGCAAGGTTCGTCTTGTTTAAGGGGTCTCACAAAGTAATTTCATATTTTCATTTAACTTCATATTTCACATCTTTCCATTAAAAAAAAATATAATACATGCCTATTTTCATGATACACATATATACAGTGGACGTCGCTTATAAGACTCACTTTGGGACCAGCAAAAAGTGAGTCTTATAAGCGGATGAATCCTTATAAGCGAAGGGGGAAAAACAAGATTTCAGGAATGTATTTAATACACAAACTTTATTTTACCTGTGAATAGACCTAATACAACACAATAGCGTGTTATCTACTTATAAAAAAAGGTAACTCTTCAAATACATACGTACAAACATATGTACATAATCTGTTCAAAGTTTAAGATGGTTTAAAGTAATTTTTTATTTTTGTTTGTTTTTTTTTTGTTACTTTCCATTATTTCAGTTATGTATTTTACGTAAACTGAGTCTTATATCAGAAGTAGTGAGTCTTATAACCAAGTTTTTTTCAATGTATTCGGATACGTCCGGTCTGTTTCTGGCGATTTTGAGTCTTATAGGCGACTGAACCTTATATCCGTGAGTCTTATAAGCGGCGTCCACTGTATATATATTGCATATTATGCACAAATCTTACGAGATGGTTAGGTTAGGTTAGGTTAAGGACAACTGCTTCTTCTTCACAAACTTTTCTTGGACACATACTTTTGTTTTAACCAATACAATTATTTTTTAACCATACCTAAAAATTGTATAATAAATGAGCTGAATTTTAGACCATATTAGATCCATTAGGAACTCCCTAAAGACTTTTGATGAATTTAACTTCTAACGTTTGTATTTCATATTACGATGATTACCCACTGATATGCGTTAGCACCATGCACATACGAGGTGTGTAAATTAAGTAATGAGACTGATTTTTTAAAATTTTGTTATTCGAATAGAATTACAATTCGGTATTGTCTCCTTCAAAATAACTTCCTAGGGAAGCCACACAGCGCTGGAGACGGTTCGTCCATTCCTCATAGCAGTGCTGGAATTCATATACTGGAATAGCCTTCAGCTGGTCGGTTACAGCCGTTTGAATGTTTTCTATGGTCCCAAAATGACGTCCCTTGGGGGTGATTTTTCAAGCTTTATAGTTTGTATATTTCAAGCTAAGTGCATATTATGCTTTTTAACGCTAATTTTCACACTTAAAATTTCGTATCAATATCTCTACCAATTTCTACTTGGTTCCACACTTTTGCCCATCATTGTATCCACATACGTACCTCATCATTCCCCTAAATACGTATGTAGGTTAATAAAGCCAATGTTAGCAACCTATTAACATTAACTATAATTAATAAGAAGTATTATTATCTCTAATAAAAACGTGTAGGGAAGTAAGAGAACACCTACCAGTGGTCAACTACACGTCCAATCTCCAACTCCAATGACCTCATTAAAACGACCTTTGGTCACCGCATAGATAGATAGATAATACACGCATATACATATTATTTCCCGCAATCAGCGTATGGAACGTGCACTCACCGTGTAATTCTGAATGTACGCTGTATTTGACCTTTAAGAGGAAAAATAGAGGGCAAAGATTTTGTGCATTATTTTGTAAGAGCGTGGTTCACGATTTACGTCAAAATTGGTTGAAATGATGGTGAAAGTATCGGGGTATATATAATTGAATATTAGTAAATTTTAACAGACAAATGAGTAGAATGTAAAACGTGAGGTAAGACCGAACAATTCGCTAGTCATGAAATGCAAGAAAAGAAAGGGTATGGTAAAATATAAATGACTAAAATATTGCATACTGAATGCAGAGAGATACCCCCAAGATGCAATTTCAATACAATTGAAGAAATTAATAGAACACCGTGGATATTACCTTTTTTTTTTCGAAAATATAGTTTTTATTCATAAATTTTTTGTAATTATGTTTTTATATACCCTGTAAAAGTACTCATCACATAATGCAGTCTTGACAATTCAATAAGGTTATAAACTTAAGCTTAAGAATAGGAATACGTCATTTTTTGCTCGGTCAGCTTTATTGACTTTTTTTTAATCGCTCGGTATTTCGTGATACGTCAGATTACTGTAAAAAAACTACTAGGTCTCCAAGATGCCTTTTTCTCTAAAAAAAGACCTCTTAAAAAAATTATATTCGTATCATCTCCGTGCAACACGTACATAATGCAAGTCATTATAGTAGGCACACCGCCTTGAGCGTACTGAAAAACAATTCGCAGAACACTTTCATAACAATGTAGCGTTAAAAGTTCTATTCTCAGTTGTGTCCAGTAAATTACTTGCACAAGAAGGCGTGCAGCGTTACCCAACGTCATTTCTTGCAGGAAAATATGCGCCAATTACCTACACATGGAGAATGTACGATAAAGATTTGTTGAGGCCGCCGGTGCTGGACCACGGGCTGTTCACTCTTGCTCAATATACCTGAACAAGTTGAAAAAAAAATACATGGGAACGATATAGATAAATCCTCGCGTCAAAATTGAATGTATTTACTATAAACGCATAGCCTAAATACTTCTAACTATGCAGCCTACACCCAGAGAAGTGTTTTGGTTGTACCCATTCACTTATTCGGGAAAGAGGAACTGTACAGAGTGTTTTTGAAGTACCTAGTTAAGTTGAAATGTATTAATGTAGAATAGTCCATAACATCGAAAAAGAAACAAAAAAAATTAACTAGCCGACACCGCAGGAATATCGCTGGTAACACATACAGTCAGAATTTACGCCAATAAATTTCGAAATTTCATTCCTCCAAGCATTTGCGTGTACAAATATGCAAGTACGCATGTATCCATCATGCAGTTTCAGCCAGGGGCTGTTCACTCTTATGAGCCTACCTGAAATGTGATATTTAGTATGAGACCAACTCTATAGATGGCGCAACCAGCTTGGTTACTTATGTATAGTTGGTACTCTTAAAAAAAAAGAGATTGGTAGTCCGGAAGAACTAGTTCAGTCCATGCCCAAATGTTTAATATTAAATTTATAATTTGGGTTATGTTCTTTCGTCAATATTTATCTGGGCGTATCGATTGAACTGGTTCTAAGTAAAACCAAAACAAACCTATTGTTACCGGTGGTCGCATGTTCTGCGTGTTGTTATACGTTACAAGTTTCTGTAGTTTTGTGTTTAATTTGTTTCTATATGTTAATTTATTTTGTGTTTTATTTGTTTATTGGGTATTATAATATATTCTTATTTGAGACTGAAATTAGTTGAGTTAATATTACATTAAAAGACGGAGAACTAGAACTGGTATCAGATGTGTGCTATAAATGAAACTTCATGTAAAGAAAGTTATGCCTTTAATTTTTTTTATATAAATGGCTAGTTTCAAATAATTTATACTTATAAATGTGATTGTGTCTTGTGTATATAAATGTGATTGTGAATGCGTATAAATGTGATTGTGAATAAAAGAATCTTACATCTAAAACAATTGATTTTGGTATTTAATGGTTTCAATATCTCAAATATACTCCTTTTTCACCACAGCATATCTTTAAAATTTATTTTTTAGGCATAGTTTCTTGAGGAACGGTTCCAAATACGGTTTGTAGACTTTTTTAAGTGTTCCCTTATGGACAAAACGCATAAACATATTTATTATAAGCTAGATAAGGATAAAAAGTTTATTTTACCAAGCAAGATTATGCTATTCTATATACATACGTTTTGTCCATAAACTGTATTTTACACTCGATTCCCTCTTAAGTCACCAAATCCGTGCATCATCTTCTCGCTTAAGTCGCGAAATTTATTCTCTCTTAAGTCGCAATCATAACCTCAACTTTTTCGTGTTTTTAGTTTACAAAAAGAAATATTTAGAGATATACCACAGTACTTGTTATAATGAAAAATGAGCCAGCTGAACGAAAAAAATCAACGTAAGTATACCCAGTCGTGCGTGACAAAGTTCAATTTTCCACTTGAATGAATATTTTAAACGTTAAATATTTTTAAAAGACACCTAACCTATTTTAAAGGTTAGGTGTCTATATTTAATGTATTACACAATAATTTTTTTCAATACAAATTGTTCATATTCATGCGAAAATCCAATTTCCAAACGTAGTTCTAAAACCTTTACAGGCGGCGACTTAAGAGGGACAGTTTCGTGACATAATAGAGAAAAACGTGGTGAAATAAGAGGACATATGAATTAAGCGAAGGTGACTTAAGAGGGAATCGAGTGTATTTGAATTTGAATATAGAGCCATCCGCCATATTAATTAAAATTAGTTTGAGACCAATTCAAGAGATGGCGCTTTACGGTTTCAATTAACTGTAATATAGAGTTCCATCTATCTCTTGTTGTGTCTATGGTTTTAACTCACGAAATGATAGATTCGATTCGAAACAGGGACAGCCAGCCGAGTTATAGGAGCTGGCGCGTATAATTTTCGTTTTCTCGTTTAAAATGTCAATCGAATTTACGTAACGCCGTGTTGTTCACATCACCGACACTCGCGGCAAATATAACGGTCGGGATTGGATGTAGCGTAAAATTTAATGGGAGTTTCAGACATTGACCAGAGGCGGCTCGACGCAGGAAGGAGCCCACGGCTGTCTTGATCGGTTTAAATATTAGCCGCGTTCCTTTTATGTTGGAAGTGAGCCTAAAGTGAAGTGAAAAACTCGCTCTAATTGATTCAGTCATTACTGAATTATACACGAAGTTATTAAAATGTAATTCAGTGGTTACCAAAATGTTAAGAAAAATAATTTAGTAAGACGTAGCAAAAGTCACTTGAATGTACTTCACACTTGATGCACATTATAAGCTAATCTCTATCACATTTTTGAAAGATTCATTAACAATTTTTATTATTCCCTAAAATTTATTAACCTCAGAATTTGTTTATTTTAATAATCATCAACTCATCAATATATTATTATTATTATTATTACCATTTTTATTGAAGGCGCTGTCACTGCTGTCATTTATGACAAAAATGATAGGCTCTTAATTTTTATAATAAAATCCCTACTTTATGGAACAGTGTTGCTAAGATAATTTAAATCCATGACGGCCCTGGATTTTCATTGTTTGTAGGGTTTGTAGTAATGTTATAACGCGTTAATGATATAGTATAAAGGCGGCAACACACGTGACTGTAAGATAGACAAGCATGCATCCAGTAACGTGTGTAACCCAATTTATTAAAAATTTATAACGAAATGTCTTTTTGTGTCACCTGGGCTGGGTTTTATTTATTTTATTTTTTTATGTAGAAGATAAGCCTGGAATATACCTGGTTTCACGGAAAAAATATGTCTGACATATTTCCTGATCAGAATGGATGAGACACCAAGAAATAAACAAAATTACGTAACCTGTGACATAATTAAATAATTAAAGCCGTGTATGTATGCGAAGACCGGTGGTAAAATGGTAATCCGCTTATGTATAATGATAGTCTTCATTACTTAATTGAGGACCATGGACCATCATAATATACTGGTCAAGTAACTTGGCAAAACAAGCGTGTTTGATTACAGAATTTAAGTCATCAGAATGAAAAATTAATATCTATGTATTTCGTACTCTTAATTTTTTAGTTATGAACTCTGACATTGTAGTAAAACTTGATCACTGAATGTAAATAAATAAGCAATATGAAGTAATTTTTTTATATCCATCATCTTATAGTAAACTATGTAATTACCCTGGTTTGTTTTGCAAACGAAGTAAGAGCTATTCATTCCTTTTTTCCAATCACTATATTCTCGAATTTTATTAATTAGGTTTTGTTTAATTAAGTTTACTAGATTGGTATCATATATTTTGTCGCCTAGTTCATTCAAATAGTAAATGCATGTGTCTTATGCAACCAATTATACAATCCTGCAAATGCATGCAACATGATGATTCGTCTGCAATCGGTCACGGTCGGCCACATTCCGATTTAAATTTTTTAATGTTTTTTTATAGGTTATGTTTTCCAACGGTCCCTACTTATGGCTCGAAAAGTGTACATTTTAATGTAATTATAGTGAGAATTCCTGTGATAAACACAAGCAGAGTTTTAAATGTAACTGTACGTAAGTATAAACATCTATTTTACGGAGTGTTTATTGCCGATTTGTTTTTTATAGCCTAATTTAGTCGTCATGTATGTAACGTCAACAACATTCCATTAGCATTTAATAGCCACATAAATATGGAAAAGAAATACGATATTAGCAGTCGAATATTAGAAACTAGAAAGCAAACTGAAGAATTGAAATTACAACTACAAAATTTAATAGATTCGGGTATCAATTCTTCTCTCGACAACAACAAATTCTCTGATCATTCCAATGTCGATAAAGAAAACCTGAAAGATGCTCAAAATAAAGTACAAATCATAAAATCTTACGATCCTAAATATTCCCAGCATGTAAACAAACCGAGTTCCTCGAAAGCAATATCTACAGCAAAGCAAAACGAAAAAAAGACACAACTAGATCTGAACAAAGAATCTCCAAAAAAAGTGCGAAGTTACGACGTGAGAGAGGCGCGGGAATACATAAAGAGGCAACGTGAAAAGCGAATAGAGCAGCTTAAGGCACAGAATGCTGAAAAAATTAAGGTGGACCTACAGAAGAAGAAACTACAGGAACTTCACAAAAAATCATTGGAACTTGTTACAAAAAATGTGCAAGCGAGCAGGGAGCGATCTAAGTCACGAGATAGGAACGAGACTGTACGACCTGATCAAGATTCTCGAACCAGAGCAAGGTCCTATTCGAGGGAAAGGAATTTAATTGGAGGTAGATCTCAATCAACGGAAAATGTTAAACGGACCAGATCAGTTGAACCAGCGAGAATTATTAATCAAGGCCATATAGAGAAACGTAATCCTAACTTATTGTATCCTCCTGTACCAGATTACATGGGAAAATTACAGACAACTAAAAGCAGAAAGGATTACTCTGGAAAAAAAGTTATAGCATCTCCAAAAAGTCCAAGGGGCACTCAAAATGAAACAAAAATTAGTAGTGACGTTGGTGATAAAGTGGATCAAAAGAATTCACAAATAGACCAGCAGTCACAGCTGAATGGCGAATCACTCTTTGTTAAATCCACGAATTTAGGTATCAGATCTCCCGAAAAAACTACGAATACTCAGAGCTCTCTAGAAAATCGCAATACTAATTTATTGAAACGCCAAGACCATATTGTAGGATTCCAAAAAGTGAATGTGTGTGATGATTGTGAACAAATCATTGTGGAGACCCCGATAAGGCAGTCTTATACTCATGATATACAAAAAACTAATGATAATTCTAAAAGTAAGATTAACCACAATAATTCACAAAAATCTCAACTGAATGGTGACACTGGTCCAAAATTAATGAAACCTATTAATCTATTTAATCAAACACAATCAAAAAGTATAGTGGAAGAACGTGTGAAACATATTGAAAGTAATTTTACATCGGTAAGTAATATACTCAATTATAAGAATACATTAGGAAACATAACCTCACGATCTCCAAAACGAACGAATTCCGATATGTCAAATGCAGATTCAAAAAAGATAGAGAGAGAAAATGGACCCGTTCCCAAACAGTCCGAAGTGGCCATTGGCACAGACAATTTGCAAAAAGACACTAAGGAAACTCAAACTGGCAACGAAAAAAAATAAGGAATTTCCGGTCTGGTTGCAAGAAAAGCCGGTGGCATATCCTTTTAACTTTATTAACTCCGTCAAGCGCAAACTACAAGATGCAGTAAACTCCAAACAGTCTGTAGATATTGGAATACAGAGTTCGTTCAGAGAGGAGAGACAAAAGACCCCTGAACCAACCAAGTCCAAGGAAGAATTAATAGAAATCATACAGAGTAGCGCCAAATCGAGCAAGAGATCCGATCTCAGATCATTCATATCCCATAAATGCCTCAATTTGGACCCAAAAACTATTGACCGTCTAGAACTCATTCCAAAAAACTCGGGCAATATTCAGAAAACGGTTAACGGTTCTTTGGAACCAGAAAGTGGATCGGACACTTCCAAAAATATCCCTGAAATTTCCAGTGAGAGTGGTACCAGTTCACTTAAACAGAGGAGCCCAAACACTGGCTTAAACATTGAAAGATTAAATCATATGAAACTCATACCTGAGGTTAAGAGTGCCACACCGATATCAGACATCGATCAAATAGATTCGGCTATTAACAAAACATCAAAACTCTTTGACGAAAGAGGTCATCAGGGGTTGGAAAAGAAATCTGAAAGCGATAAAGCAAATTTACTCACTCCCAATGATGAATATACCTCAGATTTTCAGTCGACATGCGATCTTAGTCGAAGCAGAGAATCTATAATTTCTTTCAATAGTCCATCGTATAGTAAACAAATTATCTATACCCTTAGAAGCCCGGAATATGATATATCACCGAATTTTGCGCGTACCGAACATGCAGATCTCAAAGTACATTCCAGTGACATTCCAGAAAGCTTTTCATCGAAACATTCCAAGAACATTCCGGATTCTATCACCACAAGAGGTCAAGAGTCAGACAGACCATCAAGGAAAGTGACAGAGACCTCCTCTATAAAAACTGTCATTTTAGAAGCCAACATGAAATCAAAAGATAAAATTAACAGTAGAAGTAAAGAAACCGTTTCTTCTAAGAACAGTTCTACAAAAAGTGGTACAGAAACTTCAAATTCTAAGTCAAAAAGTACTTTATCTAAAAGAAAAGAGTCCTCAAAATCATCAAGCAATATTCCAACGGAAATTAAATCTCAAGGTAGCAAGGCAGTAGAGGAGTCTAAGAAAAGTGTGTCGAGGAATAGTCAGGATTCGAAACGCTCCGAGAAATACACTTCGTTATACTCTGACCTCCGCCCATCCTCGATGAGTGAAATCACTTCTAAGTCTGACTCGAGTTTGCTCAGTATCAATACTCGGAGGGGTTGCAGTGATTTCTCGAAGAGCGACAAGCTCACCGAAGTACTGCCCCTGAAAGAACCAACGGTCTCCTTGACTGCTGCCAACGAAGAAGCCGGAGGAAAACACGATGAAAAAGAGGACAAGAGCAGGTCAATGAGGAATATAACCGTGAGGTCGGATAGAAGCTTTGCCCCAGGAGAATTGGTAAGTTTAGAATTTTTTGTGGGTTACTAAGTTGATAGTTTGTGTGTTTTAGAATAGCACGAATGAAATTCATTTAAAATTCGAGGCGGAAATCCATCTACTGAACGATTTCAATGAGTCTTTGCGGCAGTTTTCTGCAGTGGAAAAGGTAAATTGTAGAATATATTTTTGTTCTTTAATTTTGACTAAGCAGTATCCCTATATTTTAATTTTTATTCATGTAAGGCTATACCAAAAATAATGTAACTATTTTTTCGGTATACATAATGATTTGTAATTTTGTTATAGGCATTCGAATCCCTGAAATCTAAAAATGACAATGCCGTAACCGTAAACAAGATCCTCCATAACAGGGACACACAAACCTCCATCATAACGAGATCTTCATCGAGCACAACAGCAACAAAGAGTGCTAAAGATCCCCAGCGAAGCAGAAGCGAAGTATCCACCATTAATTATTCCAGAGGTTCTGGCGTTAACGATGACACCAGCAGCATTCACTTCGACGACACGATTTCCAAGCTGGATGGTACAGCTTTGGAGTCGCCAGGGGTGGAGGTATCAAATGTGAATAGAAGTGTATCGTCAGCAGTCAGGAGCAGTGCCGATTTGTCCAATATAGAAAATTTGCGGTCCAATAACTGTGCTGAAATGACGCTCAAAATGGTAGGTGGCTTAAAATTTTTAATTAACACTTCTTTTTAATTTAACTAATTTAAATACTTGATTATTATTTAAAGTATAACTTTTTATTTTTATTTTATGCAGGCATATTATCAGACAATTCGGTAATTCTCGAAATTCTCCTAAAAGGTTTAAAAGCGCTCAGGGCTGAGCATTTTAAAAAGTACCCAGTTATTTTTTAATATGCCTATTATTGGGAAAAAGTAAATCCCGCATACTGCTAGTGAAAATAGAAATAAGTGTATCTACACATAAAATGTTAAATTTGTCTCTAAAGGATAAAACATTTTAAAAAGATCTTTTTAATAGATTAAGTTTCCTCTGATTTATTTAACTTCCTGTGAAATTCGAGTATTTATACAAATTTAAATGTATTTAAGAGGCAAGTTTATTTATGGTGAATAAAGTACCACTTAAAAACAACAAAAACAGTCCAGATAGTACTAACTAAGATAGAGATGAGGTAGGTACCTAAAAATATTTGATTTGTCATAAATGAGTGCCTAAAAATTTATTCCAGAAGGATGAAAAATGCTTTTAAGATTTTTAAAAAGACTCAGTCGTCAGAGCTCCACTGATTTACCTTAGTCCAATCAAATTAGATTTTTACATGCCAAAATTTAGTTCAGTAAACAAAGATATGTAAAAAATAGAAAAAATTCCGTACAATTGAATGAACTACTTTACCCCCTCTGAATATTATGGCTTCAATTTCAAAATGGCGTCCAAAGTTCGGAAAAAAACAGTTTTTCATTTAAAAAAAAAAAAAAAATGTTTTAGACAAAAGTTTTTAGACTCAAACTTTTTATAACAAAAATTTTGAGTCTAACCCGATGTCAATTGATAAACAAATGTATTAGTTATTGTAAAAAAACAGTTAAAAATCGCAGTTTTTAAAAACTTCTATATATTTAAAACAAAAAAAAAAGATTTTTTTTACGAAACTTTCAGATCATGTAGTCCTTGGCAAGTAGAAGTAGAGCATTTTTGTAAAATTGCAAATTATTTGATAGTTTTTGAAAAAAAAAATTTTTTTTTTAAAAAAAACATTTTTTTCGAGTTTCAATAAATCATACTATAATGCAGTTACGTGATCCATCTTGTGCTTAAAATTTTCTCTAAGAGTTGTATTTTCATGTGCAAATTGTGCGCGTATTGCAAAATATTTGAATACATGCGAAAAATCTACCGAAACTTTAACTTCTTTTTTTCGGGTCTGAAAAATGTAGATTTTTTCTTGTAGTTGAAATTTTATCGGAATGGCATTATTGCCATCTAAAAATTGACATTTTTTACGGATTAAAAAAAAACACGTTGTCCTACGACCAACAGGAACCGAGAAAAAAAATTTTTTTCAATAAATCGCTACGACCTCATTTATTAATAATAAGTTCTGAAATTTACACAAACATGTTGTAACTGAATACTTGTACTTCAGTATATAAAATAGTCCGCAATGATTGATCCCTTTTTTTTACAGTAAACTTAATTTTGTTGGGCCCCATAAAATGCCTACTGCGCTCGACACTGTTAATGCGCCCTTGTGAAATTTGAGTGTTGGTACTATAAAACTTTTTTTTCGCATATACTGAAAAAAGTACCACTTAAAAACAGTCCAAAAACATTCTAAAAACACTTGAAATATTATCTCTCACAGATATAGAGTACCTTCACATAGATATCACAGATATAGAATATTCAAAGACTGTGAATAACAAATATTTGCTGATTACTTGTCAGTGCAGCAACAGTAACTTTGCCCTTGGCCGCAGTGGAAAAAACCTAAAAATGTGCTCATTTCTTTTGTAGCTGTGAACACTTTGAGAAGTGCAGTCTGTTATTGTTTGTTTGTGGGTAATATCTCTGGGGTAATGTCGTACTATGTTCGTTATGTGCAATTCGGGGCAGAGATATCCTGGCTATACTGTAATAACAGATAGCTTTTCAGAATTACTGTTATACGAAATGTATATTGTTATAGTTTGATCAACTCATCAGGGATGAGGACGTTAGACTGGAAAACTTAAAGACCATTTTGAAGATCAGAGAGCAGGCTCTCCTGGACAGGACAAAAGGGGAGTTAGCTTGGTTGGAAATACAAAGAAAGTAAGAGGATATGCATAATTTTTTATTTTGTGCGAGTAATCTTTTTTATGAAAAATACCCGAATATTTGTTTAATGAGGGATGATATAAAAATGAGCATCAGTTTATAGGACAGATTATTGCAAGCAGTACAACTCAATATAAATGTCAATTTACTATGCAAATGTATTGAGCCCTCACTTTGACCATTTGCCGAAATGCCGAAATTAAACCATATTTTCACATATGAGTCTCTGTAATGTCCATCATAACATAATAAAATATTAAAAATGTGTGTGGTATACTATTCAAAATATTAGTTGATAATGTAAGATTTGTACCGAATTTGGGTACTGATTTCAGCTAAATAATATAACTATATTTCATAACATATATTTCTATCAATAGTCCAAATTTGAATGAAATATTTCTTTATTTAAGGGGTTATACAGGCTGTCTGATAAAAAACGCCGCGAGCCATAACTCCGTTATTTGTAGCTTGATGTTAAAAAAACAAAAAAACAGATGAAATGGCTCTAAATGAACTATAAGGGAGACTACTGCAGTATTTTTCAACTTTTTGTAAACAAATTTGTTTTCTGAATCCAACGATGTATAACAAATTGACTTTTGTGAAACATTTTTTTTCTGCTAATGCAGAAATGACATAAAATAGAATGCGAAAAAAAGACTGGGACGTGGACGCTGAAATGACAGGTATTTGCTTTGTTGTATTATTTTTTGTTTTATACGGCATACTTGATTAGATTAGTCAAACTACGTTTGGTATCAGTTAGCCGATAGGACGCCGATTGCGATAATGACAAACATTTTGGCACTTTTTCTGCAATAAATGTTTCACAAAAGTCAATTTGTTATACATCGTTGGATTCAGAAAACAAATTTGCATGATAATTTACAAAAAAAAATCCTATATTGCCATTTGAAAAAAAAAAGTTGACTATCGCGTTTCAGAAAAAAAAAGTTGAAAAACACTGCAGTAGTCTCACTTATAGTTCCTTTAGAGTCATTTCATTTGGTAATGTTCTGAGTTTTCTGGGTTTCCTCAGAACTATAAAGCAAATGCGTTACCGAAATAATCTTAAGTCGCTCCCAGTGCGCCATGGCAAATAATAATAATAGCCACTCCTTCCCGCACAGATCCCTGAGAGGGACCTAAGGGGTTACTCTTCAGAGTAATTATAGGGTGAGTATTATTATTATTATTATTATTATTTCTGGTTTTTTGTTTTTTAACATCAGGCTACAAATAACGGAGTTATGACTCGCGGCGTTTTTTATCAGACAGCCTGTATATGTTGTGGTGCGTCAAAAAAAAAAAAAAAATATTGCATATTTTTGTAATACATATGTATTACGTATGTATTAAAATGTGTATAAAAAAAAATAATTTTGCAAAACCCTTCATTCGATCACTAGGGAACACCATATAATAACGTCATTTTTTTTATTTTTTAATTTCTGTTGAGCCGTTCACGAAATTGTGAAAATGTGTCGATTAAAAAAATATCATAAGTACCTCATTATATGTACAACTCAATAACCTAAAGTTTTTTTAAATAAAAGTTTGATGACTTGGTTAGAAAAAAATGATGGAAAACCCCCCTAACTTTCTTGGGCCGCAACATATATAACCTCTTAATGAAGTTATGAGTTGTTAAACTTTAATATATCGAAAAAAAAAAGTACATTTTTGAACATAATAATTCATAACTCGACAAAGGGATAAAATGTAAAGTTGAAATTTGTTGAAGATATTAATAAGGGCGTAAGTAAAGGCCTCTGTTTTTTTTAAAATTTGTGACTGCAGTTTTTTCGCTATTCGCCTTGAAAGTGATTTGAAACATAATAGTAATTATTGTTTTAAAGAGTCCTCGAAAAACTAATAGATAAGTTGAGTGCTCTTTACATTTTTAAGCAATCTTTTGTATTGTCCCACCTCAAGATTTCGTGTAAAATGAAGCGTATTCCTATTTATCTTAAGTAAAAAAAAGTACACCATTCATTGTGGAAACAACCATATCATGTTTCATATCAATACAGCAATTTGTTATAATAAATTTTCAGGCATCTAAGAGAAACAGGAAAGTTGGACGAAGCGTCCCTTGTCAAAAAGAAACAAAGGGGCATCCTGGTCCACCATCAGAGGGAAAAACACGAGATGCAGAGGTAAGTACTAACCGATCTTTCCGAGAAGGTTTTTATTTTCCACGAATCGGCTATGCAGATACATCGATTACGTTTTTTTTATCAGGCTACATCATCAGGAGTGATTTCTACCAGTCTTAGATTGCGCGCATATCACTGTTAATTAAATGTAAAAACCTTATCTTTACATAACTGATAACTACCTTATCAGAGTGTAATATAAACATTGATAATCACGATTCCGTCTTATTATTGTAATTTTTTTTAATAATGACGGCTACCAGCGTGGAATAAAAAACTTTTAAACAAATGACTGTTTTACGATGTTTCTACGGCCCAGTTTATGATTCAACGCCAAATAATGTAGCTAAAAGTATGCGGTATGGAATAGTTCATTGGAATTCCTGTTAGAAGTAGTGCTGGGCTGGGTCTGCGAAACAGTGAATTTTGTTATCGGGCCGTTTTCATTCTTCCATGCATTATGAGGAAAGTATTTGCTTTCTTTATAAGACTTTGACGTGTTTTAAATACTAAGGGCATATCCTTTTAACAGCTTTTCATTCAGTAACAAAGTCCTTCCTTTAAACGCCATAATTTTTCATTGCATATTAAATTCTAAATTCTCCAATAAGTCTGATAATTCATTATTATATGTTAATGGATAATAAATATTTTGCATTGAAAAAACAAAGTGAGAGAAATCATTAAACTTTTTTAAAATAACTTTTTATAGAAGAATGAATAATTTTTTTTTTCAATTTTCAAGGTATTTTACAAAAGATAAATGGATCTTCATATAGATGTCTGTAAAATAATTATAAATGTTCACTGTTCTATCTACACCGTTTTAAATCCATATCGTTTTTGTTGTTATGCATCTGTGACCAGAAGAGCCAAATAAATGAGACAATTTTGGTTTTGTCTTTCACCTTTACTTGTATAAATTTTTGCAACATGTAACTTTTTTGTCTTCAACAATGTTTTCATTCTTCACGAATTAAAACGTATTTATGGAGTTTTTGGGGCCTCTGCCCAAAAGTGTGTTTGTTTCTAATCAAATCTTTTGCAGTCGGTTAATTTGGGTGCAATTTTTAGACTAAAGCAGATGCAGAAGGCTGCTTCCCTCGAAAGAAAGATAATCCTGAAGGAGCAGAGGAACCTGATAAAACACCAGCTGTCCACAGACACAATGCTATCGAAGATGAAGCTTAACCCTCCTAGAGAAAGGAGACTCTCTGGTCCTTTGAAGGTAGGCGTTGTTTCCTCTTCTGGTGCGAATTACATCTCATAATTTCTAGTCTTCCGATAAGAAGTGAAACAAAAAATAGTGTATTTAGTGGAAGGGATTGTGAACAAGCCCTTTTTGTCTTGATTGAGAATGTCGTGTGGGAGAATTTGAGGCCCGAGAATTGTTCAATGCCAATCGTAATTATTTTTTCTTACCCTAAAGTTGTTTGGTATATTAAAATTGGACACGAGCTTAATCAGAGTTGCTTGTAATTTTTTTTCAAAAATGCCAAATTATGATTGAAAAAGCTTCTTCTTTAATTGTCTGTAGAAATTTTTAGTTCTTACAGTCAGCAATAAAAGTAATCATTAAACACTCTTAAGTCGCGGAACGTAACAGGATCACATCAGGGACAACACGGCATTTTATGTGAAATAGTCTATATAAACCATGCATAGACTAATAATTTAAAATAAACAATTTCAATAACGGCTCGCACAACACAACGAATTATAGACTGTCCGCATCTGACATACTAGAGGCCCGAAATGGGTAGTGTTGTGCACTTGCAATAGCATATCATTCATAAATTACATCGCAATAAAACCAGTTTAGAATCACGGTCCGTCGAGAATACCCGCGCTGTGGCATTTCTTCTGCTGTAGGTATATACCGAGTGTTTCGTTACACATATCACTATCATTGTGATTTAGACAACATGTGAAGTGAACATGTCAAAAGAACGCAGAAATAGACAAAATCTATTTCAAACATGGATTGACAGTAATGCTGATTTTTATGGGGATTTACAATTAGGAGAAATGACCTATTTTGTACTTTTTATGGAAGAACTATAAATTCTTCAGATAAATTTAAAATAACAAGACATGTGAACAGCCATGCCTCTTCGACTTCTAATAACTTATTAAAACTCGTACATGTCATGATGTTTTGATAAAACTGAGAATTCTAGAGGGATATTATAGCATTAATTTTCCTAGATGACTTTCTTTGCTGACTGTAGTTTAATCGCGATTTTTTTTGCAAGTATTTAGCTCTTTAAATATGATGCACAATTTTTTGTAGAAATTTGTTTATTACATTTGTTTTCATACAAAACAGATTTTTTTAAATTTTAGAAATACATAATACACACTTACTCTTACTTTTCCGTCGTATTATTTTTACTATTTCTATTTATATATAACGATTTCCTCTCTTTTTTGCATCGCAGGTCATTCAAAGCCACTCTGAGTCGATTAGGTCGGAAACCTCCATATCCAAGAGGAGCTCCAGCGAGAAAGACGTCTACAGCATAACTTCCCACACTCATTCGGTGGTGAGTAAGGTGTCGGAGGTCTCTGCGGAGGACGTGGCTTCGAAGGAGGGGACGCAGGACGCAGATCCCGTGAGTTTGGCGAGCAGATTGGCCAGCGAGAGCGGAATTCCTGTCTCCCAGATGAAAAAGTAAGTGTATCTTTCATTGATTCGAACACTAAATGGGCACGGAAGATGAGAAAATGCAATCCAAAAAGATTTAATAAGGTCAGAATTGCATTCAACACGCGCCAACAATCAGGAAATTATTAAAGCTAAAGTAAGGTTAGAATTAGTTTATTTCAAAACCAATTAAGTGACTTAATTCGCTATTTTTAAATTACAAAAGTACGCGTTTAATAAAATCTATTGAAATCATCATGTAAAGTTTTATATGCTTGCTAATCGTTGGCTAAAAGTTTGGCAATTGTTTATAAACGCGTATAGCCTATGCACACGCAGATGTATCAGTGTGCATGCGTCTATTTTTCATTTGTTGTTGCTTGTGCCAGTGGTGTTGTATACAACAATAGTCGTAAGTGATGTCTAGTGAGTAGCGACGATTACTGAAGATAATTTTTATTTTCTTTTATGTATTCTCTGATGAAGAAAGGGAAAATGCTAGAAGATTTTACGAACATTTTGCTGCTAAAATTAACACTTTATGGCATACATTTTTTATATAATCGGTTTCTCATTAAAATTGGTATCCAGGGGTTTTCGGATCTTTAGGTTTTCAGATCCGTAACCAGCAAGTCTGTAAACCCCATATAGTAATTTTCAATGATATCTGATTGTATTTCAAATTTTCGTTCGCTATCTTGGATCCGCCATTTTGAATTTTCCAAATTTGAAGTTAGATTCGTAATCAGCGACCCCGAAAACCATTGAATGATAATTTTTAATGAAATCCGGTGATGTTTGAAATTTTTTTCCGCCATTTGGATACGCCATTTTGAATTTCCAAATTCTGACATCATATTCGTAATTAGCCACTCCAAAAATCATTGTATAATAGATTTTTTATGAAATCCAATGATATTTGGAATTTTTGTCCGCCATCTTGGATCCGCCATTTTGAATTTTCAAAAATCTGAAGTCATATTCGTAATCAGCGAACCCAAAAACTATGGAATAATGATTCTTTATGAAATCCGGTGATATTTAAAATTTTTGTTCGCCATCTTGGATCCGCCATTTTGAATTTCTAAATTCTGACGGCAGATTCGTAATTAGCGACCCCGAAAACCCCTGTAAAAATTTTTTCCGCATCGATGCTAAAAAAATTTCTCCAATAATGAATTTTTGTTAAATAAAGGGTTGTTTTTTTTTAATTCGTTAATTAATATAAATAAATTAACAAACAAATTCATACCTTTGTGCATGAGTTTTAATTCTGTAACATCCCACGATCATAAAAATACAAAAAACATCGGTTAAATCGAATTTAAACTACTTCAAAATCACAAAAAACTTTATTTAAAAAAAGTGGCACCGTGCTGCAAAGGGTTAACAGACATATCAACTTTCGATAAATATATACCCATTTAAATATGTAGAAGGTATTTCATTGTCACCCTGTAGATACATAATTTTGAGTTTTTAATTTCATATAATAAATTGGAAGTGCGTACGTAGCTACGCACTGTTTAATAATTTGTAAATTAACTTTGTAATGCTTTAATGCCACGGAAAGACTAATTAATCCCCGAAATCAGATTCTTGACATATCAGGCATGTTTATCTTATTGTGCTCGTTATAAATCATTCTAGATATTTCAAGTTTTTAATATTCCATTCTTAATTGTTTATGATTAAATAACGGTTCCATAAATACCGGAAAGAATTTATACACCTTTATCAACGTAAGAACCTTTGACGTAAAGAGTATCACTTATCATCAGAGTTTTTAAGTCAGTAGTGATTGGCCTACGATAAGTGAAAGAATTCTTTTTAATGAATGGATTAGCAGGTAATAAGCATCACAATTTAGTAGATTATAATATTTTGCAAATTATACTTGACTGCAGCCAAAGAGATTACTTTTTTTTTATATTTAAGCAGTTAAATTTTTATTCTATCACGAATTAGAGACAAATAAAGGGCAATTTAAAGAATGCATGTGCTGATATGGAGGTATTAAAGCAATTTGAGTGGTATTTTGGTAATTACCGAGTAGTACTTGGGTGTCACACGAACACTATTTTGTATCAACCATCGTGAAGTGTAAAAATATATCACACCAATAGATTTGTGTCACGATTTTCAAAAATTCCAAATCATTTTCTCTATTTGGCAACTGGAAAATTTGTTTCCTGGTTTGTAAAAGAATGGTCGGTATCTGTCAGCCACTTATTGTCTAAAAAAAATATCTTAAGCTTTACAACCACTTCAACTGCGTGATATTGGTTTTCCGATCAAAACTGACATAAACTGGTTTGCTACAGTTAATGTTACATGCGTCGTCGACTTGCTTAATTTAATTAAGCACATACAAATCTTTATGTGTTGGTTGACTTGGTATAGCTCAAAAAATTGTATGTGGAAAGGAAGGCGGTGTGGAATGGATCACGCAGATGGTCTGCTGCCCACCGCCAGGCAACGGATTGGGTTTGTAGTTTATTTGTAGTTTGTAAAATCAAACCACGACATACTACAACTTAAAAGGAACAGTGTTTGGAATTGAAGCTTCTCGAGACTCAGCCAAATTTAAATGACTTGATATTTTTAATAAGACATGGAGTGTTGAAATAAAATATACAGAGCAATTTGATAGGCAATCGCTTTTTAAACAATTTTCTTTAAAGAGAAAAAAAAACTAGTAATTATTTCGGGAGAAAAAAATATGTTTACTAGTGGGAAACATAATTTAGAAAGATATATGGTTATGAAAAATGAAATCGCGCCTTTCCAAGGATTTTTCATGTGAAAACCTGTTTGGAAAGTGTCATTGAATTTGTTCCAAGTTTTAATTACCGACTCAGCTGTACAACGCGCCACAACAACGAGCATCTGGCGTGCTTTCAGCGTTGTTGTCATAATTTATCATATCTCGACACATGACATAGTACTGACTTACACCAATTAACGGTTTAAATAAATATACAGTTATTACCCTTATATTGTCAACATTCTCAAAGGCGTTTTTTTTTTCACAATATTATAAACTTCAAAAAGTCATCCATGTGTTTCAAAAAAATTTGGACAATTTGAACTATAAATAGTTCAGTAGTTTTGGATCTGTTGGTTGTTATCATTAGTTCTAAATATAACACTATCTGGTTTACATTGATATTCTGTTTATGTATAGCCCTGTTTCAAAATCATTAATGGTGAGACTATGCTATTTCTCAATAGTACTTCTTACAATTATTTGTAAGTGATGTCTGCCAATGTCTTCCTGTATTCCAGGAAAAACCTGTTCTGTAGGTATGTGGATTTTTTTGTAAACATTTTAATAATATTTAAATATCTTTCACCTTTTAAATATTTGTTGAATCAATAAAGTGTATTAAATCTCGTTCAAATATAAAGAACATCCATAAAAATAGTCGTCAAAGTTGGCCGAGAAAAAAAAGACGTATTCCTATTCTCAATCGAATTTATAACCTTACTTACTTGTCAAGACTGACTCATCATATGACAGCCATTGTTTATTTTACAAATTGTGACAGTCACTTGTCAATAGTTTGACATAACCGAAAAGCTTAGACATGACCGCTATTTCTATCTCTCTCGTTTGTAGCCAACTTTGATGACTTTTTTTTTTGGATGTCTTTTTAATAAGCTCATAAACAGCTATGGTCCAATTTAAAAGGATGGTCCAGTATAAACGCATAAACAGCTAAACAGCTATGGTCCAATTTAAAAGGATGGGGTATTGTAAAAGACAACGTTTCTGAAAATTTGCCTGATGAAATTTGTAACGCCAGCAATATTAATAATTACTTCATAGATTCGATACCTAAATTAAACTCTGAAGAAAAACATAATCAAACATATTATAGGTCTAGATATAAAGACGATCTGCTATTTCTCTATAGTCCAGTAACTATCGCAAAAATTGAGGATATAGTAAGAAGGCAAAAACCACAAACCATGGGACCAGATGGCATTTCTGCTAGAATGTTGCAATTTTCGTTACAATGGGTAGCTCCACCTTTAACACACATAATTAATGTATCCTTTGAAATTGGGCAGGTACCTCATCAGTGGAAGATATCCTGTATTAAGCCTATCCCCAAAATTAAGAATCCTAAGTTACATAAAGATCTGCGCCCTATAAGTCTACTTGCTGTTCCTCTTAAAATCGCTGAATCTGCAATGTATGAACAGCTTTTTCAATATGTTACTGAGAATTCAATAATCCCTCCTTATCAGTCCGGATTTCGTAAGAGCTTTAGTACTACTACTTTATTATCTAACGTAGCAGATGACATTTTGAGAGCTATTGATAATACGCAGGTTGTGTCTCTAACTTTATTAGATATGACGAAAGCTTTCGATTCTTTGGATATTAATTGTTTAATAGCTAAATTATACCATTATGGTATTTCTGAAAATACATTTCGCTGG
Organism: Aromia moschata; assembly: GCA_029963805.1. Lineage (NCBI taxonomy): Eukaryota > Metazoa > Arthropoda > Insecta > Coleoptera > Cerambycidae > Aromia > Aromia moschata. The sequence continues at coordinate 98,877 of JAPWTK010000086.1, read as the reverse complement.
TTTCAAAGCTACCTTTCCGGTAGAAAACAATTTACTAGAGTTAATACGGATTCTTCAATACAGGTATCAAAAAGTAAATTAGTAAAATCTGGCGTTCCACAGGGATCTGTACTGGGACCACTCTTGTTTAATATTTTTTCAGCAGATATCTCGAAAATTTCACTACATGGCAATTTATATATGTATGCAGACGATATTCAGCTTCTACACAGTTTTCCGTCCTCCAACTCTTCCACTGCTACTGACTTTATAAATAACGATTTAAAACTCATTCATGATTGGACCATCAAAAATACTTTAGTGATTAATGCAAATAAAAGTCAGAATATAATATTTGGGACATCTTTTCAATTACGTAATATTGAAGACATAAATATTGAAATTAATAATGAGGTAATTAGTTCAAGCGTTGTTGTAAAAAACCTTGGGGTGTCATTTGATCCGACATTAAGATTTTCTGGTCACATAAGCAACATATGTAAAAAAGCATTTATTTCTTTAAAGCAGTTATACTCATTTAAACAATATTTAGATAGTAATACAAAAATTTTGCTCACTGAAACCATGGTTCTTTCTTATTTAAATTACGCAGACGTAATATATGGTCCTTGTCTCGTGCAAGAGGATAAATATCGTCTACAGAAAATACAAAACAGTTGTGTAAGATATCTTACAGTCGTGCCACAGTTTGGACATATTACTCCTTATTTACGTAATTTCAATTTATTGAACATGTCTGAAAGGAGATTTATACACTTTGTTGGTTTTGTTCTAAATATTGTAAAGACCAAAAGACCTGAATATTTATATAAAAAAATTAACTGGCGTTCTGACATTCACAGCAGGGATTTAAGACAGATAGGAAGTAAGGTTTCCATTCCTCCATATAAAAATGAATTGTTCAAATCTTCTTTTTCGTACATGACTGCATATGTTCTTAACACTCTACCAACTCGCTATCGCAATTTGTCAGTGGAAACAGTAAAACAAAAATTAAAAGACGACATACTTTCTTCTAATCTGGAATATATTGATATGGGTATGTTCTAATAAATCTGTTATTTAACCATTTGTTTTCTGTTATTAGTACACAACCGTTTGTAATATAACATATTATATTTGTAATATCACATATTATATCTCATAGCTAATTTAGTCTGTTTTTATGTAAGAATTCGTGGAAGTGTTGTAAATCAACTATGTTGACACACATTCCTTTTGAAAAAGGGATACTGTACTTGTACTGTTTTGCCTTTTCAATAAACTTATTTATTATTATTATTATTATTATAATAGCTTGATTTGAATGTACGTAACAAATCTTGCAACTCCATTTTCATCCGTTTCTGATCCCATCAGTTTGAAATTTTGCACTGCTTACTAATCTTCGATGCCAATGCAACGTTTTAGCATCAAAATAGTATGATTGTATTTGTTAAAAGAGGCGTTTCAATGTATTACAGTTCTTCTTTATAAAGCTGTCTTTTAAAGGGTAACACCACTCTAGCGGTCGAAAAAAAGGCCCAATTTTGATATTTAAAGTACGTAGGGATTTTTTTAAAATTGATTTTTGTAGAAACTGTGCACTAACGAAAAAAAATCGGTTTTCGCCCTAAAAATTCAGCAGTAAATTTTTTATATAAAAAAAATAATTTACATTCTATTAAAAAACGCCTACGTACTTTTTATGGAGAATATAATCGATCAGCCACTGTTAAAATTTCAAATTGATCGATGGAACGGTTTTGGAGCAATATGTCCGCCCAGTTCGAAAAAAGTCATTTTGAGATAATGATGTTTAAAATAATTTACACATACAGGTGTATTACGATATTTGTGCACCCTGGTGGACTTCTGAAGAACCCGAAAGACCATTTGGTCTGTTGGTAATAGGGCCACTTATAATTTTGAGAGGTTAAAGGTGTATAAAAGCAACAAATGCGGGCGAACACAGTCGCATCGCTGTCGACGCGCGCTCAGAGATGCTGCGACAAAATCGAGAATCAAACCTTTTGAAACTTTTTTTCGTTATAAGACCAATTGCATAAGATTTTTATGATACATTGATTAAAGTACATTTTAAGCCAAAAACAAAAAAAAAAACAATTTTTTTAAAATCCTAGAGTGGTGTTACCCCTTAAACTGTCACTTAACAGCCCAGATAGTCAAGAGGTAACCGTCAACTGTCTTCTTCGCGATCCAGGGTTTCCTGGTTCAACTCTACACTGAACCCAGTCAACTTTTTTAAAAAATGCTTAGGTAGCACGTGTAGTAGCATAACAAAAACAAAATATTAATAGAAACAAATAAAAAAAGGTATAAAAAAAGTTTTAAAAAGCATGTTTATTAAAGTTTTTTTTTTTTTTTAAAGGAGGTTTTTTAATTTTTTTATTAATTGTTTGTACTTTTGTTGATTGTAAAACATTATTTTCCGGTCAAATACAAAATTGAATGCATGAAAAATCCAATTAGCACTTGTCCTTGGTCGTTACAGCATCCACGGAATAAACTGGCTTCGTAAAACCTATTTATGCCCCAAATTAAAGGAGCTCGTCTGCGGCAACAATCAGCTTAATTGCCCCTAATACGACGCGCTCACAGGATGACTAATAACGCCAAACGTAAATAAATAAATTAGTTAATTCCGAGCTAAGTGACAGGCTCTAACGTCTCCTGTGCCTCTCCCCCCTCCCTGTGAGCTGTGGGGCGAGCCCACGCCCGACAGAGTTTGTCAACAAAGCCGCCTTTAAAAATAACCCCTTAATTATGGCAGTAAAGGCTGTTATTACGAGAATTAGAAATGATTAAAAACAAACTGCCTAATATTAGATATCCTGTTGGAACCCGTCCAAAAGTCTGTTTTGTGTTAGGAAGTTTCCTATGGCGAGGAAACGCACGCGTTTTAAAATTAGTCAGCACTCCATTCAGCGCGAGAGTGTTGTTAGTTGTACGACAATCGTATTTGTCGTTGCACGTAAATAGTACATAAATTACTCCGGCGTGCACTCATGTTTTTTGGCAGGGGACTCGAATACGCGCCAGTCGGCGGTGTTTACATAATTATTATGTCGCGGTTCTTCTTCTAGGACGCTGTTGATGCGCGAGGTCGCCCTGCAGAAGCGGAGGAGGGCCGCCGAGGAGCTGCTGCAATGGCACAAGAAACTGCTGGAGGAGGAGAAGCGCATCACGGAGCTGGAGTCGACTGCGAATGCTATCATCTCGTGCTTACCTAGCGACACGTCGCCCACCACCGAGAAGTACCGGTTCAGGGGCAGGCAGCTGAACCAGCTATGGTTCAACCTGACGGGCTGCGAGGAAAAGAAGTTCTCCGACGACAAGGTCTACCCCATGTCGCAGATCTCCCTCGAGCGGTTCTGCAAGAGCGCCAGGGAGTACTCGGCCAAGACGAAGAAGCTGCTGCGGAAGGCCAGTGACAGTGACTTCAGTGAGGCGAGAACGGACGACAGTGTCGGTGAAAACATTCCAGGTATTAGGGTAAACTCCCTTAAGGAGAATTCTAGCGGAAACGATGCTGTGTGTACCCCGAGCGCGAACGACTACTCTTCCGACTTTGACGCGGAGTCCATTCGGGATATAGTGAACGGCAAAGATATGGACGCCGTTGATCGAGACCTGAATCGGCTGATCGATAATTTCAGCAAGATAGAGGCGGACATTTCGTCTTTGGGGATAAAAAAGCCGTTGAAACCAAGCAAAGACCAAGAGGACAACTCCCCGCACTCCGATTCCGAATTGGAAATATCGGTCATTGAAACAAGAACCTCAAAGGAAGAACGAATATCTAATTCTGGAAACACTCAACCAGACATAATTAGCACCAGTAAGAACTTGTCTATAATAGAAGAAATTAATAAATCCACCAGGGATACCTTGAGTAAAAGTGAAGAGGTCCTCTTAAGGTTGAATCAGGCCGAGGACAGCCTCAAAAAATTATCTGTTCTAGAAGAAATACCAAGTTTACCAAGACCGGAATCTATAGAAGAAAAATCCAACACAGACATTTCAGAAATTATATCCCTCGATAAACCGGAGCCTGAAGTCACTTCTGCTGTAAGATCCTCATTAGCAGACCACTTAATAACCTCTGAAGGAAAAGACAACCTGAACAAAACGGAAGAGGTTCTGGAAGAGCTGAACAAAACCGATGACGGCACCACTGCTGACATACCATCAGATAAAAAATCTGTGCAAGTGACAAGCGAAACAACAGACAATTTAATTAGAGTGAAGGAAATTTTGGAGAAATTAAGCAGCGCTGAAGAACCAATTTCGTCAGGGAAAACGTCGGTATTAGAAGAAAATGTAGCAACGAAAGAGACAAGAGGTAGCTTAAGTAAAACCGAAGAAATATTGGAAAAGTTGAGTCAGATCTTTGATGAAGACACCGATAAAAAGTCATCCTTGTTCGAAGAGAACCAAATAAATGGTGAAGCAAGGGACAACTTGAGCAAATCAGAACAAATACTGGAAAAACTCAGCCTCGTAGAACAAGAGATTGGTATCGATGTCTCTTCTAACAAATTGTCCTCTGTGGTTGAAGAAAACCGCGATTCTACCCAAGAAAATAGTGATTTAGCTGAAACAGAGGATGTTTTGAACAAATTAAGCCTCACAGATGATAAAAGCGTGGCTGATGCTGCTTCTGAAGTGTCTTCTAAGGAAGAGTCCTCGGTTGCTGAGGAAGATAAAATCAGTACTGATATTGATAAAACCATATCTAATGAAGAAAAAGAATTTGTGGCAGAAGAAAGCATTGTCGCTGAAAATATTGAGGCTTCATTAGAACCAACTGCAGATGAAGAAAGTGCTTCTGGAAAATATCGAAAGAGTGAAAATTCAGCAGTTGATGGTAAATTCGAAGAAGTGTGGCCGAGATCCGAAGAGAGAGCTACAGAGAGCAGGACTTCTTCCAAGATTTTTTCTGTAACAAATGGGAGTAGTAAGAATGAAGAAACACTCGATAGGGTCAGCACTGTTCCCAGTTACGGTGGAAGCCTGTCACTAATAGCGGTAGAAGGCAAAGTACACACCCCCGATATGCTTATTTCAAAGGAAAATAAATCTCCGAGCATATCTCAGGAGAAAGACGTGATATCAGGAAAAGAATTCTCAGAAGTACCATTAATTGATGAGGAAAAAATCCGCACTCAGCAGAGAAAAAGCAGGCAGAAGAAGTTTCTGAGACTTACGTGGACGAAGAACTGTCTGTGGATAAGGAACCAAGTTCAGATAACCCTCCCAGAGTAAAAAAAATTGCCGAGATTGAAGAAGATAACAAAGAACAGCCAATCATTGAAGTAATAGATAATGTGAGAAGTGATATCAGTGAAAGTAGAGCTGTTGAAGATGATACGGAAGAACTTAAAAATAGAGACATCGGAGAAAAAGTGTCACAAGAAATCAGTGTTTCAGATAAAATGTCTAGAATCGAAGGAACTGTGGACCCAAGGAATTCCGAAACATCTCAAGAAAATAAGAATTCTAGTGGAATTCAAAGTGGTGGTTCTACTGTCGCAACAAAGCCCGATTTAACACCTGAAGAACATTCAGTGCTAACAATTTCGACTCAGGAAGACCTGTCACATCAGATCGCAGCTGAAGTTCCCACGGACGTCGAAGAGAGCGAAAAATCCAACTCCCTTCCTTCGGAATGCGCCCCCCTCAGCAAAGAAGAAATAAACTCCTACGAAGAGAAAGAGCAGGATTCCCTCTCTTCGTCGGCCTCCAGCAGCTCTCAGTCAGGCACGGCGGCCAACAAGGAAGGGGTATCGTCTGCTTTGGAAAAGTCGAAAACCAACCTCTCCGAAGATAAATCTTCCAAGACCGGCGCGGTGGACGTCAAGAAAAGAGTCTCGGAGATAATGGCGGAATCAAACCAGCCGTCCAGGGGCGACAAGAGTCCCAGACTACAGGATCTGTACGTTACCACGTACGATTTGGTGTCTCCAGCAAACTCGCCAGAACTAGGTATGCGTGATTTTTTTTTCCCGGGTGATATGTAGTTTCTGAAATGTTTTCTTTGTCGAATAGGTTCTCCGATCGAAGAACAAACTAAATTGTTCGCGGCGAAAAGTATATTTGGCACCGAAGCCGAGGAAATTTTGAGGAAGCAGTTGGCTATCGAACAAGAGGTATGTGTTAAATGTCTTAAATTTCGCTTGTTATTTTTTTATCATGCCTTATGAAAGTGGGTATAAAAATAGAGTTTGTTTTTTGCCATTTATATTTTTAGCTAGACCTACTTTCTTATCTAACGTGGCCTTTGGTATTATTTTTATCTTGTATCATGTTTCTATTAATATACTTGTACACTAACTATGTTTTTTAGATGTAGTTAGGTGAAATCTCGTTAAATATATCTTAACAAAGTTGGAACATTTCATAAAAAAAATAATATTGATTTCCTGGTTATAATAGTTTTTTGGGCATTTTAAGATTTTACTTCAAAGTTAAGCCTATTATGTGTATTATTTAGAAAAAAATCACTCTTTTCGGCTGATTAGAATATAGAATTACTATAGGTTTAAGGGGGTATTCTAGTCTAGAGGCATGAATTTCGGCATGAATAGTGGCATGAATAGGGCGGTTTTTGAAGCTCTGTACAAACGAAATAAAAAAAATTTTTATTATCCTTTTTTTATCATTTGTTTATTGATATTTTAAAATAACATAAAAAATTAACTGAAAAAAAAGACTCAAAATTGACAAGTTATGAGCTGGCAAAGTGGGGGGTCCAAAAAAAAAAGGGTGTCCTGGCGTGCATGATTTCAACCCTTCTGGTCAACTGAAACAAAAAAGCCGAACGGATTCTTAATTAGTATAGATGCCCCTATAGCCCGAACCTTGGAAAAGTAAAAAAAAAAATTGTTTCATAAAATGGCAGCCGTTTGAAAAAAAAAAATTTGTTTTGCATGTTTTTTTAACAATTCCGATTTTTTTTTAAATAGTAAAATTAAAAATTTTGATCTGAGTGTGCTTGAGGCGATAGAGGAATGTATAAAGAACATTCACACCAAATTTGAAATAAATCGGTTCATTAGAACTTGAGATATCGTGCATGCCAACTTGAAACAAGTAGTTTTGAGAAAAACGCGTTTAAAGTTTTGAGACAAGTTTCCGGCAATTTTACTCAGTTAGCACGTCCTTGCTTGAAGGCTGGCTCAAAACTAATTTGAAATAAATACTAAGACGAAAAGATTCCGACTAAATACGTTTCGTGTTTACGTAAGTACTCGGGCAGCGTCTACCGTCTATTGATCATTTGTTCCGGTCGGACCAGAGCCGATGCCGCGTCACAAAAATGGCTGTAACTCATAAAATATAATTGAAATTTTGAAAAATCCTTTTAAGGGCATATTCTTGAATGTCTAAACTTTGGAAATATGAAACAAAAAAATTTAGATTTTTTTCAAATTTGTAGACTAGAATACCCCCTTAGTAAGTTTTCTTCCTTTAATTTCTCTGTTTGGTTTAAAATACACTTAATAGCCACAATTTTTATGAAGAAGGTTTGTTATAAAATATGTGTAAATTGGTAAAGAGCCCTCGGTGACATTCTTTACAATGTGAACTATCACATACTTCCTTCAACTTATTTGTATCTCGGAATAATTTCATGAAATGATGATGAGTTCCATTAGAATGAAACAGCTGTTCGTGGTTGATTGAAAAGTAAACACTTCTGGTTCTGAAATATAGGTTGATTGATGTTCCTTAAACGCTTAGGAAGACCTTGAGTCCTATACAGTGGCGGTTGGTGATATTTCAGTTAGCCATATCTTGAAAACGACGCATGGGACCCACTTCACTTTCTAGGTGATGACTATACACCTCTTACAGAAAGGATTAATAGTGAAAAAACCGTCAACAAAGTTAGCGAAAAAATTTTCAAAAAAACTGCAGAACACCCTGGGATCTCAGTAACGCTCTGTGGAATATTTGCAGTATATTTTTTGTCATAATCTAGAAACAAATATAAGGAAAGGTTTTTCGATTTGTTACAATTTTTTTTTTTTTTCAGTTAATGCCATTTTAATTTTAATTTTATAGGAACATTTATATCATTTTAATTTTGGGAAACAAAATGTTCCTATAAAACTAAAATTAAAATGGCCATAACTTTTTGAAAAAAAAAATATTTTGTAACAAATCGAAAAAACCCTCCTTATATTTGTTTCTAGATTATGAAAAAAAATATACTGCAAATATTCCACAGAGCGTTACTGAGATCCCAGGGGCTGCAGTTTTTTTGAAATTTTTTCACAAACTCTGCTGACGGTTTTTTTCACTATAAGTCCTTTATGTAAGAGGTGTATAGTCCACCTAAAAGTGAAGTGGGTCCCATGCGTCGTTTTCACACCATCTGGCCAACTGGAATCACCATCTGCCACTGGCCCTATAGAATTTATTCATCAAATTCCCGCATTGACTAGGGTAGTAAAAGTAAGCTCCTAAGCAGTTCTATTGTACCTCTTATAGGTGGCACCTTGAATCTCTAACCCATCCTAATTTACTTGAAATATAACTACTAATTTATTGGAGTGGGTACTGGAACCTTCGGCGTAGAAACAAAAAACTGGACATTTTCCAGGAAACACCAAATTACTGTACTTTTCTCGACGCGCGTTTCGCTAACAAGTTGGCATCTTCAGGAGAAGATTAAAACTAAATTCTAGCCTATACACTTGCACTATTTATACTAAATTTGTTGCCACGGTTCACTGAACTGTAACTGTCTTTGTTTATCAGAGCAAACAGTGGACTGGTGGGTATCGGACCATTGTCCTTATTCATACTACTGTTACACTTAATGATTTCTAAACTTTCAAAATCATCCAACTGTCTACTGTTTGTTACATTTCTAATTAATTTTAAATTATTTATGTCTATCCTATGGTTGTTGTCAAAAGCGTGTTGGGCAACACAAGATTTTTCCGTTCTGCCATATTTCAAATGAGCCATGTGTTCTTTAAATCTAGTCAAAATAGATCTTTTTTGTTTGCCCAATATACTTTTGATCACAATCTTTACAACTTATTTCGTATATTCCTGACTTTTCGTTATTGTCGATTTTGTCTTTGGGGTTGCCCAAAAGTGTCTGTAGTTTATTTTTAGAATTATAAACAAAATTGATATTAATATTTTTAAAAATTTTATCTGGTCCGCGGGTGAATTTGGGTTCATTTTTTTTTACTAATTTAATACTAAAAACATTAAAAATTAACAATATTATTATTCAGTGAAAGGTTTACTTTATGGCTACTGTACTTATTTTGCTCTGGATTCCAGATCAAGTTGATCACCGAACAACAGCAAAAAGAGATATCATACATGTACGTCAGAGAGATTCCCAACAAGCCGCCCCCGCCTTACACGCCCCCCTCTTCACTACCGCACATCAACGTGATCACCATCGTCCCCACCACCCAGGAAATAGAAGAAATCACCAAATACTCCGCCAAAATCCTGCACAAAGCCTACCTGTCCAACGGCCTGGACTCCATCTCGATCTCCGAGAACACACTCGGCTTGATTTCCAAGAACATCACGAAAGAGTGCTACAAATTCGTGTTTGACATCTGCAAGGAGGCGACGAAGGCGCACTACAAGCAGTTCGAGAAGGAGAAGTGCGTATCGTGGCTGCAGGTGAGGAAGAGGCCGCAGCTGGCGGTGGTGAAGCCGTTAGACGCCGGCGGCCTAGAGAGGCACCTCAACAAGACCCTGAGGGAGCTGTTCGGGTACGAGAAGCCCAACCGGCGGGAGAATGCCATCATTAAATGGAGCCGGAAGAAGAGGAACCACGTGGACGAGATCCTGGTGATGGAATCGCAGGCGGAGGAGTCGCAGTGGACCAGCTACGAGAAGGACGAGCTGCTGGTGATGAACGAGGTCACGAACGAGATCATGAACATGCTGCTCAAGGAGACCGGCGACGTTTTCAGTCAAATCCTATCGAAACGGACTTACTTATATTAGCGTTCTAGTTTTTATTTATTTTTTATCGTACGGCTCATTTACTGTTGTATTGTTTTGTAAGTATTATTTTTAACTGCCATACTTGTTTTGTAATGTGAATAAAAGGATACTACTTTTTTAATAACTCTGTGTGTAAATTCTTATGCCATATGTGAACTAAATTCTATTTTCCGAATGTGAAGAGAGAGGTTGATTAAGTGAGACAGACGTAGACGTTGCCATGGCATTACTACGTTGTGGCAGGTTAAATCTACCTTTTTTTAAAAATAATTTGAAGTCGATCAGAGCGCTTCTCGTTGAATGCTTTGAAATCTAATCAAGAAAACAAGAGACCAGGAAAGGGAACTCCGATGAAAAATGCGAGACGGTATACGTATCCACGAGATGGCGATGCTGTCGACCGCGGGTCTTATCGCATCTATTTTCTATACCTCTACAGAGATATGCAAGACGTTACGTGGCGGTGAGCCAAACCGGAAAACGGCCCGTTTTACGGAAGGCGACGAATAGCGACCGCGGCTCTCTTTCGATCCGTTTTTTTTCGACGGCGTCGTTATTACGGTATTTTTCCGAATTTTTCGAGGGGTCATTCCGCGTTCCACTTGCCGTATTAAAAATATCGTTTTCCGCTACGCAAGTCGAAATTCCAGGTTGGGACGCCCGGTTTTGCTAATGTCGTTCGCCCCGCTCTTAATGGGACGCATTGACGACCGAAGTAGGTGTTAAAAGAACGGGCAGAACTTCTATTTTACGCGGATGGCGACTGTCTGGGGCCGCTGACGTTTTTCGCTCGGATATTTGCTAAAGAAAGAGGTCGTGTTTCAGGATTTTTTGCCTTTTTCGCCACAGAATACCTACCCATATGGGTAGGGTATTCTGTGCTTTTCGCCCCAACTTCCAACGTTCGTGTAGAAGCAGATTCGAGTATTCGGCGACGAAAATCGTAGTGATGGGAATCGAAAGCAAAAATATCGATACTCGGTATTGCAAGTATTTTGAATTTTTCGATACCCGGGTATCGATATATATATCAAAATTAATCGATATATTGGTAATCAAATGAATACTTTTCCAAAATTTGAACATTTAGAATAATTTAATGTGAATATAAAGTTAGAAAATTATTTGATGAGCAGGAAAATAATCCAAAGTTTAACGAACAATTTATTTTTATTTTTTTTATTATTTATTAAAAAGGATAAAAAGAATTGCTCTGGAATAAACATTCTGAAATAAATTAAAACTTCAAATTTCTCTCAACATCAAGCGAGATCAACAAAAATAAAAATACCCATTTATTTGGTTTTGATCAGTAACATAAATTTAAAAAAACATTTCGATTAATCGTACACATAAAAAAAAGAAAAGTAAACACTATAGAAAAAATGGTAAACTGACTCTCGAAAAAGATTGTTTTCATTCAATTTTTATTGTTTTAATGGTTAACTCCCTCCATCGTCATTTTACTATTACAATTTATTAATGCTTACATATATTTTTTCCGTGCATCACAAATATTGTCCCTAATTATAAGCGGTATCTCATTTTGCTAAAAATGGAACAATTTTTTTATAAACAAGTTTTTCAAAAACTAACACATGGTTATAATAACAGTTTTTTTGCAAATGTATTTCACTCATTTTGAGTGAAAATTCCAAATTTCTTCAGAGATCGTTGCTAAAAAAAATGAGCTGAGAAAGGTGCTCAGGAGTAAGGTCATTTCCTTCATCATTCATAATTCTCCCAGCCAGTGAGAAGAGCCTTTCGGATGGTACAGAGGTACCGACAGTGGAAAGAAACATTCGCTCTTCGGAGGTGTCATTTTGATTCCTGTTTCATTTTAAAGAATGAAACGGTTAATTATAAAATATACATTTGCATATTGAAATTCGTCCGTTTGAAATATCAAAAAATTTGAACATTAGCAGAAAAGTGTACAGAGAGTTAGGTTAAGAGATGGCCTGTGCTGTATACACAGACTCTTGCCAATATTAAAGCAAAGACAGAGTTAGGTTAGGTTAAATACTTACTTGATGTTCATCGAAGTTTTTGTAAAAAAAATCCCGAAACAAACAACAGAAATTCACTCTTGTACGATTGTTTTGGCAACTAACAACACAGGGCGAACATGCGTTTTTTTATCGAGTAAAAACTTTCCGATACTTATTCGGTATCGCAACGAAAATATCGATATTTTAGAATATAGCTCGAACGAATTATCGATGCCAAAAACTCGATGTATTACAAACGAAGTATCAATACTTCGATATATCGGATCGGTATCGCCCATCCCTAGAAAATCGATGCGATCGGTTAGTTTGAACCTTTTAGAAGACGTTTTTTGTAGCGCGCCGCCCCCGGGGCATCCCCGATTTGTAGGAGCGGCGAAGCACCTTCTGTCTGCAACTCTGCAGACGAATCGAAAACAGAAGGAATAAGGAATATGACACGCAAGTAGTGTTGCGAAAATTCGAATTAAATAATTCGACTAATTCGATAGTTAATTGAAAGCAACTAATTCGATTATCTTTTTCGATATATCGAGATAAAAATTAGTAGTATTTATTATTTAGTATTAGTACTCCGACGGGAAACGGAATTACGAATTATTCAACTGGTATAAGCCTACACCTATCGAATATTTACGATGGAGGTCGAGTGTAACCAAGGGTGAAGTAAAAACGGAAATACTCGGGTGATAGGTTGTGCCTTTTTTCTTTTTGTTTAATCTGCAGCGGTCGCCCCCCCAAAGTAAAAACGGAAATACTCGGGGGAATGCGGTTGCCGTTGGCTGTAGTGACCTTTTTTTTTGGCTTTTTTGTTTTATTTGCAGCGATTGCCCCTCGCCATAATTTAAATTTATAATTCTACTAAATAATTCGAATTATTAATTCGATTTTTAAATATGAATTATTACTAATTATTCGATAGTGAAAATAATTCGATTATTCCCAACGCTACACACAAGCAACTAGATGCGCAGAAGCACGTTTTGCTCATCTGCGCATATTGCTCGTACGCAGCGCCAAGTACCGGATCCTTATACACTGGACATCCACATTTCCGAACTTTCATCACCTCGGGATAACCGAACATGGCGCATGCGCAAATGGTTTTTCTGGCTGATTCGACAACGACAAGTTCGGTTGTGTTGGAAGTACAAGTTCGGAAATATCGTGAGAAAAAGTTCGGAAATATCGTGAGTTCGGAAATTTGGAGTTCGGATATGTGGATGTCGAGTGTACGGCCTCGCAGCTCTGCATGTCTGCATCACCGAGATGTGTAAATCGGTGGTCTGCATAGCGAAGCATTACGACTTCCCTCTCCTGGGCAGGGATTCTAACTTGCTATCGTATCGTTTGACTCGATACGATACCTACATTGGAATTCTAACTTGGTATCGTATCGTATTTTTGACATTCATTCGATACCAAAATCTCGATACTAAGCTAGCTATCGTTTTAGCAAAACGATATATCTATTTCTTTCTAATCCAATTCGATAAAGAAGGTTAGATAATCGTCTAACTGCAATAATTTATGGCTGCTTCAAGGGTAGACATTTCAATTTTTAAAGCGATTTTGTATTTTCATTCCTCTGCGTTTGTTAATGTTTGTAAGTTTATTTGAAGATTAAGATAAGGTCTTTGATTGTTTGTAAATCATCTCGTAGCATAATAGATGTTTCGTAGAGTTATATCGCTTAAGTAAGTTAAGTAAGAGAGCGAGGCAATTAATAGATATATTGTCGCCAAGCAAGAAATAATGTCGTTGCGGGGGGTATATCAAAGGAAACAAGGGTTTAAAAAGGGAAAAAAAGTTTATTGTTTATCGTATTTTCTTGCTCTGTAGGGTATGTCTAATTCAGGCTCACATATTCGTACAAAATTTTATCCTAAAACTTCAACTCGGATACCTTGGATAATTCTCCTTCAGATGGCTTTCCACCGTTTGAGGCAAGTTTCTTGGATATGCAGTCTTCTTTTTATTATGGTATTTAAATTCAGCCACGTCTGAAAATTAATAGTTATATACAAATGTTAAACAGTTAAATATTGCTTTGTTTACTTTTTACCATTTTTCAATTTTCAAATTTTTCAGTGGTCTTATCTCCAACCCAGGCATTGGTTTTTATGTTGTTTCTCCACGTTTCCCATAATGTATCTTCTCCTGTGGCCAACAAATTTTCTAGTACGATTACAGGACTTTGTTTCAAATTCAAAGTATTGGTTTTTATGTTGTTTCAGCCCACAATACAAGCATATGTATTGTGGTTTCACCCCAATTTCCCATTTGTTCTCCCCCTACGGGCCAACACATTTTCCAGTACGATTACAGAATTTTGTTCCTCCCTCTAAAAGAATTTGCTAATGGGCATCCACTTTGAAACTTTGAATGGCATCTCGAAACCTAAAAAATATGAATATGCAATATTAAAAAATAGCAAATTACATATTATTAAGTGCATATGAAGTGTTAACCCGGCACCTCTATTATTCATCTACATACCTTATGGTGGGCACCAGAACTTACAATAAAGGTTCAATTATGTTCCAGAAAATTAACACAAACCCTTTACAATTCATTATTTTTGTGTATTATTTTTATAACACATTATGGTTAGCGAGCGCTTATTACGTTTTAGTTTCCCTCTACACATTCGGTATAGAAATAGTCACAAAAGGAAAATTGTTGTTATTGTTATAAAATCCACATTCCCTTTTCGTTCTATCGTAATTCTCCGACGATCCCGGGGAAAATTCGATACAACTAATTCCAAACTGTTCTTCGAACTCCTATCGTATCCTCATACATACCAACTTCGGGTGGTCTCTAGACTTCTTGAATCTAATCTAAGTAGTAATCTATATTTATAGTTTTCTATTCCGTGTTGCACTTCCTAACGGATAATATCGGATGTACTGCCAACTCATTTCAAGGTCCTGGATATAGAAAACCATGCTACGCATGCGTAGCATGGCAACTATTTCTTCACTGATCGTACTGGGATCAGATGAGATCACTCACCATGATCACATTTGGTACATTTGTTTTTTAAAGTTGGTACAAAGTATTTATAATCTGTTTTAATGTCAAAATTCTAATCTAACCTAATTTTAGCATAACCTGTAACTTGTACGCCGTGTATTTAGACGTTTTGTGCGCCGTTTTGTATAAAATCTACAACACATTTTACAATAAATTGTCTGTAGATAACAGAGGGACTTAATCATGGGAAAAAAGGGTAAGGATAAAAAAAAGGGAAAAGGTGCTGAAAAAACTTTGGCTAAAACAGAAAAGAAACTTTCTAGTAAAATTAAGAAGGAATTACAGACTTTAGGAGAGGTATTATCTGTTCACATGTACTCGCAGTAACAGCGTTTAAAAAGTAAGCTTTTAGGACGACATTGAAAATATAGTAGCCGAAATCGAAAAGGAAGAAAAGAAACGACAACAGGTTACCGAGGCTATTGTGGAACCACCTTCTCGAAGGCTGAATTTTAGTTTTGTAGCTCATCCCGATAAAGAACAAGTAATTCTCTATGGGGGAGAATATTTTAACGGACAGAAAGTAAGTTCTTTCTGAAAATTTATATTTTTGATAAGTGTATATATTTTTACTTTGTAGACATTTGTTTATAACGACCTTTTCTTCTACGACATTGCAAACAAGACGTGGTCGATTGTTAAGGCTCCTGGTGGGCCTCCTCCCAGATGTGGTCATCAAATGGTAGTAACGTCTGCGAATAAAGGCCAACTATGGGTATTTGGTGGAGAGTTCGCTTCCCCAATCCAATCACAGTTTTATCACTACAGAGATTTGTGGGTGTACCACATTGCAACGAAAAAATGGGAAAAAATAACCTCGCCAAATGGCCCTAGCGCTAGAAGTGGCCACAGAATGGTTTTTGTTAAGAAGAAAATAATCTTATTTGGTGGCTTTCATGATAATCTCAGGACCTACAAGTACTTCAATGACATTTACAGCTTCGATACGGAAAGTTATCAGTGGATAAAATTGGAACCAAGCGGTACACCTCCTGCTCCAAGATCGGGTTGTTGCATGATGACATTAAACGATGGAAGAGTGCTCATTTACGGGGGTTATAGTAAAGAAAAGCTAAAGAAAGACGTAGACAAGGGACATGTGTATACGGATGCATACTTTCTAACGCCAGACAGTAAGTCCATTCGATAATAATTAAGTATATGATAGATAATTTTGGACTTTTAGAAAACGATGCCACGGGCACTAAATTCAAATGGGTTCAAGCGAAAATCGGGGGCATTCACTTCTCGCCAAGATGTAGCATGCCTGTCACGACTACTCCTAACAATTTATCGGCCTACTTCTATGGAGGCGTTTTTGATATTGAAGACGATGAAGAAAATATTGCTGGCAACTTTTTCAATGACTTTCACCAACTCGATCTTGAGAGGCTAGTATGGAAAAATGTGGCTGTAAACGTTAAGAGAGACAGAGATGCCAAAACTAAGAGAAGAAAAGACAAGGATGATCAAGCTGGTATATTTTAAATTTTGATTTGTAAGTATAGTTCAGATTCAGAAGACTATGTATATTTTTGCAGGAAATGGAGATGAAGGTGAAGAAATGGAAGTAGAGGAAGCGATTGAGAAGGCTGAAACAATGACAATCTCTGACGATGGCATATTTAAGGTAACAGTTGGACCAGCGCCTGCAACTTCGAGTGATTCAGTTGCTTCCAGTCCCGAACAGACCAGTAAAATTTTTCAGCCTTCCCCGAGAATGAATTGCGGACTAGCTATAAAGCATGGTGTCCTGTACTTGTATGGGGGCATGTTTGAGGACGGGGACAAACAAATCACGTTCAGTGATTTTTATGCCTTAGACCTGAAGAAATTGGACGAATGGAAAACTTTAATAGCCGACGATACATCCGCAGCCGAGTGGTTAGGATCTGATAGTGAAGAGAGCGAAGAGGAAGAAGGAGGATCGGAAGAAAGCGAAGATTCTGAATCTGAGATGGACACTGAATAATATCTTAGGAATTGTGAAGATTTTGTGAAAAATTTTAGGTTGCCTCAGTTATAAATTTTTTACAATTTTAGATAATTTATTTGAATATATAGCTTGAGAGCTAACAAGATTTTTATATGCATTCACCCTTCCTTAAAAAAAACTCAAAATAATCTTTAGAAATCATGTAATTGCACTCACAGAATTAACATCCATATGTTTTTTCTTAACATGCTTTGAGAGGGAACCTTTGGTATTAAACTTCATATCACAATGTTCGCATTCAAATTCTCGTAAATTATTATGGACCCTTAAATGTTCCTCGAAACCTTTGGAAAACGTTTTTCCGCAAATGTTGCAACTATTCTTCTTTACAGTTCCCTCGTGGTACTTGAAATGCGAATCCAAGTTCTTCTGCGATACGAATTTTTTATCGCAAATGGTGCAGCCAAAGTTCTTTAGCCCCTTGTGATTATTCACATGGGCTTCTAAATATTCCTTTCTCATGAACCCCTTCTTACATATGTCGCAACTAAAGGGCAGTTGTTCGTTATGCATCTTCATGTGGAAGTTCAGGTTGCTCAGCGTTTTATAGCTTTTTTCGCATTTCGTACAGGAATACTTCTTGTCAGTACTGTGGGAAACCATGTGACTTTTGTAGTCGGACACTTTGATAAAGCCTATATTGCAGATAGAACAGATGGCCATAAATTTCTTGTCGTGCTTGAGTTTCACGTGATTTTTTAGTTTGGTCGCGGAAGCAAATTTTTTATCACAATACTGGTTCTTACATTTAAAAGGCAAAGTTCCCAAGCAATAATTCTCGTGTTCACGCAAATTTGATTTTGTCCTAAATATTTTATCGCAGTTTGAACACTTGTAGGAATCTAATTTGGCACACACTTTCGTTTTATGTCTCTTTGCATGGAAGTAAAATTTTCTCTTGTTAGGGCATATTTTGCCGCATGTTTCACAAAGGTATCCCAAATTTTTATGTCTTCGCAGATGATAATAGCAATATTTTCTAAGGCATAGAATCCTTTTGCAAATTTTGCATTTATACTTTGGAAATTTATTTACAAAGTACCTTTTTATTTGCCTAATGTGAGTTTTTTTTTCATGTTTAATATCGTTTGCCGTACACGTCTTTTCAAATTTACATTTTAAATCTGCATAAAAAATTTTTCAGTTTTAATTGTAAGTGATCTATGGTATTGACGAGGCCTAAGCATTCACTGCATAAGTAATTTCTTGTAGTTATCAGTTTGCCTACAATATCTTCTATTTTATTAAGAAGGGGTTTTTGACTTGACATTGTAAGTGGATTTTCAGAAGTTAGAAAGTAAAATTGCATACCCAATGGAGTATATACGACATTACAAATCAGGCACTTATTTGACTGGCAATAAAGCCGTTTCTCTTGATCTTCGCTATAATCTGTTACTTCTTCATCTGACTCTTCGACGATAATATCACTCTCCTCATTTGAACCTTCAGTTTGCTGGTCAATGGAATTGATTACGGGTTCGAAATGTATGTTTGTTGTATTGAAATAGTTGTCATTCTGCACTATAACTTGGTTTTCTGTAAATTTACCTTCATAGTAGTTGTACGCATTATATTCTAGCAACACATCATTTGAACTAGTTCTATTACCACCTTTATAAAATGTATCATTGCCATCAGAAAACATGTCATTATTTAATGCATAACTTTTTATTATCGAATCTAAATCTGAATTTTTCTGTACACCGCAATATTTTATGGACTTCTCTTGCGCACATGATGGATACTCAAAGTTTTTTTGATTACAATTACTCTGACTATAACACCATTGATTATCATATTTGGTTTGGTAGTTTACTTCTTTACCAGAAGGCTTATAACAATCAGGAAGCGTTAACAGGTCGATATTGCTGCAGTAACTGGCCGGACTCAAATCTTTACTATTGATCTCGATCATTTCCATTTTGTCAGGGATTTTTAATGTCTTCTCTACATCTGGCAACACCCTATTTTCCCAACTGAGAAAGTCTGTTTGCTCTTGATATACATTAGCAGGTAAACAGTTATTCTGCTGATTTCGGCTAACAGTCTGAGATGGAATGTTATAAAAATCCATTAAGTTTGTGGTAGGAGAGAATGTGTTGAGTGGAACACTAGGGTAAGGAAAGAAGGCCTGCGAGTCTATCTGTTGAATTTGTTTGGCACACGAGGGGTGCTGATAATTTGGATAATTTTCAGTATACAGTTTTTCACTCATTTTGTTGGTACTATATTATTAGACATAAAATTAAATTGCTTCCAAAAGTTCTACAAACTGTCAAAATGTTTTGTGGACCTGATTTTCTAGGTTAAAAGTTAAGTTAGAGCACTACGTACGCCACTACCAACGTACCAACAGTACCAACTAGAAAACTACACACTCGAACCCCTCTTAAGTCGCCAAATCCGTGCATCATTACCTCGCTTTAGTCGCGAAATTTAGCCTCTCTTAAGTCGCGATCATAACCTCAACTTTTTCGTGTTTTAGCTGCAAAAAAGAAATATTTAGAGATATACCACAGCACTTGTTATAACGAAAAATGAGCCAACTGAACGAAAAATCAATGTAAGTATACCCAGTCGTGCGTGACAAAGTTCAATTTTCGACTTGAATGAATATTTTAAAGATTAAATATTTTTAAAAGACACCTAACCTATTTTAAATCAATAAATGTATTACACAATCATTTTTTTCAATAAAAATTGTACATATTCATGCAAGAATCCAATTTCCAAACGTAGTTCTAAAACTTTTACAGGCGGCGACTTAAGCGGGACGGTTTCGTGAAATACTAGGGGGAAACGTGATGAAATAAGAGAGGATGTGAATTAAGGGCAGATGAAATAAGAAGGGTTCAAGTGTACATATGTACACTCGAACCCCTCTTATTTCACCTTCGCTTAATTCACATCCTCTGTTATTTCACCACGTTTACCAGGGGTAAACGTGGTGAGTTAGGTCGCGAAACCGTCCCGGTTAA
The DNA here is from genome assembly GCA_029963805.1 of Aromia moschata. Lineage (NCBI taxonomy): Eukaryota > Metazoa > Arthropoda > Insecta > Coleoptera > Cerambycidae > Aromia > Aromia moschata. Next base: position 78,856 of record JAPWTK010000086.1, on the reverse strand, counting down.
GTCGCCGTCTGTAAAAGTTTTAGAACTATGTTTGGAAATTGGATTCTCGCATGAATACTATGAATATGTACAATTTTTATTGAAAAAAAATGATTGTGTAATACATTTATTGATTTATTTTGTTCAGTTAAAACAAAAAAGTTGAGGTTATGATCGCGACTTAAGAGAGGCAAAATTTCGCGACTTAAGCGAGGTAATGATGCACGGATTTGGCGACTTAAGAGGGGTTCGAGTGTACTTATCTATGGTACCAACTCATAGAGAAATAAAAAAAATCTCCGGTCCATTACCAACACAAATTACAGAAACAAGTTAATTTTTCCGTGATTTGTGATTACTCTCGAGTCCCTCTTAAGTCGCCGCCTGTAAAAGTTTTAGAACTACGTTTGGAAATTGGATTCTCGCATGAATATGTACAATTTTTATTGAAAAAAAAATGATTGTGTAATACATTAAATATAAACACCTAACCTTTAAAATAGGTTAGGTGTCTTTTAAAATATTGAATCTTTAAAATATTCACTCAAGCGGAAAATTGAACTTTGTCACGCACGACTGGGTATACTTACGTTGATTTTTTCGTTCAGCTGGCTCATTTTTCATTATAACAAGTGCTACGGTACATCTCTAAAAATGGCTTTTTGCAACTAAAAACACGAAAAAGTTTTGATTGGAGTTTTGATTTTTGAGGGATTGCTTTTAAACGTGACTTAATAAAGAATAAATCTCGCGACTTAAGCAAAATAATGCACGGATTTGGTGACTTAAGAGGGAATAGAGTGTACCGAGACCAGTCCCGATGTTAAATCATGAGGCGTTTTCCGACAAAACAGGATTTTGTAGCGTTTTCGTTAACATATTCAAACTAGCTTGAACTGCAACGTCACAGTATTTCCTATACACTAGAAAAACTAGTTTCAAATATCTCAGTTTCAGCCACAGCGACACTAGAAAATACCTATTTCACAACAAACCGCAACAGAATGTGACAAAATTACGCAAATACGGTTCAAATCAGACTTCTAAAAGCTTCAACCTCTAGCGCTTAGGGGAGTAAAATCAGTATCTATGAGCTCTTTTCAATGTGGTTGAACCCTCAGTTTTCCACACCGATTTACAGCAAAAATAAATAACAATAAAATTAAATATTGTATTTTCAGAACGGTGAAATATATAAAATTAAATATCCCAATTATTCTAGGCATTAGTGCCTACACTCAGAGATACCATGTTTGCGATCATTTAGAACTTAAGGTGGGTTCATGCAGATATTTTTAGTAATAAGAATAAGAATAGTAATAAGAATAAAAGTTAAACCTTCGTTTTATAATGACCCAGTTCATGCAGTAAATCCTTATTTTTAAAATTATTACTAAAAATTATATTTACTGCATGAACTGGGTCATTATAAAACGAAGGTTTAACTTTTATTCTTATTAGGTACTATTCTTATTCTTATTACTAAAAATTTCTGCACGAACCCACCATTAGAAAACGTGTATGTCATGCGTATAACATCGAACGTTTCTCTTTCTTGAGAACAATTTTTTTTCACTCAACTGTCAAATGTCAATTGTTATAAAAAAAAGGCAAAAAAGGCAATAAAAAGAGAGTTAAGTGATAGACCAGTTTTAATTTGTATACTAATGTGTTCGACAAGTAAAGAACGTTACAAAAAATTAGAGAAATAATGGTAGGTGCACATGTTTCTCTACACACAATTATCAATTCTTAATTAAATTCGTCGATGTTTTAGTATGATGAACTGGACTGGGAGGATATAGAATCCAGACTGTATAGTCAAGTATACCATGTTAGTAAAGAATATACACCACCACCTGCTAGTTCAAGTACAAATGCAGAAGATGCTTTGCAGAGTAAGTTATCAGATAGCGGCAGTCTAACAAACCGCAATAAACGTTACTTCTGTTCAGAAAAGGATGTCTTTAGTAACTCCCGCTTTTACATTTCTTTTGAAAATTCCAATATGACAACTCCTAACACTGTCTGCGACCATGTGCCAATTAATACAGCTGTTGGATCAAATAGCATTGAAGTGAATTCTGAAGGCAACATTGTGGACCAGGTTGAGAATAACATAATGGTCAACCAGTGTGGCGGCATTCCAGTCATAATAAATTCTGAAACAACTATCGCCAATCCTAGTAACGATTTTTTTTTCGGCAGTTTCGAATAAGTATCAAAAGAACATAGAAAAGAAGAATAGAAGGCGCGAAAAAAGAAGAGCACAGAGAAAGTCCAAGAGAAACGAAGAGAAAAAAAGAGGAACGTAAGAGAGAACCGCGATAGTTTGTGGGTAGAGTTAAATGTCAATGAAAATGTTCAGATGAAAGATGGTGACATTATTTGTGTTTCCGATGAATCTGCTTCTGAGTGTACAGTTGTATGTAGTGTAGAACTGTCAGACCCGCAGGAAACAACAATTATATCCACAGGATTTCCTAAAAAGTACAATGAAAATGATGAGAATAGTAAGAAACCCGAGTCTGACGATGATATAATTTTTGTTCCCCTCCACCCATAGAGGTTATAAATGTAGATGTGGATGAAAGTAAAACAGATGAGGCGATTGTCATTAATGTCGGAAAAGATCATAATCAAAATATTCATCAGGAAAATGAATCGGTTCAGGTGGAATCAAGTGACACGGCGACTTTCCCAAAACCATCTCCGAATAAAGCAAACTACAATCCCAAAGAACGTAACGAGCTGTTACACACTCCAGAATCGGTTTCTAACGATTTCTTAGAAAATCCAGGTGTGGAGAATAATACCAACAAGTTTAATTTCAGTTTACATGGGTCCGATTTTAATACTGCACCTGGGGACTTTGTCAAGCCAGCAAATCCTGTGGAATTTTGCGAAACCGAGAGCAGCTGCAGTACGAATGAATTAAATAGAGACTTTAACAATTCTGTGAAAACCATAGTCTTTGATGAAGTGGAATTCCCTAGAGAAGATATATTTTCAGAAAAAAATTTAGAAAGTTTCGGCACCTTAATTACACCAAAGAGAAATAAAAACAGCAAGCAACAAAACGAAAAGAAGAATTCTAGGAATATTACATCGAAGAATTTAGAAGACAACGGCAGTTCTGAAAGCGAAATCGAACCATGTGAACGTTTGAATAAATTAAAAGAAACGAAAAAACTCCCTAATTTGTCACCAATGAATTGTGATGACGCAAGAGCTGGCAAAAAGAATTCATCAAAAAGGAGTCCCCAGATCTACCTCAATCAAGAAAAGAATCGCATAAAAGGAAATCGGACATTGTTGAGATTTCAGAAACTGATAGTGGCGAAACAGATGCAGATATTTTGAGAAAAGAAGGAAGGAAAAAACACAAAATGACCAGCATTGATGAAAGAAGTGGAAGCAAAAAGAGAAAAGGATATCAGGCTGGTATTAACTTAGAATCTGAGAAGAAGCGACCTCAATGCAGAAAGAAGGCTATTTTGGAAAGCGCCACGTCTGAGAGTGAAGAAAGTGATGGGGAAACTGTGCAGGACACTGTATCTCAAAGAAAGAAAAAGAAAATGACACAGGAATCTAAGAATAACGAAACCGAAAATGTAAAAAAACATTTCTCAGACTCTAATAGTGGCAACCAAAACAATATTGGTACAGTTGTTTGTGATGTCTCAGGTAAAAAAAGGAAGAAAAAGACCAATTCGGTGGAAAATCTAGAAGCCTCAGAAGAAAGTGGTAATTCTTCTAATGCAGAGAAGGCAAAAAAGAAAAAAAGTAACTTCTGCCGAAGCATCTGAAAATGAAGATATCTCGACAGATAAGAGATCAAAAAAACGAAACAAGTCTTATTCTACCTCATCAAATAAGTCTTTGGAGGCAAGTGAGGCGGAAGATACCAGAGAAACCGCAGTATCTGAATCGGAGGAGAGAAAATCAAAGAAAAAAGGAGAACTTGTTCATCTTCATCGAACAGGGCTATTCAAGTCAGTGGAGCTGAGAGCGACTATATAGATGTTGAAACAGTGGAAGAAGTCAATGAAGAAATTACTGAGACTAACACTAAGACGACAGATATAGAACCAAGTAAATTCCAAAATGACCAAAACTCAATTTCTCAATCTGAAAAGAACCAGATACAGGAAGAGAAAGAGACACGTTTAGATCAAGATGTGGCACACAATTCGCAAAGAGAATCTACAAAAGCCTGCGATGGGACAACGGACAATTACGCGACCATCACGAAAATCTCTACATCACAAGAAACTGATCCAAACTATTCCGATGAAGAGATAGTGGTTGATGATGATGTGGAACCCAGTTTGTCCAGCTTTATTGTAGTCGATGAAGCGAATTCCACTATCGTCGATGATGCCGACTATGTAGAAGTTGTATCTTCCGATTCGGATAATAATTTTAAAGATTTGAGAGACGTAGGAAAAGATATGGAATTGGCAAATTGCAATATAAATCCAAGCGGGGAAGGGAATTCAGATGAAATTGTGAATGTGGACGAGACTTCTGCAAGTAATTCTACCAACATGCAGAGAGATTATTTTGAATTCGATGTTGATGCTATACAGAGGACCCAAACAGGTGAGTTTCTTTGAATTCCCAAAGCAGTTTAATTATTCTTGCATTTGCATTTTTCTTGCTAAATACTGTTTAGTATGTCTAGAACAAGATATGAATTCAGGTGTTGATCAAAAATTACTTTTAATATATAATGAAAGTGGGTGTAAGAGTTTGCAAAGCAAGTCCTTTTGTATCTGATTTGATCTACCATGTGTATGGAATGGTAGATCGAGCTATGGCGACATCAGTTGACTGGGACAAAAATGGCGGACGACTCTAACATTTTACTGCCTTAGTATGACACATAAACGGGCACATGGCCCAAGATTGTTGTTTAACCCTTTGCGGCACGGTTGCACCATACACTACCCCCTTTTTTAAAACAATTTTTTGAGATTTTGAAGTAGTTTAAATTCGATTTAACCGACGTTTTTTGTATTTTTATGATCATGGGATGTTGCAGAATTAAAATTCATGCACAAAGGTATGTTTGTTAATTTATTTATATTAATTAACAAATTAAAAAAACACCCTTTTTTTAACAAAAATTCATTATTGGAGAAACTTTTTAGCATCATCGTGCGAAAAAAATTAAACAGAGGTTTTCGGGGTCGCTGATTACGAATCTGCCATCAGAATTTAGAAATTAAAAATAGCGGATCCAAGATGGCGAACAAAAATTTCAAATATCACCGGATTTCATAAAAAAATATTATTCAATGGCTTTTGGGGTCGCTAATTACGAATCTGACTTCAGATTTTGAAAATTCAAAATGACGGATCCAATATGGCGGACAAAAATTCCAAATATCACTGGATTTCATAAAAAAAAAACAATTACACAATGGTTTTTGGAGTGGATGATTACGAATCTGATGTCAGAATTTAGAAATTCAAAATGGCGTATCCAAGATGGCGGAAAAAAATTTCAAATATCACCGGATTTCATTAAAAATTATCATATAATGATTTTCGGGGTCGCTGATTACTAATCTAACTTCAAATTTTGAAATTAAAAATGGCGGATCCAAAAAGATCTTTCTCATACTTTCAAGTTGACCGCAACCTTTTGTAGGAATAAAATCGGTAATTACATATAAATGGGCACCATAACCAATTCGAGATTACTAACTCCGACAGCTCCATATGTAAACTTTGGAATGAATCCAGTAGTAAATTTCAATTTTGGGCTACCTTTTTGAAAAACTTCCTATATGCAATTTTTGGTAAAATTCAGTAATATTTCAAATATTTAGTCATCATTTTGGATGCGAATCAGCGAGCTCTAAATTCTCTGTGTATCAGTTTTCAATAAAATCCGGTGATATTTGACATTTTTGTTCGCCATCTTGGATCTGCCATTTTTAATTTCTAAATTCCGAGGTCAGATTCGTAATCAGCGACCCCGAAAACCTCTGTATCCCAATTTTTATGAGAAACCGATTATATGAAAAATGTATACCGTAAAGGGTTAAATTTGTTTGTTTTTAGACGATCCTGAAGCATGGAAAGTTTCCCATCTGGATAGAATGGTGGAGCTCAATATAGGCAGGTCGAAGGGTCCGCGTTGCAACAGGTGCAGGCAGTTTGGGCACGTGGGGGTGAGGTGCCCCGAAAAGACGGGTCCCCCGAGGTGCTCGCTTTGCGGAGCCATCGGACATCAGGAACCCAGATGTACCAACAAGATTTGTACACAGGTTAGTTTTTATTCGATTGTCACTTAGGAAAATACTTATTTTAAAAAATTTCAGTGCGGCAATAAAGGCGATTACTCTACGAGTTATTGTTGGAAGTGTTTCAAGTTCCGAAATTCGGTATGCAAAATATGCAACATGTGGGGGCATATAGCGAAGACTTGTCCGGACTTATGGAGAAGATACCATCTCACTGTAAGTGTTCTCTATGTGTATACTAAGTGGTGTGATTTACTGTTCTGTTTGATAACCCATAATTTGCATACCATTTAAAAGAGTTGCTTGAAATTGTAGTCCACATTTTGAGGTTAAAAAATATACTTCCTAGTCTTACTACTAACCATAAGTGGACAGATACAAAATGTTGATGTGTTTTTATTCGTTAAAAGGGTGCCATTGGTAATCTATTGATTCAACAAATTTTTAGTAACAGAAAAAAACGTGGGTTTACTCCGTTGTAAAAAAATGCTCTGCACAATACTAGTTCCGATTTCAATTAACTCGTGGGTTACAAGAATAGTAAAATTACTTCACTATCATGTATAGAAAGTCAAAATCATAACCTAAAAATTTAGAATTCATAAAACGATTAATCGTAATAAAAGTTCCGTCGTTCTTTTAATTTAATCGTTGAAAATTCTTTTAAGGCGCCAATAATAACATTCGTAATATTGCATTTTAGATATGTTTGATAGCTGTTAAACGAAATAGTAAGTATCTTATAAATCATATTGGAGTTTTGTAATATCAAACTGTTAATAATGAAAGTTTTCTGGTAATAGCAGCAAATATTCAGTATATCCTAATTAAAAATTTAGTTTTCAAAATGTGGAATTGTCTAAGAAGTAGTTTGTACGAGCCCTAACAACTATATGTTCGGACAAACGCATTTTTTCAAAAAAATTATTCACTGCCATGCAAAAATTTACAACCACACTTAAAACCTAAAATATATAAAATTACATACATTTGCAAGATAATATTATGCTGAAAATTATTATTAGCTTGGATTTGTTATGAATTTATGGCCAAAAAAAAAAATCTGCTAAAAATTCTGACAACTAAATGTTCGGAAAATCGAGAAACCTGCCCTAAAAAAATAAATAAAAATTTGTTATTACCGCGGTAACCATTAATTTTACATATAGATGTGTCAGTCACAGGTGATTTTTGGTAGTTTTTGCAAATATTCGTTATTTTTAAATAAAAATGGGCCGTGGACCTGCGACTGATCAAAAATTGCAGCAGCTCATTGTAAAAAAATACTGCAGTGGCAAAAGAATCGTGTTTTGCAAAAGAATTACGGAAGAATTGTGTTTTGCAAAGTCTACTGTTGGGGACATATTAAAGCATGGAACCACTTCCGTACTTCTCCGCACTCATGACGTAGTTTATATTTATCACTGCTGTCCAGAGAGCATGTTTTAAATGTGATTTCTATGTGTTTTTTATTTTTCGAATATATAATATTCTAACCTAACCTAACCTAAGGATATGTCCACTACACTGTTAATCACTCCCAAGAATTTGTCAATTCTGAGACCGGAGTTCACACTCAGACGATTGAAAATCATTGGAAGCATCTGAAGCGCAACATGAACGATCATCGAAGAGGACCGATCCGCAGCCATATCGCAGAATATTTGTGGCAAAGACATGTCCATATCAACAATTTACCGAAATTCGAATACTTTATTGAAACCATAAAAATGATGTTCAAATCATGAAAACTAGTCTCATTTAGTCGAGTATCAATAAATAATATGTTCACTAGTCTTAAATTATGCGTTTCAATGTGTTTTGAAAGCGAGGAGAAGTACGGAAGTGGTTCCTAAAGCATTACCGCAAGACTGGAAATTTGGATGTAAAAGGTAAAAGTCCTGGAAGACCCAGACTTGTTACCGAAAGGAGCCAAAGGTTGTTGGTGAAAATTTGCAAAAAAAGTCGACTGAACATCTTAAGGGAAATAACAGCGCAATGGAACTCTGAAACAGGAGAAAGGCTATCCCGCGAATGTTGCAGAAAATACATTCATCAGTCTGGGCTCAGTTTTTATGAGGTATTACTATTTTATTTTTCAAATTTTTAATTTTTCAATTTTCGTAAATGATCGTAGGCTAAAGAAAAGCCTTTGGTTAATTTGGTTTTTTGAAAACATTAATTAAAACGAACTTTTAGATTCTTTAAGTTCTTATGTACTGTCAGCTGCATTAGTCAATTTTTGCTTAATTATACATAAAAACAGTCTAATACGCGAAAAATACGTTCGTCAACATATAGTTATTAGGGCTCGTATGTACAAATGGGCATTTCAACATTACTTTTTCTAAGTTGGTGTGTGACGAAATTTTACCCTTACATAAATGAAATTTTGATGGAGGCAAATTGTACTTTTGAATGAAATCTTTTCTCGTAATTGGTCAGTCTCTTTCGTTGAGTAAAAGTGTGGTGTATGCCAACTAATTTAGGAGAAAATTCACGTGGCAAAACAGTTATAAATTTTGTATTTCAATATATAACATAATAAAACGCCAGTAAGTATTGTCGTCAATTATACTTTATCCATAACTGAAATAATCAATAGCTCTTTGTAGTATGAAGGTGAAATTCGAGATTCTAAAAGTAATCTCTGCTATAATAAGTGTTTTTTAATTCTGTAGACCAAGGAGGGCCCCATAGTCACTTCTCAGGGTCCCCAATTAAAGCGGAGAGACCAGCAGTGGTGCTCCGGTTGCGCACAGCGTGGCCACTTGGAACACGAATGCAATTACATCAACAAACAGTATTCGCCATCGGTTCCGTATATTATCAGCTACGAGGACGTTTTGTCGCAAGAAAATTCGGCGATACTGTCCGATGATATATCCGTCCCAATGGAAGAGATTCTTGATTCTCAGGATGAATCTTCCGCAGACTACGTTTTACCTCAAAACATGGGTTGTTTTACCATCCTCTCGGAAAGCGAAGAGAGCAATGCTTCCTCTGGTGACCCGGCGAAGAATATTAACCCTTCTAAGATAAATACTATTCCCCACGTTGAGTTACGTCGACACGTAACGAATACTTCTGATTCTCATATTGTACCTGTGATTTCTCTTTTATCGTCAGACTCTTCAGAGGATTCTGCATCAGACGTAGAAGAAGTACCTGTGAAAACTTGTTACTTCGATCAGTGGCCTACCGATGACGACACCCAGAAATCCACTATAGAGCGGTTGAAATCCTTAGGTGTCGGCAATAACTTTATAACTCTAAGCGCGGAGTATAGAGTACCTTTCAAGAATATACCGAAAAACATGCATCCTAACAACAAGACCACTTTAATGATGGATCGAATAGTCAACCGGCACTGGCATTTGGTCAAACAGATGGCTACAAAGCAGCCGGAACGTTTTCGCGAATTTTTAGAAAAAGAACTGGTCGAACTGGAATTGTTGAGCAGCATAAGCGACGCGACCATCTTTAGGCGAATGATGAAGAAATATTATGAAATAAAGAGCATCACGCAAGTGTTGACGAAAGACCAATTGTTTGAGCACTGTTTCTGGTTAAAGCTGTTGAATATGTTTGTGTTTGGGGTGCACAATTTTGGCAAAGACGGGCTTCACGTTGAAATCTTGAAGAGCTTCCTGGAGAATCCAGTAAACGACGCGCATACACGCAAGAGCGTTCTACAATCGTACATGTTCATTTTCGGGATCAACAAGCATAGAGGCGTGAACTACAACAGTATAATAGACGAGATTATTTCCTATGGAAAAAAGAGTGTTAAGGATGTTTCTTAATCCATTTCTTTCGGAGGGCTTCAAAAAAGACTGAACTCACATCCTTTTAATTGATGTTTAATAATTTGTTATGATCAGGGTTTTTTTATAGGAAAAAAAAGCAAAAATGTGATTTTGTTTTAAGTAGATGCATCAATCAACATTGGACGCGAAAAAAATTGGATAGAAACATATGAAACTTTTAAGATCATAATAAGCAGACAGTGCACTTGGACTTTGTCAGGATGTAAGCATGGAAGTACTGAGGAATAAAGAACCAAAAAACACTTGAGTACTCGAACTTTTTTTTAATATTACTCTGTTGTTGCTTCGGTGTGGACAAGACCGCTTGTTTTATCTCTGTATTTTGGCAAAATGAAACGTAGTTTGAAAATGTTTTCATTTCTGATTATCTAATTTTTGTCTTGTGTGAGGCGGTGACTCGAAAGGGGAGAGATGTTGCTGTCATTTGTTGTTTCGTAGAAATATATCTGTAATTCATTTTGATGTTTAAGAATTGTTAAGAAAAATACAGGGTGTACCGTTTTTCGAGATCGGAATTAGTGGTTTGAGGTGTTGCTGTCGATTCCTATGCTTTGGTCTGTTAACGGAAATTTTGTCGACGCAGAGTATTGATTAGAACCAGTTTTATTAAGTTGGGTTAAAAAATTGGGTCTTTTACGATTTATTCTGATTACACAGTTGTAGAAAACGCTACAGATAATTATCGATTATTCGTATTTCTTGGTGTGTTTTCCTATAAAAATTTTCTGTGTTGAAAATTTCGAATAGATTCTTGTTATACAAGGAAACAAACAATTGTGTATTACAGAATAATTTGTATTTAATATTCGACATACTGGAATTATATTTTATAAAATTGGAAAACACTTTACGTTTTGCAATGTCATTTAACCCGTTTCGGTCCAAAATGCCACTCCCGGTACATCGCTCTTCAGCGCCTCATAACTAATACTATTTGTGACAGAAAAATTTTACAGGGACATATTTTTAAAGTTTAAGATGTGCCCCTTCCGATGGTGTTCATAAAATTCCTCCAAAAAATTATTAATTATGAAAAAAGCAGTTTTTTTAAAAAGCAGATTTTTTTGCACACTTTTTTTAATCAAATTTTCAAGGGGTTTCCGGTCTGCAATGGACCTGGAACCTTACTAACCGGTGGAAGAAATGTTTGAACTTTAAGTATACGTGGTTTAATGATCAATTTTTTCCCTTATGCGTCCAAAATGGCGCCTGAACTGCAAAATTTTTTGCGTAAAAATTCAAAATTTTTTTCTCGAAAACTGTATTTTTACTATAAATTGTCAAGAATAAAAAAGTTCTTAAAATCACTCAATGAATGCACTAGAATTTTTTCAAAATTTTTTTGAGCAGTTTTTTGGATTTTTCAGTCAATTTTTACAAAATTCAAAAAATGCTTATAAAATTCTGCATTCTTTGATTGGTTTTTAAAACTTTTTTTCTTGGCAATTTATAGTAAAAATGCATTGGTTTCAAGAAAAAAATTATTGAATTTTTACGCAAAAATTTTGCAGTCAGGCGCCATTTTGAATGCATAAGGGAAAAAATCGATCTTTAAACCACGTATACTTAAAGGTCAAACATTCATTCGACCGGTTAGTGAGGTTCCAGGTCCATTGCAGACCGGAAACCCCTTGAAAATTTGATTAAAAAAAATATGCAAAAAATCGTGGTTTAAAAAAAAACTTTTTTTTTCATATTAAATAATTTTTTTGGAGGAATTTAATGGACACCATCGGAAAGAGCACGTCTTGAACTTTAAAAATATGTCCCTGTCAAATTTTTCTGTCGCAAATAGTATTAGTTATGAGGCGCTGAAGAGCGATGTACAGGGAGTGGAAGATATCTCAAAGTTCACATCTGAAAAGACTTTACAGTAATTTATTCTACTATGTATCAATTTTACTTTACGATTAGTGATTTATGAGCATGTTAGTTTTACAGTCACAAATTTTTCTACTGTATAACTTATCCATTATTTTTATATCTAGTTGTCTTGTAGATTTATATGTTTAAATACAAATTGTGTTACTAAATATTAAATCTAATAAATTGTATGTTGGATCCAGTGTTTTATTTTGTGTCACATTTCATAATTAGTATTGCTGCTAATATAACTAATGAGTAATTAATTTTAGTGGTTAAAATAACTTAAAAATGCGGTAATATTAGTAGAAATAAAGAATACGCCTATTAGTTTGAGCGTGTGACCCAAAAGATCACTTTACTGGTCGACTGTATAAATTTGTCTATCACAAAAAAGTTAATCTCCATCTCTCTAAATATAGAGCCATCCAAAAAAAAACACAAAGTCATGTCTGAATCCAAAGGTATTTCTGTCCTTCATCGAATATATAACCTTATTTACTTGTCAAGACTGTCACATCATATGACAGAATTTGTCTATTTTACAAATTGTGACAGTCACTTGTCAAAAGTTTGACATGACCGCTATTTCCATCTCACTCGTTCATAGCCAGAGTTGACGACGTTTTTTTTTGGATATGTTCTGAATGCAAGAATTATTTTTTTTGCAAGAAGGTTTGTCCAATTTCGTATGCAGTCTTGTTTTTTATCACTTCCCATTTATTATTCCTGTTATTTCCATTTATTATTCCCATTTATTAACACATTTCTAGTTGATAAATATGGATTTGATAACATTTTTTTATGAAGAAAAATTCTGTTATGGAAATTAGAAATAAAAAGTACAGTATCTGAAATATTTTGAATAGCCATGATGTAACAAAATTTTTAGGATTAGGGACAAAAATGTATTGATCCCAGATAATTCATGTTTCATGTTAGTACAACCGGTGTAATTTTATTTGCATATACGGTACCAATGACGAATTTTTTTCTTCTGCAACTAAGAATATCCAACACCGTTCATAGTGTGTTAAGCGAATGGAGCAAGCATGTATCTATTTAAAGGTACCTATATGGTTATTTATATGTTAGTTTGCAGATATGAAATCTGAATTTCTGTTTACTTCATTTGTTCTCGATTACTTTTTCACTTATAATTTCACTCATAATTTCCATTTTACTGTTCCTTTAAGTTAACTATTTTTCTTTTAGACAGAGGACGGTCCGATAGTTGTTTCTCGGGAAGGGCAGCTAAAACCAAGGGATAAACAGTGGTGTTCGGGATGTGCGAAGCAGGGACACTTGGAGTACGAGTGCAATTACTACAACAGAATGTATCCGCCGAATAACCCGCGCATTATGAGTTACGAAGATGTCCTGTACGACAACCGCAGACGTCCTAATGAAGTGGTACCCCTCTAGCCTCGAATATAGCTTCCAGTACAGGGCCCCCTACCCAACAAACTAATATACCATCTTTACTGTCGTTGCATGTACCAGTGCCAACAGAACTAAAAAAACGAGAGCAAGTCGTAGCAACTGGCGCAATATCTGCTGCAGTGCTGCCAACCAAAGAGCAGAGCTTCCAACCACTATCGAGATCTGAGAGTCTTAGTGGAATTTCCAAGTTTTCTAAGAACGTCATACTTGATAAAATGCGGTTGAACTACTCAAACGAAAGCCACCAACAGGAAGGACAGGGCGTCAGCACCAAAGAAAGTCTAAAAGTGTTTGAAATGCCCACTCAGATTGTCAGGCTCAGTGAAATCGAGGTGAATTACCCAAATAATAGAGGAGTTCAAGGAGGTTATGTAATCAATTCTCAGAATAGGCAGGTTACAAAAGAATTTGGAAGTTCTTCTAAGGATGATCTGGTAAGCAGAATGCAAATAAACGATGGAACTAGAGAGGGGCCAGTCGAGCAGACCAACAGGGCTTGTAGAAACGCCGTTTTAAATGAAATGCGACTGAACTACTTAAGAGAGGGCTCTCACCAAGAGAGGAAGGTTATCGACCCTCGGAGCGCTAAAGAACACACGCAAGAGTTATGCAAAAACGACAAGAGGAGAGTTAAGCACATAATAATGTCGATGCCATGCCACAAAGTCAGGGAATTCCTCAAGAGGGAAATGGCAGACGTTAAGGACGTAGCCACCCAGACCGACCCGAAGTACTTGAAGAAGATGCTGTTCAAGTTCGACGGGCTGTGGAGGAGCAAAAGACCACTGAAGTACGAGGACTTGAGAGAGGGATGCTTCTGGAACAGGATTCTGAACATATTCATTTTCGGCGTGCACAAGTTTAGAGATGGGAAGTTACACCTGAATTATTTGAAGAGCTGTTTGTCGGAGCCGAAGAAGAGCAAGTTAGATATACACAAGCGCAAGTCACTCTTTAATTCTTACAGTTACATCTTCGGCGTCGATCGTCACGCTAACGTCGGTTATGGCAAGATCATACAACGGATTATTCATATGTATGAGAAAGATGGCAAAAGACATGTCTCATGACATGAAAAGAAACAGAAAAAATGTTTATAGTAATTGGCAACAGTTATTTAGAAGGTTTGTTAATTTTATAATTTTAAATTATTTCATTATGGAATGTAAATAAAAGTGGTAAATTAATACGCCTTTTTATTTTAATAAGTGGGTAAGTTCTAAGGCAGTACTAAATACTCTTTAGGCTACATGCTCTAATATATAATGTAATGATGATCTCAGTTTTTGTTTCTTTACATATTTACGGATACAAAACTGCATACAGTTGGCAGAAGGTATCTCCAGATGTCGATTTTCTGTTATCAATAATTAACAATTATAAACTGCTCGTCAAAATTAGTGTGACACTTTTAGATTAGCGCAATTTGCATTCTATTCGAGTTAGAGACTTGTGATTTTTAATTTTCGGTAGCCTATATGGTTGGTTTTAATGCCCCGAAGTCGCTACACTGACTTAAAAGGTTCGCCGTAAACACCCCAAAAAACAACCCCATGTTGAAATATTAATTCACAAGATTTTGACGGCAATTCAGAGACTCCTCAATTAAGTTCTATGCATTTGGTCCATGTCCCTCTCTTTGACCTTTTCCAGACTCCGTAGGCCACCCCTTTGCATTTGATGGTTGCGTTTTGTCTCGAATGCGCCAAATACATTCATGGGGCACAGCTTGCACCCTTTCACAACTCAAGCGCCTCGCCAGGCCCCGACCCACCCGCGCCCTCTGGTTGCCTTGGGGGGGGGCTGTGGTTGGTGGTGGTTTGTGTCGAACTCATGCGGTACTTGAGGCTTCGATTGCCGGAACACGGACTGCGGCGCTAAATGTGATATTCCATTTCCAACCCACCCCCTGAAAATTTGCCGCGCTGAGAGGTAAGCAGGTCTTGATGCGTGGGGTGACTCAGGAAGCCTTCCTGAGGATGCTCGAGCCCGTTTCGGCACACCCCGAGTCGTCTGTCTTCTTCAAATCCTCTTTTTGCGTGCCATCACCCTCTTTTTTTAACCCCTTCCAAAAAATATTTGAGTGGATGAAAATATCTGGAAGAGGGCTTCGTTAGCAGGGTTGTCACCTTTTGTGTTTAAAAAATTGGGACAATCCTGCCCTTGGCGCATCCTCCTTTTATTATTCCTTGTGTAAACTGTAAAATTTTATGTGCTCATCGGATTTTGAAACAATATTCTATGATTTTTTGCCTTAAATTAAAAAAAAAAACTATTCAAAAACAGCAACAGATTACAATTTTTACTTGAAAAAAAAAAACCTTAAAAAATATAACACCCTCTAACCTAACCCTCTAACCTAACTCCTCCAAGTAACAGGGCTAACGGCTAACGTGCTTATCTTAAAACAAATACTTAACAAATCAATTAATTTAACTGCGCACTTGACGTAATCTAGCTAGATCTGTAAACTATTATATAAGAAATGCGGCACTGATGACATATATGTATTCTTAATCGGGGAGTCCCCGAGACATAAGGCATTGCTGCCAACCGAAAATACATTATGTATTCCTGTTCACACGGTGGCGCTGGCGGTTTAAATTACATTTTACTGTCAACTCTAAATTTGGCAACAATTTGTTTTTAAAATGTTTTGAAGCTATAAATATGTGTTTTTTATCATGATTTTTATAATTTTATGGTTTAATAACAATGTACGTGGCCAAACTAATAAAAATCGGGACATTAGGCCTTTGCGTGGGGACCCCTGCTTGTTAGGTAGGCGGAACATTTCTTTGCACTTGTGTAAATCGTGAAATTCGTCAGTTACTTGGTACGAGCGGCAAGTGTCCGCTGTTACTTGGGCTCATGAACTCTCGACTGGGCTAACGCCTGCAAAGTAGGCCACCCAAACAACACCTGTTTCCACTATGTAATTTTACGAGCGAAAGCATGTTTGGGTGGCCTAGCATCCTTCTTAGTCCATCCCGTAATTCTCCGAATTGCCGTCAAAATCTTGTGAATTCATATTTCGACATGGGGTTGGTTTATGGGGTGTGGACGGCGAACCGTTTAAATCACAGCTTTAAAACCGACCGTATAGGCTACCGAAAATTAAAAAGTCTCTAACTCTTTAAAGTCTTTAAAGGCCACTTTACAGTTCGCAATTTTTATTGCCGGCAAGCAAAATTGCAGCAATTCTTCTTGCGCGCACGCGTATTTACATATGTCTGTTTGGACAATTTCTTAACAAATAAACACAAAAATACGCGTGCACGCAATAAAAATTGCGTCAATTTTTCTTTAGCGACCTTAAGTGTTAGTGAATTCCTTGTCTTTGTAGACAAATATAAGATAAGTTGACAAATATAAGATTGAAGAACCAATCCCTTGGTTCAGTCAATTCGGTCAACCAGTACCTACTAGTACTACTATCAGTTACTCAGCTCGATAAACATAAATATAACAGTTGTGTGCACTGTAGAATGTACACTTTTAGGTGTCAATATTAAAACTATATATAAACTATAAACTTATGGGGGGGGGTTTTAATTTTTTATAATAAAAAAAAGAAGAATAAGATAAGAAGATAAACTTAGTTATTATACTAAGTGTACAGCAGTAAATCCTTATTTTTAAATTATTACTAAAAATTATATTTACTAGAAGGTCATTATAAAACAAGGTTAACTTTTATTCTTATTACTATTCTTTTTATTATAAAATTACCACCAGTACTAAGCGTACAGTACTAGCGGCTACCTTTATGTTTTGTGAGGTACACTAATATTTTGAGGTTATTAGTAGATATCAGTTCCTTTTTGGTTGCAAATGAGATTTGAATCGGTAACTTTAAGGGTAAGTCAGTTACTTTTTAAAAATAAATAATAATATAGCTAAATAGGTGCTATAAAAGGTGTACAGGCTTTTTAGTTACAATGTGTTTGTGGTAGTTTCTGTGAAGGGCAGTGTATTGTCATTTACATGATTGTTTACCCTTTTTTTTACTTGAAAGGAATGGAATTAAAACTCGCACTTTTTGGCTGTCTAGTGTTATTTTTCTTTTTGGTGTGGCTTATGATTTTAGTAAATGGTTTGGATTGTTTGTAGTCCAATGGTTTAATGCTTTTCGTACTTCCTCATTGACCACTTATTTTCTTTTGATCTCACTTTTTGTATAACAACTTTGGCATCTTACAGAAGAATTACTCTTGTGTAACCTGATTCTTGATGTAATAGTGGCATATCTGGCCAGATTAAAAGTAACTTGGAAAAACTATTCATATACAATTATAAGTTACAGCTAATTTTCTTACTATCAGACAAATTGGTAAATTACCTCTACAATACTTTACTAAACTCAATTTTATTGTCATCTAACATTTATTATTATTCTTACATATATCCTTTCTAAAACTTAATACTTTGAACACCATTGCTTTAGTTCTGGCTTCTGGCTGGTCTTATATAGTTTTCGGTTTCATTGCCTTAATAATTCAAATTGTTCTCAAAATATGTAAATAATTATAATTTTCTATTCTTATAGGCAGAAGAAATTTCTGAAGATACACTAGGTATTTCTCAACCAGCAGTAGCAGGAGCAGTAGATGAAATATATTCTAAAAGAGAAATGGGTCACTTAAAAGATTCATACAGTGAACATCGTATATATAAAATTGAAGAGGATGCTGTATTTTTAAAGAAAATTGTACCAAAACTAAGAGATAGTCAATACCTGGATAATCAGCATGACTCAATTAACGATCAATGTGTGCCTTCTTCTTCTCTCTCTATAGATTTGTATACCAGAACGGACTGTGAAAGTGATACAGCGCAGAACAGTAGAGAAAATTATCACCAGTATTTAACTTATATGCCACACCATGGTTATAAATCTGATGGGAACCATACAACAAATGAAGAACTAAGTACAGACTTAGCAGAAGACGAAGGTACATGTGATGGTTTCAAAATTAGTGTGCCTTCTGATGACCTATTGGAAAAAGTCGGAGAAGATACAGACCTTGACTCAAGCCAAAGTTCACATTCTAGCTTTTCTTCTCTGAAGTCTCAAGATGACTGGGAATGTTTTACCTCTTTGCCGTGTAACCAGATATTAGACCAAATTAAGAATCAACCCAGAAATGAAGATTTTACCAAAGACGACAAAAACTGTATTGGTTCTAGTGGTGTGCCGCAAATAAGTACTAATTTCAGTTCCAAAACGGATACCATTAATTTTACTGCAGACAACATAAACTACTTCAGCTTCAACGACAAACAGAGAGAAAATGTATGTGTATATGCCGCAGATTGGCCACACAAATTTAAACGTAAGACCCTTTTGGGTATGGGCAATAGAGAAATCAAAGATATCATAATGAAGAAACCGTACGAAATCGCCAAAAGTTTTATAGAGGATGAACTAGACGAACTAGAAAAAATTAGCTCGTGCAATCCGGTAACATTGAAACGTAACCTGATCAAATATCATAAACTCTCGATGAGCAGAGAACCGTCTACTACTCAGGCGATAAGACTGAAGCGTCAATGGAACAAGCAATTGAACATGTTTATCTTTGGTGTGCACAAGCTTCGGAGCGGTCGGTATCACAGAGACTACTTGAGAAAATTCTGCTCCAACTCCAGAGAGGATAGGAAGAAACACAAGCGAAGATCGGTCTATTCCTCTTACTTGTACATTTTCGGGACAGATAAACATGACACGATCAATTACTGGAAAGTTATTAGCAGTTTCATCTCATCCACAAAATATAGAAAGGACTATTAAACTCACTTTGTAGTCGTCGAGGTTTGTTCTTTGAATTTTATAAAAGTTGTGTTTTTGATAGTGTTTTGTGTTAATTCATAGAATATGTGTTAATTTTGAAGGCGACTGACTTTTTTTTTAAATTGTTTATAATTGTAAGGTGATAAGCCGAATTTAGGTTCACGCGTATCGCGTAAGTGGAAGGCGCGCTTTGAGTTATGATTGGTTAAAATCAGATATTTGAATTTTATGGTTAAGATTTTAACCAATCATAACTCAAAGCTAGGCTTCCGCGTACGCGATACGCGTGAATCTGAATTCGGCTTTAAATTTCAATAAGGCTTATTTTAAATACATATATTTTCCTAACGGTTTCTTGACTAGCGTTACAAACATGATAGTAAGTAATTATAATTACTAAATAATTATTGAGTGCTCAACAAATTGATCAATATTTTGCAATCGATACGGTATGTGTATCGATACTTATTGTACAATACAGGATCGATCCGTCGTATCGATACTTCTCACAGTATCGTCCAACACTAGTGTATATGGTGGTGTCATTTAACCATGATGTCCAGTACTATCAAGTGTCTCATAAAACGTAACAATAAAATGGTAAAAGAAAACTGTTGAATAACATTATTCATATCTGACAAATAGATGTCACGACGGATGTACATGGATTTATTTCGCTGTACAATACAATTGCTCTTTTAATTTCATTCACAGCTCATAAATATTATTATATTCTTTTCTTTGATTACAACATTTAAAAAGAAACATGTAAGTCCGATGAGAATGAAAATTCAATAGTTATCGTTTTCTGTTTTGTTTGTGACAACGTCGTTTTATCTACCGAATTGTAGATGGCAACTCGAGTAAAAGTGGGGAGAACTTAGTAAGCTGTCATTTTCTCGTTTATTAAGTAGAAATAAAAATATTTTATAGTGATAGTTAAATAACAAACAAGCAGATAAGTAAAATGACTATAAATGAATCTTCTGAACAAGATGGGGAAAAAGAAGGTCCAGAGGAAAACATATCGGACGAGGCTGAAAAAAACATGATAACCTCTTACATCAAGGAAGTCGAGGAGAGGCTGAATTTCAAGAAAGAAATGAGAAATGCTAACCAAAACGCCGTAAATGTCCGTCCCAGCGATTCACATTTTAGCAAGTTAGATTCTAGTTTGAAGAAAAACACTGCCTTCGTGAAGAAAATAAAGAATTTTTCTTCAGCGCAGGTGGACACTTACCTGAAGGATATGTCGAGTTTGAACTTATCCAAATACATATCAGAAATAGCAGCTGCCATAGTGGAGTCCAAACTGAAGATGAATGATGTTCCGGCAGCTGTAAAACTATGCACAGTGCTACACCAAACTTATGCAGAGTTTTCTCAGCATCTGTTTGAAAACTGGCAAAAGACTTTGGCAATAAAAGTGGGCGAGAAAATACCAAACCCAAGTAAATTAAGAGTCGATCTAAGATTTTATGGGGAATTGTTACAAGCCGGTATATTTGCCAATAAAAATGCTTTGTCATTATTAGGATCCGTACTGACAAATCTTATAAATATGGATAAAGAAGATCACTTCAACATAGCCATTATTTTGAGTTTTTGCAAACATTGTGGAGATGACTTTGCAGGTAAAATTCTTCACCGCTTTGTTCTAATCGTATTTCATTAAAAACATTTTAGGCTTAGTTCCAAGAAAAATGCGGGAATTGTCCTCAAAATATGAGATGGAAATTCCCAAAAGTTTGTTTCTACCGCCAGAGAAGCAACACAATGTACGAAGTTTGTTGAAAGATTATTATGTGTCCCTAAGTAAACATATAGTAAAGGATCACATAGAAATGCAAAATTTCGAGAAGCAGAACATGCGAATTTTGCAAACGAAGGGCGAGTTAAGTCAGGATCGGAAAGACCGATTAGAGCAGTTGCAGTCAGCCTACGAAAAACTCTTAGCAAATACTAAGCAATTCTCTGAAATTTTGGACGAAGATATGCCCGTATTAAAGGCACAGTCACTTCCAAAAAGTGAAGAAGTACATAACTATATCTTAATTTTTGAATTGAAATAAAGCTTTTCCATTTTAGAGTATGATAGTGACTGGATCAGGGCCAGATCTGGAAGACGGGTCGGCCAGTATAGAAAATATATGGTGCGATGTTGAGACACAGCGTTTTTATTGCGACCTCCCTGAATTAACGGTTTTTCTCCCAACAGCATTCTTAAATAAAGGTCAGACACCTCCTCCTGCAGAAATAGTAACTGAAGAAGTTCTAGATTCGGAGCTGCCAGTAGAAGATCTGGATGAAGACAGTAAGTTTTTTTTTTCATTAGTTTTATAATAACTTCTTTAGTTTCATTCCACATTTTTTGTCGATTTTAGGTAAGTCCGAGGATGCGCCAGCTCCAGAGGAAGAAGTTGAAGACTCCACAGCTACCACGGCTAGCAATAAAATCGTATTAGAAGCGTTTCTGAACAATCTCCCAAACTGTGTGAATAGAGAAATGATCGACAACGCGGCCATAGACTTTTTAGTGACTCTAAACAATAAACATAACCGCAAAAAGTTGGTACGCGGCTTGTTTGGCGTTAACCGCACCCGGCTCGACTTGCTGCCGTTTTACGCCCGTTTCGTTGCAATCCTTCACCCCGCCCTGCCGGAGGTGGGCAACGAGCTTTGCCAGATGCTCCGACAAGATTTCAAGTACCACGTTAGGAAAAAGGACCAGATAAATATCGAGTCTAAGATAAAAGTAGTCAGGTTTATCGGGGAACTGGTTAAGTTTAAACTATACTCTAAAATAGAGGCTCTATACTGCCTTAAAGTGCTGCTTCATGACTTTTCGCATCATCACATCGAAATGGCTTGCAATTTATTGGAGGTGTGTGGCCGATTTCTGTATTGCAGGTGAGTTTACCTTGTTAACTTTCCATTTTACGTTTGTGTGGTTGGATTGCATCGTTTTTTTTACTAATTTCCCTTTTGTGCCAATTCTGTGTTACGTTCATACAGGGTGCATTATGAATAAAACATTTTTAGTCCTGATTCCCATCAAAGGACAAAAGTGTACCTGGAACAAATGATGAGAAAGAAGGCGGTGATGGCCCTCGATTCGCGGTACGTCACCCAAATCGAGAACGCCTACTATTACGTCAATCCGCCGGAGGTCGTAACGATAACAAAAAAAAGACAGGCCCGTCATCCATCAGTTTATAAGGAAACTACTGTACCAAGACCTCCAAAAGAATAACACAGACAAAATTATGAGACTGATGAGGAAGTTGGACTGGGCAAATCCGGACATGTCGACGTATACAATTAAATGTCTGACAGGCGCACATAACCTCAAATATTTTAACATAAGGTAAGGTATTAAGACACTTTTTTTTTTGGTGTCAATGCTTATGTTTGTAGGTGTCTTGCCAACCTTTTGGCCGGCCTGGTGGCATATCAAGAGGAGGTCGGAACGAAGGTGGTCGACGGAGTTCTGGAGGACATTCGGCTAGGCATGGAGGTCAATCTTCCGAAGTTCAATCAGAGGAGGGTTGCGCAAGTCAAGTATCTCGGGGAATTATACAATTACAGAATGGTGGAGAGTGCTGATGTATTTAAGGTACAGTCTAGATTTTCTTAATCCTTTTACCATAGCATCGTAGCAATGTTTGTTTTGTAATTTTGTAAATGTACATTTTCATAATGTTTCCATTTTGAAATAATAATAAAAAATAATTTTAAATATCAAAGAATCTAATATAAGTACATTTTTTGGTTTACATATACACATATTAAAAACATTTTATTTTATCTACATAATACTTTGACATATATTTTTTTTGTAAATAAAATATAAATTTGGGAATTTTTTATAAGATGGGAAGTTGATATCATTTATTAAAAAAGAACAATGCCGTGTCCCCAATTATTATTTATCTATGTATTATGCCTTGGAATTGTAAACAATAAATTCATGAAATAATAGAAGGTCTATAAAGTGTCATAGATATATAGAAAAACATCACCTGATACCATTCCAGTTACTCAAATACTAGTGTACTTGTTACACTTTAAAATTACTCTCATGCATCTATCTGTAGTTTTTGTAATGCACATGTTTTATTCTTATTAAATGAATACAAAAAAAAAGAACAAGATAAAAAGGTGGGGTTTATATTTTGTTAAAACCCAGGAATTGCGGAGTATGAGGGTAGACTATTAGATATTCTACTAAAAAATATATTTTTTTTGATTTTTTTGTATTTTAATGAAAGAGAAAAAAGTTAAATGATTATCTAGATAAGCCCAAATATTTAAATTCAGTCACCTTCCAACATTTTGTCATTTATTTTAATTTACATTAAAATTAATAAATTATATTTAAATTTTTAAATAAAATTTTAAAAAAAATTTTTTTTTTTTTTTTTTTTTAAAATTTTGTGGGTTTGGAAAAAAGAGAAGGTTTTATATTATTTACTGCCTCAATAAGGTCATTACTAAATTGTTTTTTATTTGTTTTTATAAATTTTGAAATTATGTGTTAGGTTAGGAAAATATTTGGTGATTTCGCCAGGCGTCACTTCTCTATATAATTGTTCTCTGGTGTTATGTTCCAGTATCGAGATAGTACAAGGTGTACAAATACAACTAGTTTCTGCCATTTTAATAAAAAATTGGGAATTTATTGTGAAGGGGAGGGTCCCTAATGTTTTTTTCGAAGTATTGTCCATCGCTTGTCCACTACTTTTTCACATCTTTCTGGTAGCATACGGATACCGCGTCGGAAGAATGCTTCATCTTTTGAGGTCATCCACGAATCAACCCAATTTTTGGTATCGTCATAAGATGTGAAGTGTTGCTCACACAGGTCATGCGCCATGGATCGAAATAAGTGGAAATCAGAAGGAGCAATGTCTGGTGAATACGGCGGGTGGGGTAAAACTTCCAATTGAGTTTCCAAATAGGTTTTGACTGGCGCCGCAACCTGTGGACGAGCATTATCATGCAGGAGAATAACTTTGTCGTGTCTGGAGTAGTAGTGGGCGCGCTTTTCCTTGAGTGCTCGACTCAATCTCATCAATTGTGTTCGGTAGACAGCTCCAGTAATGGTTTCGTACCGTTTGAGCAACTTTCGGCCTTCTGCTACGTTCTTTGTCTTCGATGTCAAATTCACCGTTCTTAAACTTTTGAAACCACTCACGACAACTTCTCTCATTTAAGGCAGCCTCACCATATGCTTCTACAAGCAATCAAAACGCCTCAGCTACAGATTTCTTCAAATTAAAGAAGTAAATCAAACGTTTCCGCAAATGACGCTTATTCGCCTCAAAACTCGACATTTTCGCACACAAAAGAATATATTATACTGATAAAAAATCACTAATATTTTAAGGTTATGTAGTTGTCTGATGTCCAACCTTATGAAAATGACGTTTACATCTGTCAATTTTATCCATACCTACTTACTGGTGGCGCCAACTTTTGTCAAACGGCGGAAACTTATTTGTACACCTTTTACATTTTAGATCTTAAACCTTTTATTTTTATTTATATTGGGAGTTATTTATAATGGCTGCCTGCACCCATAAAATAAATTAAAGGTAAACTTAAATTATAATTTTAATGCTAATAATGTTTTTTTTTACATATTTTTAAAGGGCTCGTAATTTCTTCATGATTTACTTTACATTTTGTGTAACATCGAAAAAAATCTTCCATAAGTATTACACGAAAATGAATTTTAGGTACTGTACTCCCTAATTTCATTTGGAGTGTCGATGGACCCCAACGAACCATCTCCATTGGATCCTCCGAATCACCTGTTCAGAATAAGGCTGGCTTGTGTTCTTTTGGAAACTTGCGGCAAGTATAAGTATTATATTTTTAAAATATAAATTTCTATTGATAGGCCGCTAATTCAAATTTATTCCAATTTCACCTCCAACCATTTTAATTTCCTTGTAGGTACGTACTTTAGTAGCGGCAGTAGCAAAAGGAAGTTGGACTACTATCTGGCATTCTTGCAGGCCTACTACTGGTACAAAAAAGACTTGTGGAAAGACGCCTTTCCTCCCATCCTCGAGCACATCTTCAAAGACACTCTGATCACTTTGAGGCCAAAATTAAAGCTGTGCCAAAGCTACGAAGATGCCCTGGAGGAACTGAATAACATTCGGAGCACCTTAGGTGTAGGTATGTAAGTAAATAAAAGAATAACAACTTGCGATAACCAAATAACCACAACCAACCGTGATATTGAGGAATCACTTTACCACAAAAGAGTGGGGACTACTTCTGTTTAATTAAGAGGGACTACGATTAAAAATATATATATACATTTATCACTACTTGAAAACAAAACAAATAAAAAACTATTTTTTTTTAGAGAAGCTTCTGGAAATAGACAACAAAGTGTCGGAACAAGATGGACTGGACACCATCGCCGAGACCGACAATGAGGAGGCGGGGGAGGATGAAACCTCAGAAGGCATGACGGGGCCAATCACTGATGATACCGCCACGGAAGACGAAACCGTGGACCACACACAAGGTTCCGACGATGAAGGTTTCAATAGCTGGAATTTTTTCTAAACAAACCCATCCTTAATCACTCGCAATATTTTTTAGGTGAGCCGATGACCAGCGAGGCAGAACAGGATCCCGTTTCAGAATCACTGGCGATCCCAAAAGGCCCGAAGAAGATGGAGTGCCAAGAAGATAGCGATTTCTTATCAGCCCTGGATAAGATGGTGTCGGAAAATATCCAGGAACGGATGAGGGAGCCCGTCAAGGCGGGGAAACGTGGACATTTCCGTGCCCGTGGTGGTGAAGTCCAACGTGAAGAAGACATACGAACAATTGCAGGTAAAAAAATTGGACTTTGCCCAGCAGAATTTCATTTTTCCAGTGGCGGCTTGTGATGAAAAAAATGTGGGTGTTGTTCATGGAGACTTATGAGTAGAGTTGGTGCGGCGCGGAGTGTAACAGGCCCGTAGTCAGTTTACGAATGAAAATGTTAATATGTTCACAGAAACTATGTTGCATCATAGTACATTATTAAATATTATTACTTATTACCAAGCGTGAATGTCACAGGGCCGACACTGTGCATATCCTGCCCTTGACTTGTTGGCCTCACAGCTGACTTGCATTACGAAAACTGCGCTAGCAATGTTAGTTAGTTAGACAGTTGCCGCTATTGCATCGCGTTGATACATTTCGTTTTTATGTATTTGCCATGTGTTGTATTCGCTGTGTGTTTAAATAACTTTATAAATATTAATCAGTATTAGTTGAGGGGAGAAGTGAATAAAGTGAGGTACCATATTTCAAATGTGGTTTGACAGTGATCCCGAGGGTTTTAGGGACAATTGCGGACAATTTCGTGTATTTTATTATAGACGAAGCTACCGATGCTTGCGGGCATTCAGTAGATAATTTTTTTAATTGGTGCGTTAAAAAGTGACACTGCCAGTGACAGGCACCTACTAGCTTCTAAGGTTCTGGATAAAACTAATCACAAAATGGGGAAACCTTGTCTCAACACTGACGTTTGTCGGGTAAGTGTTGCCATTGTTACGTGTTATCTTAATTTATATAGGTATTTTATCCTTGACTTAACCGTACTATTTGGTAAAACTACTACTATGTTGCTACCTGATTTATGTAAACATATTAATATTTTCATTCGTTAACTGACTACGGTCCTGTTCACACTCCGCGCTCGACGATCTCTACTTATGAGAAATACTTCTATTTTTTCAGAAATTTCTTGGCATACACCAAACATTATTTGTAAAAATTAAATTAAAGTTGTTTTTTCCAAACGGTCTTTTAGAGCAACTAGTAACTCTGGTCTGAAGTTAATTAATCCACAAGAAACTCCGGAAATAGAGGAAGATGTAATGTTATGTGAGTAAAGGGAATCTTCATGTAATGTTCTCACAATGTTAGTTCAAACGCACCACAAATCGGCTGCCACATTTCAAAACACAGTATCCAACATTTGTCTCAAAAATTCATTTTTTACTCCGAGCAGATATTGTGTTTATTCCGCGTCTATTGCACTACCTAGAAAACTAATATCTTTCATAGTTACGCAGATATATTTCGGCAAAACACAGTATCTACAATACAATTTTTGGTTTTCTACGCCAAAACCCAGCAAATGCTATTTTTCAATAGTAAAATATAGGCAAAACCTAGTATGTGGTACTTACTGTGTATTGGAAGCAACATCCGGAAGAGAATGTTTTACAAAAATTTACCCGTAACAAAGTATGTGGCAGTTACTCGTAACACAGTAAGTGGTCAAAGCAATGTGGTAATTATTGGTCACAAAGTTAATTGGTAATTATTGGTCACAAAGTAAGTGGTAATTATTGGTCACAGCAAGTGGTAATTATCAAAATGAAAATATTATGTGCAGATACAATGCATTTTACTATATACTCTGCTCATGTTTTATTAAACATCTATGCCAAAACACAACAACTGCATTTTTTTTTGAAAAAATACAAGAATCTCAAATTATTGTTTACGTATACAATAACTTGCAATTATAGTATCCTAAACTGTTAAAATTGTATTTAAAGATCTTTAATAGTTCGAGGGCCATATGTTTAAAGATTTCTTTAATTTACTCAAAACTGAAAATAACAGTTACTGTGTTTTGAAATGTGGCAGCTGAAATGTTATGCTTGTTGATTCCTAAGTATGTGGAATGGTACAGTCAGTGGTATTTTTTTTAGATTGATATTACATTTTTTTTTTACTTTGGAGGTGTGCAAACCAGCAAACCTTAGCACCAGCCGCCACTGCTCACCTCTTTCAAAAAATTTTGTTTCGTGCGTGCTTTAAAAAAGGCGCGTATGTTTTTACAGGAGACAGTGAGTGAAAACGAACCCGGCAAAATAGGCTTCGTGCTGATGGTGCGCAAAGGCAATAAGCAGCAGTACAAGCAGTTCGAGGCGGACGTCGACTCGGAACTAGCCCAGAACCTCCGCGACCAGGAACAGGTGCAGAAAGAAGAGAAGGAAAAGGTGAAACGCCTAACGTTGAACATAACGGAGCGGTTCGAGGAGGAGGACTACCAGGAGATGATCCAGCAGCAGAACAGGCCTGTCACGCAGAACCTGAACAGGGAGAGGAAGAAGTATCAGCATCCCAAGGGGCGCCAGACGCCGACCTGATTTTTGGGCCAAAGAGAGTTCGATAACGGCACGAGAAGTTCCAAGAGGTGTTCTTTTTATAAATGTGTTCATCGAGACCTGCGACAGCTCCTAAAAGTTGCTTGGAAGACGAGAATCAGTCAAGATGTCCTGTAGGAAAATATAACCTTTTATTTATGTGATGTGTTGGTTCAAGTTGGTATGTGTAGACATTATCAATGTATGAGTTTGTATTACACAAATAAATTGCAAATAAAGCTGTGTGTTTTTATTTTGTGTTTCCGTGTAAGTCTAAATGCCTCGGTACCCTCTTCCGGTTAAAGACCCACCGTGTAACCTACTTTTTTTAACTCTAGAGAAGAAGAAGAAGTCATATTTTGCGACATCAATGGGCGCGCGCGGTCTGTGGGACGGTATCGGTACCCATTAACGACCAAGACGGTCGACTTTAGAACACGTTTTCATGGCTAAATTTCAGGTAGGTGACAAAGTAGTAACTGGGTCTAAAGTGTGGTTCTTTATGTTTTTGGGTGTGCTGAACCGGGATCCTGGCTCAAAATCTAAAAAATTTTACCACACAATTAAATATGGCCGTTTTTGTATACGAAAATCTCAAAAAACTTGTCATTCGCAATGTTTATGATTTTTTTCAGGCGTAAGACGCATAAATATGTGGAGTTTTAATCAACCATCGGTGCATAGATTTGTTAAAGTTTAACAGGGAATTTTTATATACATGCTTTTTTTGCCAAAATGCAAAAATTTGATTTTTTCTTCGTTATTTTTTTCCTCAAAAACTAAAGGCTTTAATAAAAATTGTATAAGAATAAAAATGTCTTGGAAAGTATTCTTCAATCAATTCTAAGACATTTTTATTCCTAGAAAGTTTTAATCAAACTTTATAGTTTTCGAGAAAAAAATTATTAAACTTTTAACTGTATATTACTTCAGTAACAGAAATATGCTCTTTTTTCCTAACAGTTTTTTTGATTGGGCATCTAGTTTTTGTTATCTAGTTTCTATTCAATGAAAGTACTAAATAGTCTATCAAAAAATTTACAGTGATTTTTTACTCTTAGCGTAACCCAGAGACAACGGCGTGGACGTGGTAAAAATATGTCTCCTTTGGGGTGTTTTTTAACTGTGAGTCCCCTCGACTCTCACTCAAAATGAACTTTGAAGGAATGTTTGATTAAAAAACATTTAAAGATGTTCGACGAATGTTACTCAAAATATAAGCAGACCAAATTTGAACGCTATGATCAAATACCAGTAATATGTCTCCACTATTGGAAATACATGCACTTAAAGCTTTTATGATTTTTTTCTCGAAAACTGTTGTTTCCTGCTGATTAAAACTTTCTAAAAATAAAAATGTCTTAGAATTGATTGAAGAATATTTTCAATTTTTTTCAGTTATTGGAGATAATTTTTGATTTTTTTGAAAAATCGCGAAATCAAAATTTTCAGTATCGCCAATCAATTCTAAGACATTTTTATTCTTAAACAATTTTTATTAAAGCCTTTAGTTTTTGAGGAAAAAAATAATAAAGAAAAAATTCCGATTTTTGGAAGGTTTTTGCATTTTGGCCGCCATTTTGACAAACATGTTTTTTACATGTATATAAAAATTCCCAGTTAAACTTTAATAAATCTATGCACCGATGGTTGATTAAAACTCCAAATATTTAGGCGTTTTATGTCTGAAAAAAAATCATAAACTTTGCGAGTGACAAATTTTTTGAGATTTTTGTGCACAAAAACCGCCATATTTAATTGTGTAGTCAAAAGTTTTGGATTTTGAGCCCGGATTCTGATTCAGCACACCCAAAAACATAAAGAACCACACTTTAACCCATTTACTACTTTGTTACGTACCTGAAATTTAGCTACTGAAAACATCTAAAACCAACCGTCTTGGTCGTTAATGGGTTAATAGTAATTTTTAAGATACAAGTTTGCGTCATAAACAATAATGAATGATATTTTTCTATTTATTCGTCTATAAAAATAAATGGAATCCATTATACAGCCTCGTTCCACAAAAATTTCAACCAAAAACACAAATCCAAAATTTTAAATTTAGTTAAAATACCTAATGTCTAAAATATTAAAATATATGAGAATATAAAAAAAATCAAGATACAAAATCAAAAAAATAAAATATAAGATATGAAATCAAACGGCACTGGAGATGTTTCTGTTCCTTCTTATACTTCCACATATCTTACAAAGGATAACAGTTTATATATTAGATACAAATAAAATAATAAACCGTACTTTACCTTATTTCCAAGCAAAAAGCAATTTACATCAAAACCCATAATTACAAAATAGTATAACACCACTGGACACGCGGTCTCACAGACCGTAAATGCTTACTACTTATAAAAATGGCAATATGGTTAATAGCAGTTGAAGTATTATGTTAGTGGGGTCTGTAAGACCGCCCGCTTGCTGACGGCGTGATAGGCACTGTATTCAAACTAGTGGGGGTTAAACGTGAATCACGATGGGTCTCGAATGACTGTGAGTTAGTTTCGAACTCACTCGCTTGAATGGGCACGCAGGAGTGTAACTGAAACAACGCTGGGGATGGTGCGTTAGGGATTTGTGTTATACCAAAAAAATTAAACCTTAATAGGAACACTTAATGATCGATGCTGATTTTGGTAAAATTTTATTACTCGTCTGTATAAAAAATCTTCAACATACTGTGATAACAAAATGTTAAAGGCATATTTAAGTTACACTAAAAAGAAAGGATTGTTGACTCGATTACATGTTCACATTAAATACATATTACATGGGTGAAAGTAACTTGTTACTTTTAAGCGTAGAATATGTCAGAATTATCTTTAATTTAATTAGAATCGCGTTTTCCTTTTTAATGATATTCAAGTATACGGGTATTACGAAAATACAATTAAGGATAAGTGCAGATCTTAATCAGCGTCTTGGAACTCTTCTTCGTCATTACATCCGTTACTGATATAACGGACATCAACGGAACTGTTCTCAATTCTTCTAGACAAGTCGTCGATATCTGAAAAGAAATTTTATAGTATTCAAATCTTATTTTATGGGAAACAGTTTTAACAAATAAATAAGTAAAAAAAGTAATATTGTTTTGTATGTAACGTGATTCTAATTTATTTTAAAAAGAGTTATATAATATGAAAAAAAGAGATGAAATAGATTGGCAAAATAAAAATCTCCATAAAAATTACCTGCATCTCCTCCGCCCCTTTCTCTTACTTCATATTCTCCTTCCTCCATATCATCTTCAGCATCCACATAAAGGTTGTCATCTTCCTCATCGTCAATGTCTTGAGGGTCAGGATTTAGTGCCTTTGGTAAAAAAAAAGGTGTAATTTAAAAACTGACATAAAATGTACCATAAAAGTTGGTGAAATGGATTACCTGGCAAACTTTGACAGCTTCATACATAGCAGGTATAGTCTCTGCATTTTCTTCGGGAACTAGCAACAATTCAGATAATTCCGCTTCAGATTCTCCATCGCTGTCTTCGCTGTTTTCAGTATTTTGTGGTGACGAATTACCTAGTACAAATATTCCACTTTAGTAACAGTCATAAACATTTTCCAGATTCTCACCTGGCATATCAATGTGTGCATCGATTATAATGTACAAACATTCCCTGGGATAAACGTTTGTATCTTTCGATATGGCATGCAACGATATATCATGGTAGCCTATAGAAAATCCAATATCATCCTTCTGCTGCCAGCACAATGTGCTTAAAAAAAAACACATTAAAACATCTCCAAACATTAGATTCATTGCATTTACCTTTCACTAATGAATAATGTTCCCAAGCCCAGGTCTTTCTTGTCTAAAATGGCTCGCACATTTCTCTGTTCATATCGAATATTCGATTCCGGTTGTTGAAAACTATTTATCACAACCATTTTCTATTAGACACTCGATAACAGGATCAAGTGAAATTATGGGCGACGAAAAAAGCCGATAAATGTAAACAAAAAAACCTTCAGGAACTTTGATTTCTCGGTTGGTAACAACAATTAGTTGTTGGATTGTTGTACTTAATAGAACCACAATAGAACTACTATAAAAAACAAATAGTTCAAATTCAATTCAAGAAAAAATTGAGGTTGTGTTAGCTTTTAAATAACAGTTGTTCTAGGAGACATAGGAAAGTGATGGAGCCTCAGAGAGTTACGTATTATAATGAAATTTCTTTAATGATGTTTGGATTTGGCGACAGCCATACTCCTAATCCGGATACGGTGTGGCTAGTTGAGAGCATAGCCCTAAATCAGATGAGAATGATAGTGCAGGAGGCTTTCAAATACTGCGACAAGGGAAAGCTAAAATCGGAAGCGTTAGTGTTCTTAATGAGGCACAGCAAACAGAAAATGAGAAGGTTTGTTAAATACCTAATGAATAAAGAGAATAAATCAATAATGCAACGCGTAAACGCGAACATAGTTGAAATAGACAATAAACCAAAGCAAAAAAATAATTTACTAGATTTTATCGAAAGAATAGACTAAAACAGGGGAATTTACAGATCTAACAGAATTCGACGAAGTGAAATATGAACGACAGTTACGAGCAGACCGAATTTCTCAAGCACTTAATGAAAAGCAATACTTACAATTTTGTAAGGCTCGTTGTGCTTCCTTTAATAGTAGAGATACAACCCATAGAAATTTGCAAAAGTTACGTCAGTGGATCGATCCTAAAAAAGAAGTGAATTTCGAAGATGAAGACGAAGCACTCGATGTATTAGCTTATTACGCATATCAGACGGTTGCCGAAATAATAGACTATGCACTTTTAGTCAGAATGGACAGTAAATCTGGTAGTGATCCTTTGAAACATTTGCCTGGCTCTTATTACACGGCCACAATGTTTGTCGGGGAACACCGTTTTCCGGGTACAAATCCAGATTACAGCAAAGTGTACAGCAGTCAATCGCCAATAAGTGTTAATGAAATCAAAGAGGTTATGAGGAGAGTGTATTCTCCACAGGCAGGATTGTTGGATTTTGGAGGCAAATTGCCAGATACACGTTATATATTTGCAATTTAAAATTGCAGCCACAATATTTTCCTGTTTCTATGTAATTTAATAAATCATTTATAGGAAATGTATTTAATTTTTTTACATATAAAAGGTGTTGGTAACGTATAATAGAGCAATCTTTGGTCAAAGTACAAAATTGTAATCAGAACTTGATTTATTATATATAATTAAATGGATATTTACTGTTTATAAAAACGTAAATACATTTACATTATGACCACATCTAATATTATGATTGTGTAATATGTAAATTAATGTTAGAAATGCTAAATAGTTGTACAAAGTTGACTTTACCTCAATGTCGAGTTTACTCAGTTTACTCAGTATCGAGTTATAAAGAATATAAGTTTATTCAATAAAAATAATGTTGACACTGATTTAAAATATTTTTTTATCCACGTCATAAAATCTACGTTTAAAATGTGTCTAAGACCTAGTTTTACAAGTGGCAATTAAAAGTTTAATTAAGTACTTAATTGTAACTTTATATTAATTGGGAATTCATTTTCTTTGAGTTTTACATTTAGATATTAGTGTTTAATTAGCTAATTTCACACAATTTGTAAATAATCTGTGAAAAATGAGCCTAAAACTCGAAGGATATTGATTCACCAATATATTACAAGGTTACAATTACCTACATAATTAAACTTTTAATTGCCAATTGTAAAACTGGGTATAAGCTGATTAATTATTGATTTCTACTTAACATAATATATTTATATTTCTACATTCAGTTCATGAACATCAATGAAACTACACAAACTTTTTTTTTCTTTGTTAATTCCTCGATGTTCTTATAATTTTAATAGAAAAAAAAACATAAATATTTGGTAGTACTGACCTGTTCTAAACTATTTTTTTTTTAAATAGAACAAGAGCCCCCATATTTTCACCTCAAACAGATACCTGTAGTAACATGTGAGTAGACGTCGCTAGATGTCGCAGCTATCAAACAATCGAAAACTTCGGCGCATTCGCTGCCTTTACCAAAAAATTGACAGTTCTGCGCGTGCCGTAGTAGTGGTTAGTTCAGTTTCGAAGTGTTTGTTGATTGTTTGTTTCAAAATGGCGTTCAATGGTGATGGGCCCCACAGTAAAAGACAGCGGACTGAGGCGGAATCGGCGAATAACAGGGTAAGTACGATCTTGGCGAAAGATGCCCCTAGAATGCTCCGTATTACCGACAAACTTAAAGGGATAGGTTAGGTGACTTGCCCAATTGTCACTTCATTATTTTACATGTTTTATTGTTTTCGTCTCTAGTTTTGATTTTTAAAAATTATGAGTGAAAGTTTAAAGGGCACGAGACAGGAATAGGCAGTACTTCATTCGGATTTTATTGTTAAAGATGAAGGAAGGTTTTGATGTAAGTACAGAAGTGATTGTTATTGTTTGAAGGCAACTGGATCATACTTTATTTTGTAAATATTGAGGTGCAAATGGTCAGTGTTTCTGTATGTTATGTGACTGTTTTATCATCATTCTATATTTTATGGTCCTAAAGAAATTTAAACAGGTGCCGTTCAAAATACCCCGGTTAATTGAGATCTTATTGCTTTCCTTGTATATTGCCCTGTTAATAATTTAAGAGTCCAATCGGAAAACGTAGTTTCTCCTGTTATTAATTTATCGTTTAATAAATAATCCAAGAATACGTTTGCGACTATTACCAGTGGTCAAATTAACGGCGGACGATGACCCAAACAAGGTTAACCAGATGCAGTTCACTGGGGTTCAGGTTGTTTCTTTTTTTTAATAATCGCAAATCCATCGGCGGGATCGTCAAATAAGAACTGTTAACCATTTTGCGGAAACTACGACCTGTCAGGCATTTAAAATTTCAACAACATATTTTTAGGTAATGCTGATGGTTCATATTTTTATGTGATAGTGTGTCAGTGCTGTCATTAAGGCATATTTGTAAGTATTATACGTATAATACCGTATACAACTGTAGGCCGATTAAATGTTTATTAATTTTTAATTGTCATGTTTCTTGCAACGCAAGGTAACCTTGTAACCTTATCTGTTGTATTGTAGTTATAGTAGTATATAATATTAAATGCTGTTATCATATTTAAAAAGTTGTTTAAAAACTGCATTTTTGTTTATCAAAAGTTTTAAGTTTCTTATTTGCTATAATAGTGTAATTAAATGTCTATTGCAACTGTTGTACATAAGATTTCATCTTGAAATAGATGCAAAATATAAGTTTCTAATGACATTAGTTTCCAACAGATTTTTATAAAAAAATCGGTGTTAGAATGTTAAGTGTCAGGGATGGTGGAATTTAAAATTCTCGTAATTTCATAACGGAGCATGGGACTTACATAAGATTTTAGGGGGTTATTACTATTAACAAAATGATAATTAATAATCATATAATGATATACTTAATAGTCAAAAAAACTAAAATGAATATTGCGGAAGCGATTTCAAAAAAAACATCCTCCTAATCAGATCTTGGAAGTAGCTTGCAAAATGCTTGGGAAACATTTTGGAATCAACAAGCAAATAGTTACCCTCGTTCCAAGAGCCCTTCTGCTCGTGTGACTTTTTCGAAATTTCGAGATCTGTGTAAGTTATGGGAGTTTTAAATTTTAATGCGTTTAATTTCTGAGATTTTATAATGGTTTGTATATTGTATTATGAGATAAGTAGTTCATAACGACAAAGAAATACATTTTTGCATACACCGTAAATTTTACACTTGCGAATGTGAAATAAATTCAACATTAGTAATAGATTTATTGTAATAAACGTTCTTATGTGTCGTTTCTAGACCCACACTGGATTTAACACCCCAACAGAAGAACCGAGGAGGAAGCGACCAGACGACGTGAAACCAAACCACGTTCTGCTTTTCACCATAATCAACCCCATGTACCCAATCACGGTGGTGAGTAATCGAACGCTAGAAAGTTATTGGTACCTCATTAAGTCCTGCCGCTGAGTAAACTGTAATACAAAAGTGTACATAAACCTACCATTAATTATCGAGTGTATGAACTGTATGAATGTATGAAAATCATCAAAAAAGTGTTCTTGAAACATATACTAGTTTTGACGGTCTCCTATGTATTTTTTTGCGTAGAACACAATGCGCGGTGTCCGGAGAGCTGAAACCGTCCGATAATTCTTTAAACTAACAATTTGTGAAAAAAAAACGTATTTTTTTCACATTTTCGCTTATATTTCCGTTCCCTGGCATATTTTATATAGCATATGCATTGAAGAAGTTGTAGCCTATTGAATTTCCAAAATTTTAAGCCCAACCCGAAGTCTCCAAGTGCTATTGTTAACTTGCAAATGACTGCTGAAGTTGAAAAAGTGCTTTTTTTTCCACTTTTTTTTTACTTCGAAAGTAGGGCGACTATGATCATGAAATTTCTCGGAGGGATTGCTATTTGTAGTATAAAGTTACAAAAAAAAAAATTCAGTTCGATCCGTTAATCACTTTTCGAGTATTTTTTTTGCCAGCCTTATAATTAACAATGACGCAATTTCTTTATTTATTGTACGATATTGACTGAGTTGGGCTAGAAAAATCATAAATCTCTTCAAGTTTGCAAGACTTTTTTAAGATTTTGAAAAATATTAATTTGGGCCAATTTTATAACGTTTTCTACGCGATTACCTTTTTTGACGCGACGTATACATATATTGTTTTAGCGTTGCCGCTTCGAAATTCTCAGAATTGTGACTATAATATATTGAAAGTACGCTTCACGACGCGTATTTAAAAAAAATAGGCCTCAATATATTATACTCACAATTCCGAGAATTTTGAAGCGGCAACGCTAAAACAATATATACGTCGCGTCAAAAAAGGTAGTCGCGTAGAAAACGTTATAAAGCTGGCCCAAATTAATATTTTTCAAAATCTCAAAAAAGTCTCCTAAACTTGAAGAGATTTATGATTTTTCTAGCCCAACCCGGTCAATGTCGTACAATAAACAAAGAAATGACGTGATTGTTATTTAAGGCTTGCAAAAAAATTCGATCGTTAATTACTCGAAAAGTGATTAAAGGATCGATTGAAATTTTTTTGTGACTTCATACTACAAATAGCAGTCCCTCCAAGAAAGGACAATGGTAAAAATAGCCGTTTTTTAACGCATCTGCGGCACGAACGAAACCCTACAGAAATGATTGTTTATGATTAGTAGAAGTCAATAATATTCATAGAAAACCCTAAAAGTCCGGGGAAAACTAGTGCGCCATCTATATAGTACATCATCTCAATCGACTGCTAGTCTACAAGACAGTTACAACAAAAATAAAAAGTTTTTAAACCCAAATACCAGACCATATACCTTTTTTTGGTTTTTGGGCCGCTGAATCCAAATCTGAGATTCGTTTAGCTCTGTCACCTCAAGATTTTTTTGAAGCTCATTTGAAGGTTATATCAGGCTCATATTATGTAATTATAAGGTCGAATATAGTAAACATGTTCCAATAACTTGTTCTATATGTTTTCGGGGTCACCCGATCTGAATCCGAAGTCCATTTGATCACACTGTTGAGGTTCAAGGTCATTCCAAGGTCAATCGAGAGTCATTCTAGGGTTACATTTAAAATTTTTTACCATTGTCCTTTCATGATCATAGTCGCCCTACTTTTGAAGTAAAAAAATAGTGAAAAAAAGCACTTTTTCAACTTCAGCAGTCATTTGCAAGTTAACAATAGCACTTGGAGACTTCGGGTTGGGCTTAAAATTTTGGAAACTCAATAGGCTTATAACTTCTTAAATGTATATGCTATATAAAATATGCCAAGGAACGGAGATATAAGCGAAAATGTGAAAAAAAGAAGTTCTTTTTTCACAAATTGTTAATTTAAAAAATTAGCGGACGGTTTCAGCTCTACGGACCCCGCGCATTGTGTTCTACGCAAAAAAAATACACATGGAACCGTCAAAACTAGCCCTCTATGTTTCAAGAACACATAAAAGTCTCTGCCTGCTGGACGGCAACTACGATTAAGCTGTTGTTCATAACGAAGCTGCTACGACGAAGCTGCTCTTTGTTAATGTCCATTTACATAAACATGTTTTGGTAGACCTTCGGAGCTGTCGTTTTGGTTACAGTAAATATTTCTGTGTTACTGGGTGATGCTGAATAAATAATTCTAAAGTTCGCATCTAATATTGGAATAACATGATAACTTTTAGGTACTTACCAATTTAATATCGTGAAACAAGATAACTTTTACTACCGTACATTAAAGTGATAAGATAAATAACTTCCAGGGAATCAAATATCGCTTCTGGAAATTAAAAGTGGTGACTGGCTGGTGTTTTGTTGGTAAAAAAAGTTGCGCATACGAGTTTGATTCACCAGCTGTCGATTTTCAATTTTGTAAGGGATCAGGCGGCAATCAGTCGTCTTTTTTGTGTACAGAAGACATCCGTCATTCTCAGGTTATTTATTATCTTTTAGAGAAGTTTAACAAATATAAGGTGTCAAATGATAAAATTTGTGTTGGCTACCTTTTAAAATCGCAGTATTATTTTGTTTATAATACGTTTATTTTCGGAAATGTTAGAAAGTATATTTTAGTTTCCTTTAGATTGTTTCTAAAGGAGGTTTAATTTGTTGTTGGAAACTATTAAAACTAACAATGTGTGTATTGTAAACTAAGAATTCGAAGTGGAAATAAGTCTATGTATAGAAGTTCCAGTCTAAATTGAAAATAGGTACTTATACGAGGTAGGATAAGGATATATCAGTTTACTAACACTTTGCATGGAACTAAATACGCGTTTCTATACTGATCTTTACCCGCATAGATCGTATCGTAGTCCACGTTGACTTGACGAGGCCTGTCACGTGCGAAGTGAGCGGAATCCACACTCCATTGGTCATTGTCGCTACTCTGGTAGGGGGAAATATGCCACCAGACAGTCGACCCAGTTGATTACGTTGGCGGTAAAACACGGGTTATAACCAAGCTATCTTTGACCGGCTGCATACAAAAAAACGTTGTTTTTGTGAGTGTTTTGATTTCTTATATTCTGTGCGCCTACAATAACGGCGAAGTGGGTTTTTAAAAGGTTTAAATTATACAAACTTTTATTTTATTTGCGTCATAATTCAATCATTAAAAAATAGATATTTTAAACCAACACTTCTTTCATAAACATGGCTTTCTGGAGGCCTTTAGAAACGGATGAAAATAACGTAGCTTCAGATATAATCAGCAAAGAAAATGTCGAAACGGTCGAGTACGATGAATTTAAAAATAAAGACTTACATTGTCAAAGTCAGCGTATTATTTTAAACATATATGAATGCCTAAAAGCGACGATAATTACTTATTATTACCTATCCCTAAAAGTTATTATTCGAGCACGCCCATGGAATCATAAAGTTGCACCGCTTTTTTGTTCCCCAGGCGTATTTATCATTTTCAATTCAGAATAGATGGACTATACCTTAGGGTGATTTTTATTCACAATTTTTTTTGTTTTTCAGTCCCAACTTCAAATTTTGTTGAATATGTCGAAAAAAAAATCAGTTTACAGTACAAATCAGTACAAATCAAGTTACAGCCCTTAATGCAGACACTTTTGTTGCGTCTTTATTCTGAGTAAATCGAGACCAAGACCAAGGCAATGGCATAAAATGCGACTGAGTTATAGAAATTTGAAAAAAAAAATTCGATTTACGTGTATTTTAAATGGAAAATCTTTTCACGCTTTGGGAAAGTACTTACAATTAATATTAAGGGCTGTAACTTTCAAGGATTTTTTTTTCGACATATTCAACAAAATTTCAAGTGGGCACTGAAAAACAAAAAAAATAGTTGAAAAAAAAAAACACCCGGCTATTCCTACTATTATATCTATTTATATAATTTCTTTAAATACCGAAAATTGAGAATTCATAAGTTCTTGGTTTTATCTGATAGATTCAAGCGTGGGCGTTCATGTAATAAAGGCATAATTAAAATACTTTTTGCACTCACTTAACGGATCTCTAGATGCACCATCGCAAAATTGTCTTGATTTGGTAAAACCGATGTCTTTCTTTAGGTAATACATTTTCGGATTTATTTTTAATTGGTTCATTTATTGCGTGGCCTGTAGCTTGTAGCAGCGAGTTTACTTCGTTCACTATTTGTAGTGGACCTCCGCTAACGATCACGCCCTGTTCTGTATTTTTTGTATGGCGTCATACAGACCTTTATAGTCACTAGGAATAATTTTGAAACTTGTTTCAACGGGTACATATTGAAATTTGGTCTGGCTCACCTTAATAGCTGCAGCTTCGGCAGGATTGAATTGTAACATAGCAGCATTTATTATAATTATCTATTATAATTAACATTTTTTATTTGTATTATACTTCTACGCCACTGTATCAAAAAAAGTTGACCAAGTAAAACAAAAAAAGTTGACTTTGTCCAGTGCGGCCTATATCGGATCACAAGTCAGACGTGTTACCGCTCGACTATTCGGGATGTTAAGTGACACCTTCTGAGACAGCTTTATAAAGAAGAAATGTAATACCTACCTACGTTGAATATCTTTTTTTCACACATAAAATCATACAATTTTGACTTTAAAATATCTTTTTTCGCACATAAAGTCATTCAATTGTGACTAAAATATCGCTATTGTCTTCGAAAATGAGTAAGTGTGCAAAATTTCAAACCGATAGAACAATTAGAAGTGGATGAAAATTAATTTGCAAGATATGTTATATATAAGTATACAGGTCATACAATTGCAAGATAATATTATGCTGAAAATTATTATTAGCTTGGATTTGTCATGCATTTATGGCCAAAAATATAAAAATCTGTTAAAAACGCTGACAACTAAATGTTCGGAAAATCGAGAAACCTGTCCCAAAAAGTAAATAAAAATTTGTTGTTGCCGCGGTAATCATTAATTTCACAATTAGATGTGTCAGTCACAGGTGATTTCTGGTAGTTTTTGCGAATATTCGTTATTTTTAAATAAAAATGGGCTATGGACGTGCAACTGATCAAAAATTGCGGCAGCTCGTTATAAAAAAATACTGCAGTGGCAAGAAAATCCGCGAAATTGCAGAAGAAGTGTGCTTTGCAAAATCTACTGTTGGGGACATAGGTATTAAAGCATTACCGCGAGACTGGAAATTTGGATGTAAAAGGTAAAAGTCTTGGAAGACCCAGACTTGATACTGAAAGGAGCCAAAGGTTGTTGGTGAAAATTTGAAAAAAAAATTCGACGGAACACCTTAAGGGGTATAACAGCGCAATGAAACTCTGAAACAGGAGAAAAGCTATCCCGCGAATGTTGCAGAAAATACATTCATCAGTCTGGGCTCAGTTTTTATAAGGTATTACTATTTTATTTTTCAAATTTTAAATTTTTCAATTTTCGTAAATAATCGTAGGCTAAAGAAAAGCCTTTATTAACTGAGGCATAAAAAAATCGACTGAATTGGGCCAAATCGAAGGTATCGTGGACTGTAGAAGACTGTCCAAAAGTAATTTTCAGCGACGAGTCCAAATTTGATGTCTGCGTAGGCGAGGTCATAGAGGTCATAGAGGGTACAAATACTTACGAATAGCTTATTACCGACTGTTGAGGATATGTATCCAGACAATAATTTTATATTCCAACAAGACGGCGCAGCTTCCCATACTGCAAAAAAGATGAAAAAGCGGTTCGGGGAACAGCATATTAAAGTCCTATCATGGCCATCAAACAGTCCCGACCTAAATGTCATTGAAACACTGTGGCATAAGATAAAAAGTGTTTTGAGAGATGATCCTCAAAGAACGGCTTTCTAAAGGAAAAAATCGGCGAAATTTGGGACACCTTTTTACCAGAACTCTGTCGAGGCTTGGTTGAAACAATGCCTGCAAGAATTCGGGCCGTAATTAAGGCAAAAGATGACGTAACGCCTTATTAATATTTAAAATATTTTTTTTTCCGTTTAACATTTAGTTGCCAGTTATTTTGTTACATTTTATTTGTTTTGTTAAGTTGTGACATTGTTAATTTGTTTTTTTTTTTTGAAAACATTAAAATATAATATACTTAATTAAAACATCCTTTTAAATTCTTTAAGTTCAGCTCCATTAGCCAATTAATAAATTTGCTTCATTATACATAAAAACAGTCTAATACGCGAAAAATGCGTTTGTCCGAACATATAGTTGTTAGGGCTCTTATAAGTGTGTTAATAATAATGTAATTTAAACAATAATGACCGTCGAATTTACGGTCTTCAGACAGCTATTCTAAACATTACTGTACGATTATAGTTATTCGAGAAAATCCATATGGCAACAGTTAAAGAAATTGATAACAAATAAATCCTATAGATGATTTTTTTCTTTTTGTTGCACCCGTTAAAAATAACCGAATTAAAAATCAATTATGTTATTCGCGGAGTAAAGATAATTCAATCGTTTCGTTGATAAAATAAATCTTGTACGATAAAAATTATCGCATTTTAGATTGGTCATATTCAAACAGAACATCTATTGTGCAGAGAAATATTTACCAGGTACTTACTTTCTTTTATCGTGTCATTACGGGTACCTCGAATTGTACCTGAACATTTGCGGATACGTGCATTGCATATAGGGTGTTTCCGAAAGTGGGGTTAGTTACTTAAAAAAAATAGTGCCACAAGCAAAAAAGGTAATGAAAGGCCTGTAATAAAAAATTGTACTTAATGTCAATTTCAAAATTGTAGAGGGCGTTGAGATGCTTGTCAAAGCACTGTAATGTTCAGGTAACGAAGAAATCAACAGGGCCGGGCTTGCAGATTTTCATAAAATATCCATATTAAAGAATTCTATGCATAATAGGTAGAAACGGACCTTGTTTTTTTTTTTCCAAAAACGACTCACTATTGGACTTTCACAAGACACATAATTTTTTGCCAACATAATGATCTTTCTAACGACATAATTTTCGTTAAAAAAAGTCAAAAACCTATGCATTAAATGGACAGTCGGATAATGATCACCTCATATATTAATTTAGCCTAGATTTTGAAACCCATCATGGTGTTATAAAACACTAAATATTTTTTATAACACGAACATCCTGTATAAATAACTTTTAAAATTACAAACTCACTTTCGAAAACACCCCATAGACGAAAAGAATTTACATACATACATCGCAATTTTTGCATAGATTTAAAAAAAGTAAGATTCGTGCTATGAACACGAACA
Organism: Aromia moschata; assembly: GCA_029963805.1. Taxonomy (NCBI): domain Eukaryota; kingdom Metazoa; phylum Arthropoda; class Insecta; order Coleoptera; family Cerambycidae; genus Aromia; species Aromia moschata. The sequence continues at coordinate 35,259 of JAPWTK010000086.1, read as the reverse complement.
CAAACAGATAAAAAAAATGTTTTATAAATGATAAGCGCGTTAAAGCGGCTGGAAGGTAAATAGCATAATAATTAGAGTCACTTCAATTGACTGTAGTGATATTTTGTTCGCCCAGAATAAATAAAAAATGATAACCAGAATACTTCGTTTTGTGTTTGCTTTAGCAATCTGAGGCGTCAGCTTTAGTGGATTGTTGTGTATATCATTTTTTGTTACAAATCTAAGGTTTCTATTTGAGAGCTCGGTTGAGAGTATCCAAATCGTTGTAAGAAAATATTCTTATAATCGATAATTGAAAATTACATCTATAGCCTTGGAAACTTTTGAAAAATTGAATTTGAATTTTTGAAATTGAATTTTTTTGAAAAAATTTTTTCAAAAAAATTCCTCAAGCGTTAAAAAATTTTTGATAAGTAGATAAAAAATAGTGCAATTTGACTGCACTAGCTTTGGATCAAATCGGTTTGTAGGAACATAACCAAAAAAATTCATAAACGTGTGAAAAACTGTTTTTTTCACTTTACCAAAAAAAATTATTTCAGAAAAACAAAAAATAACACGTTATAGCGCTTAAAAAGACGAAGAAAATAAGTTTTTAAATATTAAAATCGGTTCACACCTTTTTGCAAAAAAAAATAAAAGCCTTTGAAAATTGCCCTTTTTTTTACTATCTAATTACTCGACGTACGAAAGTCGTAGGGACTTCCGCGAATTGCGCCAAAAGTTATGAATATTTTTTGATAAAATTTTTTACTGTAAGTAGCCGCCGAAAAGAGCTACAATTTGGTCACTAAGTCCCTACAACTTTCGTAGGCCGAGTAATTAGATAGTAAAAAAAGGGGCAATTTTCAAAGATTTTTATATTTTTTTTTGCAAAAGTTGTGAACCGATTTTAATTTTTAAAAAACTGATTTTCTTCGTATTTTTAAGCGCTATAACATGCAATTTTTTGTTTTTCTGAAATAATGTTTTTTTGGGTTTTCACTTTATGAATGACGTTGATCCAAAACTAGTGCGCTCAAATTGCACTATTTTTTACCTAATTATCAAATATCTTCTAACGCTTCAATAATTTTTTTGAAAAATTGGACCTATTTTAGCGTGTGGACCGATTTAGTGTTAATCATTACATTTGCAGGGTACAATCAATATTTTTAGCACCATATTTTTATGAACATATAGTTTCTTGTAATACAGGGTGTCCAGTAATGTAGGCTATTATAGTTCACTAGCGACCCGCCCCGGCCTCGCCCGGTTTACGACATCACATTAGAAACCTCTAAAATTATCAGTGTTTCTCTACTATATTATGCATGTATTATACATATAAACCTTCCACTTGAATTACTCTATCTATTAAAAAAAACGCATCAAAATCCGTTGCGTAGTTTTAAAGATCTAAGCATACATAGGTACAGATAGATAGGGACAGACAGCGGGAAGCGACTTTGTTTTATACTATGTTATGAAGAGCACCTTCCCTGTATCAAAATAAAGCGATTGGAGCATTCTGGCTTAAATACTGTCTACCATTTTTCTATAATTTAGTTATTTTTAATCCTTAAGTAATATCACTGAAACTTACACAAGTGACTTGGTGACTACCAGTTTAAAAATTGAAAGTATATTTAGCATAGTAACATCAAGCGTTTTTCTCCAAAAAAGTTTGAGTATGGCCCATTTGTGTGTATCTATTGACTTAAAGTGTCGTTATTTAATCTACGTATAAGTTGAATTCCACTTATTAGGCCGTGTGACCTTAAGATCGTTCTCAAGATAAATTTATTAGATCACTTGAACACTTTAATAAAACTTAGAAAGCGAATGTGCAGATGCCGACATTTCTCGGGGTGGTACTATAAAAAAGGTTGGCAAAATGTGCCGCGGGACATAGGCGCACGCATCATAAGTATAATACACGAAAATAGCTAGTATTCTTTGGCACGTTTTGCATATAACGGAGGAGCCGCGGCGATAGCTCAGTAGGTAAAGCGCCAGGTGAGTAGATGGCGATTATTCCGAGAGCTATTATCCGCGCGGGTTCGAATCCCGCCTGTGGCAATTGGCCCCTGTCACAGGGTTTGGTTGTGTGTCCTACGTCTTTTCCATATGTATTCTCCCTCTGCACAGTTGTAATGACTCTTAGAGGGAGAATGTCAATTTCTGTGGTGTGATTTATTTATTATTTATTTATTATTTTATGTGCAACAGCTCCGGCTGTCACAGGACTCCTGCAATCAAATCAAATTGGGGCAACCCCTATCACTTGCTACACGTGTAGCCTATGTATTACGTTGCATATGTCAACTTTAACTACTAGTTAAAGTAGTAGTACTAAATGCGTGAATGTAGTCATAATTACGAGGTGTGTAAATTAAGTAATGTGAATGGCAACGTAGCGCCCGATCTAGCAGCACTGCGGAGACGGGACTTGGAAGGGCGGTAGATTAATATGTAATGCACATTCAGTACAAGTTTGAACTTGTTAGTCATGTGCTTGTTCTTTGTGACTGTTTTCGTAAACCGTTTTTTTTCTAGTGCGTTTTAAAAATGAGTGACATTAATGTTGAGCAACAGTGTGCTATCAGGTTTTGCTTCAGACTTGGACACAGCGCAACGGATACTTTTGCAAAACTTCAACACGTCTACGGAGACAGTGTTTTTTCAAGAGCCCAGGTTTTTCGATGTTTTTTTGATGTACCACGCAGCGGAAGGCCTTCATCTTCAACAACCGATGAAAATGTCGATAGAATACGGGATGTTGTGCGTTCAGATCGTCGGTTGACGACAGTAATGATCGGGGAAGAGTTAAATTTGAATCACACCACTGTTCATCAGATTTTGACTAACGAATTGGGGATGACAAAAATCTGCGCAAACATGGTTCCAAAAAATCTTTTGCAGGAACAAAAGGACATCAGGAGAGAAAGGTATCTTGACTTTTTGGAATCGATTGTAAATGATCCCTATTTTATGGCACGTGTCATTACTGGTGATGAGACTAGGGTGTTTGAGTACGACCCGGAAACCAAGCGCCAAAGCATGGAATGGCACACTACAAGCTCTCCAAGACCCAAAAAAGTAAGAATGAGCATGTCGAAGATCACATGCTTTGCTTTTTTTGATAGCCAGGGAATTGTCCACAAAGAGTTTGTGCCAAACAGTAAATCAACACTTATGGAAAGGTTCTTGAAAGACGACTTCGAAAAAATGTCATGCGTGCGAGATGTCAAGAACAACTGGATGTTGCATCACGACAATGCGCCTTATCACACAGTCATATCAGTAAACGAGTTTTTAGCCGGTAAAAACATTCCTGTGGTTTCTCATCCTCCTTATTCGCCTGACTTTAGTCCTTGTGACTTTTTCTTTTCCCGTGATTGAAAAATCACCTCAAGGGACGTCATTTTGGGACCATAGAAAACATTGAAACGGCTGTGACCGACCAGCTGAAGGCTATTCCAGTATATGAGTTCCAACACTGCTATGAGGAATGGAAGAACCGTCTCTAGCGCTGTGTGGCTTCTCAAGGAAGTTATTTTGAAGGACAATACTGAATTGGAATTCTATTCGAATAAAACAATTTAAAAAAATCAGGCTCGTTATTTCATTTACACACCTTGTATAAAATTAACTGTAACATACATTTGAGTGTTAAACATCATCCTCGTTTCTTTTACAACGCTCCTAACGTACTTAAAAAACTAATCTTTTGTACTGCTTGCATTTTTTAGAACTACAGACTTGAATGGGTACCTTACAACTTTAGGTCTTTTATAATCTAGCTAGTCTGTTGTCGATTTGCAATTATTAATGACGATAATTATTGTCACTATCGTAAGTTTTCAACGATATAATTGGTACGTATGTGATCTTCTATTTTAAGATGGTATCTCCTTGTACACAGCACACATACGTCTTAATAATTATCTTAAAATATATTGTAACCAATTTGTGATAATGACACAAAATTACGGTACTGCGCGATCGTTGATATTGATTGTTGACAAAATTTATACTTGATGTGTTTATTAATAACGTTATGACTAGAGTTGGCCGAAATGTGTTACGGGACATAGGCGTACGCATCATAATATATTACATGTAATAAAATAACCAATATTAAACCTTTAACGCCCAAGTGCACTGTCAAGAGACATGAACTTAGAGGCTCATATTACTGATAGAAAAAATACAGAAAAAAATAACTAAAACCATGTATTCCTATGTTTTCGAGGTCGGTCTTTCGAATGGAATCATTAAAATTTGCAAAAAAATGATGTAACCCTCAATTTTTGACAAAAACTATTAAAAAATGCGATTTTTTTCAAGATTATTTTTTTTAAATCGCAATTTCCGCTATGTTATCGTTCTTTATACCATTCAAAAACCAATAGAAACGTGCACTTAAGACGTGTACTTGAAGGAAACGTAATGAGAACAATTTGATTTTCTCATTTTTGAAGTTAGAATAACTAGATATATATGGCAAAATTCAAAGGGTGATATTTCTCGTTTTTTACCAGTTGGTGGAACAACAAAAGAAGAATTTTGAAAAATTATTAGTACTTTCGGGGTTTTTGGGGTCGCTGATCACGATCCTGATGTCAGAATTGCAAAATTCTAGATGGCGGATCCAATATGGCCACCATCCCGAATCAAATTTCAAAATTTTCGTTTATTTTGCCTCAAACTTTGGAAACTTGGAGTTTTCGGGTTCACTAATCACGATCCCGATGTCAGAATTTCAAAATTCAGGATTTCGAAATTTGCTTCAAAATGGTCGCCATGTCATATCTTCCATCCTGAATTTTGAAATTCTGACATCGGGATCGTGATTAGCCCCGACCCCTAGCTTGGAAAAAATTGTTAGACAAAAAATCGAAACGGGGGTTAAAAAGGTTTGGGGGAAAATTTCGAGATTTGAAATTTGTTCGGGATGGTGGCATATCGGATTCCGCCATCTTGTTTTGAATTCTACATCAGGATCGTATCAGCGACCCCAAAAACCCCAAAGTACTAATATTTCAAAATTCTTCTCTTGCGTCAATGATCCCGCAACTGGTAAAAAACGAGAAATATCACCCTTTGAATTTTGCCATATCTAGTTATTCTAACCTCAAAAATGAAAAAATTAAATTGTTGTCATTGCGTTTCCTTCAAGTACACGTCTCGAGTGCACGTTTATATTGGTTTTTGAGTGGTATAATGGACGATAACATAGCTAAAATTGCAATTTAAAAAAAGAATCTTGAAAAAATCGCATTTTTAATAGTTTTTGTTAAAAATTGAAGGTTACATCATTTTTTTTGCAAATTTTAACGACTCCTTTCGAAAGAGCGACCTCGAAAACGTGGGAATTCATGGTTTTAGTTGTCTTTTCTTTATTTTTTCTATCAGTAATATGAGCCTCTAAGTTCATGTCTCTTGACAGTGCACTTGGACGTTCAAGGGTTAAATATAGTAACAAAAACAATAAATTCAGACTTTATATGTATATGTACATATGTAAAACTTACCTTCTTAATTAGCTTGACGACGTAGCTTGATTAACAGTACTTTTACGAACTGAAGAAGATTCGTGAAAACCGGGGTAAATATTTGGTTACATCAGATAAGTTTCTGTAGTTGTCTCCGAGAGTTTGCGTCTTGTTCGACATTACTCATCATAGTTGCCATGAATAGTTTTTAAAACTGTTTCAACCGACACATCTTCAAATTTGGCCTGACTCTCCTTAATAGCTGCATTTTCGGCAGGATTGAATTATAAAATAACAGCTTTTATTTGCTGGAAATGTCTCGTCAATACATAACCACAGCCGTTTATTTTTTTAATGCACTTTTAGTCCAGTTTAGTAAGTCACTGCGTACAGTTGGCAGATACAGCTATGTGCAACATAGCACCATAGTGAATACTTAAATTAACTCCATAATCACGTATTGACTGCTCTGCTATATGCATTCAAAAGTGTTCTCAAGATATTTGTTTGAGATCCACTGAGTTTCTGAAACTAATGAAGTCCGGAAAATTCTCGTTTCGGTAGGGCAAATCCCTGTTTCTATAAATAAAATCAATATTGACCTGTGTAAAATAATAGCACCAATTCAGTCTAGCAATGATAGCAGTTCGACGCCGTAACATCTAAACATCTTTCAGCATAGAACAATGAAGTCAAAGGTAAAATAATACATATAAGCCTATAGTTAATATCTGAATTGAATTTTAATTTAATTTAAATATTAAATGGGTTGTGGAAAACATTGCACGAAAGAAGAACGTTTGTTCATAAACAAATGATTGGCTAAAGGGAAAACATACAAATTTATTAGGGAAGTGGTCGGATGTTCTAATAAAATGATCAGTAATGCCAAGACATTTAAAGAGAAAGAAAAAAACTGATGAAAGAAGCATTCTAAGACTAACAAAAAAATCCTTTTATAACGTCAATTCAAATTAAAAAGGAATTAAATCTCAATGTAGACATATCTACAATTAGAAGAAGGCTCATAGAGAAAAGCTGGATGGCCAGAACTCCTAGGAAAGTACCGTTACTCAAGAAGAAACATCTTCGTGACAGAATCAAATTTGCTCGGGAACATTGGCCTCTCGCACAATGGACAAATATTCTCTGGACCGATGAGTCGAAAATTGAGTTATTTGGGACTCCAGGCTGTAGAACATTTGTCCGCAGACCAACAGGAGATGAACTTAAACCCCAGTATATAGTCAAGAACAAAAAAAAACCGTTAAACATGGCGGAGCAAAAATTAATGTGTGGGGTTCTTTCTCGTATCATGGTACTGGGCCAATATTTTGGATCAAGCCTACGATAACCGCATTAGTCTACGTTGATATAATGAGAGAAGTAATGTTGCCCTATGCGGACTGGAATATGCCGCTCAGATGGGTCTTACAGCAGGACAATGATCCAAAACATATCAGCAGACTAGCAAAAGGCTTTTTTTGCACAAAATTGAGTTCAAGTTATGGAATGGCCCGCTCAGTCACCAGACCTGAACCTAATTGAAAATATTTGGGCATATATTAAAAAAGCTGTTTTCAAAGCAAAACCGAAGAATACAGCAGAATTATGGTATGCTGTGCAATCAGCGTTTCCATTACAGCGTTGTCAAGCGCTGGTTGAGTCTATGCCACGGCGTTGGGCCGCTGTTTTGAAAAACAAAGATTATACAACAAAGTATTAATATGTTACAGTTTAACTTTTTAATTTTATTTGATTCCGTGTACAGTAATTTGTATGTTTCACGAGCGGTGCTATTTTTTTGCACAGTAAAAACTTGAGATATTATAAGTTAACTGAATGTGCTACATTTATTTTTAGTTTATTTGGAACAATATGTTATATATATAATGTTTTGTTATATCATTACTCTTTTGTAATAAAAAGCTAAACAGATGCAACTAAGGCTTGCCTTTTATATTCCATGTTTTAATGTAAAATACAGTCGGTCCTATTTTTATGCACAGAGCTGTAGTTACGTAAACGTACCGAAAATTAAAAACCGCAAGCCTCTAACTCGAATAGAACGCAAATGGCGCTAATCTAAAAAATGTTACGCTAATTTTTACGAGCAGCTTATAATGGTGTCTGTCGGCTTTGATTATGAATTTATTAAAAATGAACATACAACGAATTATCATCGAATGATATTAGATTGTATAATAAATCTTAACGGCTAGAATAAGCCATCGAAAGTATTATAAATCAGTTCGGTTTACTTTCCGCCAAATCCTAATAGCAATAATAGAGATTACAAACGGAAGGTAACCGTTATTATCTGTGGATATGCACGATAATCCACGATATCTGGGAGGGCTTAAGCCAGCTTAAAGGATCCATATAATGTACCGATATAGACAGCATCCAAATATTAATAACGACGGATCGTTCGCATCCAATCTAATAAATTTAAATTATAGGCGAGTGGGCGACAGTAGCGCCACTGCGTTCAGCGCCAGTCCGGAACTTTGCCCATAAATTTTACGACCTTTTGTGATTCCTTTTTTAGCTCCCGGTGCGATATCGAAACAGATCTCGTTAAAAAGACCCATAAAATACCATAAACCGTAAAGCGTTGTGATACACGTGATAATAATAAAAATTACATCTGTTAATTAAATGAACGACAAACACATACACTATGAACAGAATTACTGACTTACTCAATGGTGAATTTATGGGCGAATTTAATAGTCTAGTTGACGAGAAATAATAGTTAAATTATTATGCTGGATTTTGGAACAGTGTAAGGTGGAATTTTTATAAGACTGCTAGTCACATGCAGCAAAGATATATCTTCTTCTTCGCTTCACGTGTTCGGCTAGTTGCCTGTTACGATACCCATCGTTTTTGCGGTCTACCTACACTTCTTTTTCCACCGCATGTATATTTTAAGGCTTTTAGAGGTAGCCTTGATGTCTCCATTCTCTCTACGTGATGCTTCCATCTTTCTTTATTTTCTTTTAGTCTGTCATTTGTATTAAATATGTTTAATTAATTTCTTATGTTTTCGTTTCTAATTCTATCAAGTTTCGTGCAACCCTTCACTCTTCTGAGGAATTTCATTTCTTGAGCCTGGATTCTATTTTCTTGCTTTTTATTCATTACCCAAGTTTCGCTGCCATATGTAACTGTTGGTACTGTTAGCGTTCTGTAGAATTTTATTTGTGTGTCTTTCCCGGTCTTGTTTTTTAAACTTCTTGTGATTGTTCTACATAGCACCGAATTTTCATTGTTGGATAAATTGGTTGGGTGGACAATACCATAGAAGAGGCTTTGGATGACAGGTCTGTGAAGTTGGCATCCCAAATTGGAAATTTGAGTCCATTTTAGGCTCATTATTTTGACCAAGTTATGACCAGTAAACGGTTTATTTTGACCACCATTTGTTTAAAATTGCGGAGCGAAACTAAGTTTTTGAGCATTTTTTCAGTCCACACCTCCCAATAGCTTTTTTTATCCGATTTTGATGAAAAGTGTACACGCACTTTCTCTTCTCACAAACGAGTGTACAAAGTATCATTCAAGTAAGTGAAGTAGATCGCACGATATCATCCCCTGAATCCTTGACTTCTACGATATCGATGGATGACATTTTGTACACTCGTTTGTGAGCAGAGAAAGTGCGTGTACACTTCTCATCACAATCGGATAAAAAATGCTAAGAAATACATGAGCACGAAATCGGCTCAAAATTCCAATTGGGAGGTGCGGACTGAAAAAAATGCTCAAAAACTAATTGTCGCTCCGCATTTTTAAACAAAAGGTGGTCAAAATAAACTGTATATTATTCAAAACTGGTCAAAACTTGGTCAAAATAATGAGCCCGAAATCGGCTCAAAATTCCAATTTTTGGGGTGCGGACTGAAAAAAATGCTCAAAAACTTAGTTTCGCTCCGCATTTTTAAACAAAAGGTGGTCAAAATAAACTGTTTGCTGGTCAAAACTGGTCATAACTTGGTCGAAATAATGAGCCTAAAATGGACTCAAAATTCCAATTTTGGGGTGCTAACTTCACACACCTTTGGATGACCTAGTAGCACAGACAGGGAAGCCAGAAGACTGAGATGATTTTTTGGCAGAGATAAGCCATCGAATATATCACTGTATTCGTTGGTATGGGCTGACTCCTTCGTTGCACAAGGTTAATTGCCATTAGATGGAATATTGTGATGTAAGAGTTCATTGGTCAAGAGAGAAGAACAGTGTTATATTTTGTAGACGAATCTCAGTGTGACTCCGCAAGTGTCGAGGTTTTCTCGATGTTTTTAAAGCTTGCTATAGATGTAGTCTCGAGTGGAATTAACGTGGAAGTAGAACTCCTTTAGTATACCTTCGATATCGTTTAAATGCTCAAAGGTACATACATACAGACTGCGTCGTCCGTTTATGTTGACAGATACTGAATAAGTGTGGTTATAGTTAGCGATGATCTTATTGGATGTGAGCTACTGTCCACGCCTACTTTCTTGAAAGTGAGCGTCGCCGGCGTTACGTCACAGAAGCTACTATCCAATAAGAATATCGTAACCACATCTACCCACTATTTTACTTTCTGTTAACGTCAACACACGCAGTTTGTATATTAACGAAGTTCTGGAAGCAAATACTTTACTATACACGCGAGAGTTACATATCACTTTAAAAACTCATTTTCATAATACGGCACGGCGGTTAAAATACGATTCGTATGTCAGAGCAACATTACGAGTAATACAGTACACCAAGAGTAGCTTTGCACCTGTCGCATAGACAAAACCTGAAATTGTGTCCTAAGCGCGTTAATTTTATAGCTGCAGTCGTGAACACTTCAGTGCAGGTCCTGAGAAAATGCCAAATAATTTTAAATGCAATTTCTCGTGACTTTGAATCAAATTTAGAAAAATAAAACACAACTGAAGAGAGAATTAAGAGACCTTTCAAGTGATCTATCGTATGAACCTGTCAGGATATAATAGTAACCCCAGAAAAAATCTTAAATGATGGTAATACACATCACTTGAAATGTTTCTTCTTTGCCTTTTCAGTGGTGTTTTATTTTTTAAATTTGGTTCAGCAGTTCTTGAGAAAATGCGTGTTAATGTTATTTGAAAAATAAAACAACGCTGAAAAGAGAATGGAGAGACCTTTCAAGTGACCTGTCGTTGAACCATTGTTGCCATTTAAGATGTTTTTGTCGGGGGTTATCGACCTGGACGAAAATTGACCTGTTTCGGCGTTCCTGTGATAAATCACTGGTTTCCAAAATAATCCGGATGGAAACTTTTCGTTGAGCCACCCTGTATATTAATAAAATCAACAAAAAAACTAACACCGAATGTGTTACTTTTTGTTTCTATCAGTCTGATTTCTTCATCGGTACATCTTATTTAATTATCGACGTCCCCTCCCCCACCAGCCACCCCTCGTTCCAGTCTCTCGTCCCACTTTCGATCTGTCTATTCGTCTCACGTAGCGGGAGGGTTGGTTCTAATTTGCCGCGCGAGTTTTAACACTTACACGTCGTAACGTCGACAAAGGGATGATTATTTTTATAGCGGCGCGTCCCCGCGAAATTATTAAATGGGGGCGAGGGGTGACATGTTCTTGTCTGCTCCAATGGGTTGTTTAACTTATATTAACGCTTATATTAACTTGACCTACGTGGAGTGTAAATTAAGTAATGAGATTGGCAACGTAGCGCCGGATCTAGCAACACTGCGAAGATGGGACTTATTAGGGATGAGAAAAATGTGCGCAAAATTGGTTCCAAAAAACCTTTCGCAGGAACAAAAGGGCATCAGGAGAGAAATGTGTCGACTTTTTGGAATCGATTGAATTAAATTAAAATGATCCCTATTTTATGGAACGTGTCATAAACTAAACGCCAAAGCATGGAATGGCACACTTCAAGACTCAAAAAAGCAAGAATGAGCAAGCTAGTCGAAGATCAAATGCATGCTGATTTGCTTTTTTGATAGCCAGGGAATTGTCCACAAAGAGTTTGTGCCTCCAGGCCAAACAGTAAATCAACACTTTTACACAAAGGTTCTTGAGAAACTTCGAAAAAGGCTCATACGTGTGAGACCAAACATCAAGAACAAACTGGATGTTGCATCACGACAATGCGCCTTGTCACCCAGCCATCTCAGTAAAGGAGTTTTTAGCCAGTAAAAACATTCCTGTCGCTCTTCAGCCTCCTTATTCACCTGACTCGAGTCCTTGTGACTTTATTCTCTTCCTGAGATTGAAAAATCACCTCAATGGTTTGTTTCATTTTGGGACCATAGAAAACATTGAAACGGCTGTAACAGACCAGCTGAAGGCTATTCCAGTATATGAGTTCCAGCACTGCTATGAGGAATGGAAGAACCGTCTCCAGCTCTGTGTAGCTTCCCAAGGAACCTTCTGTATTTTTAGCTATTAGAATAGAATTTTTTATCGTAACCACGAAGATATGCCACATGTGCCTTTTATGTTTATTAATCTGCGTCAAATTGATTACAACTCCATCACATTTTTACTCCGGGAATTTTTAAAGCCCCGTATCTTCGAAAGGAAACGTTTTTGACCATATGTTTATAAGAACTTGGTATCTTAAAATTATTTGAAAAATTGCTCTGTGAAATATTGGACACATATAAAAAAAAACAGGCAATTATTTTACCCTTCTTATTGTATATAAAAGCTTTTTTAGAACCATATTGTTTTAAAGGATTTTTTTTTCTGTAAAGTCTGCGAGAGAGGTGCTGGTAAAAAAACGAAAGAGGTGGGTTTCGAAAAAGAAAACATCTCTGGATATCCAGTAGGCATATGACTGTCGAGAAAAAAATCTTGCATGTATGCTACGCATAAAAAATACGCAAAGTAATCTGATCTCCATTTCCCTAATAATGTTTTCGTGGTGTGTAAATATTCAGGTCAGTCACGTGACATCCACCCGCGAGGATATTTGTGCCCAGACTCTGTCTCTTTTACCATTCACTTTTGGGTTATTAAATTAGCTTCTAGTTGAGAAATGAGCTTATGAGATAAAAAAGGGACTTCATTACATTGTGATTTTATATGGTCTATAGATTGTGTCCTAGTAAGAGAATAATACTACCACGATCTTTTAGAAATATTCCATCAAATTTGATATTTAAAGGCGTAATTTATTTTTAGGAATCAGACCTTGTTATACGGCAAGAAAGTTGCATTTTTTTTCGGAACGGAATAATATATTAATTTCGCCGATATTACATTATTATTATTATTACATTTTTTTATGTTGCTTAGAATCGATATTTTCTCCATATCTGATTATTCGTCCAGTGAAAAAAACATACTTATTTAGTAAAAATAAATTATGACTTTACTGCAAGATATTCGGAAGACAGTTTAAATTCCAATATCGTTCAACTTGGCTTACATGGCGCGATACAGTTTATTTTAATACATATTGTAATATTGTGTTGTTATTTATGTAAATGCCATATATTTTAAGTTTAAAAAATCCAATTTCTAAATCAACATTTCACTTGTTCATTAAAAAACGGCCAACAATGGTATAACTACTACGTACAATGAAATAACAGTGTATAAAAGAGCAATCCAAACTTTATTTAACCGCTCTGAGGCAAGCAATTTATCATATTTTTTTCGCAAACCCGCAAGAACGATTGATATGGACAGGGGTTAAGAGCAATACATCACCTGATCTGTTTAGCTGACAGAGAGGTAAAATTATCTAGGTTTTTTGACGGCCTATATCGCTGTTTAAAAAAAATAATAATTTAAGATTGATGGAATTTATACTCTATTTAGGTTTGCTGTATATGGATTTCCGCAATCAACGTGAACATTGAATATGATGTAGACACAAGGAAATCGACACTTTATCTGTTTTACTAGTTAAATTCCTTTTTTTTTTTTAATTAAAAACTTCTTAATAATTAACGAGAAAAACGAATACACGCTGTGTCCGCAATTCGATGCTCATCTTGGGAAGTCCGTTTATTATTAGAGTTAAGTAGAGAGATGGTTAAATTAGGAAAGTTTTAGACAATTTTAGGATGATTACGATTACTGTGATTTGTTTGACACAGGTCGAAGAGACGTTTTCGACTATACGAGGTGTGGCTATTAAATAACCGAACTGCTGTCATAACACTTTTTATTCGTTACCAATTACAGTAGCAACTTTTTCGCCTTCAATGTACTCCCCTTGGCGATCTCTACATCTCTCCATACGACTTTTCCATTGTTGAAAGCAGTGCTGGAAGTCCGCTTCTGTCAGCTGATTCAGAACCTCCGTCGCTTTTGCTTTAACCGCTTCCACATGTTCGAATCTGGTCATCACAAGTAATCACTATGTCTAACAAGCCTGGATCAGTGTCAGTTTGGTTAGAATGTCAGCGCAAATGTTCATTATTGCTTCCTTTTGCTCGGGAGTGAGGAGTTTTGGCGCCATTTTTTGTGCAAATTTTGCGCATGTTGAACGATTCATGCAAAATCTGGCAAACACGTTCTTTGCTGATTCCTGTTATTTCAGCAAGCCCTCGGATGCTTAGACGACGATCCTCGCGGATTAATTTACGAATTTCTTCAATGTTTTCGTCCGTTTTTGACATTGAGAGCCGTCCGGGGCGCGGATCGTCTTCGGTCGTTTCACGTCCCTCTTTAAACCGTTTAAACCATTCAAAAACTTGTGTGCGAGATGAGCATTCATTCCCATACACTTCTTTTAACATTGCATAAGCTTCTGCAAAAGTTTTCCCCAGTTTAACAAGAAACTTAAGATTAACCTGTTATAGTCAAACCCCCACTGGCTTGTCCAGCGAGCTCAGAGTGGGGAAAGTATCACCAGACACAGTTCAGTTCAAACTTGTCGCGACACGCTCGCAGCGCGCTGGTAGCAGCATCATTTTGATTATTTAATAGCCATTCATATGCATTCATAGTATTTCATATGCTTACTAAAATTAAAAATTCATATTTAGTGGAACATTTTAGAAAATAGTGTTTTTTTTTCAAAAAAGTTGTAGATGCGACAGTTCCATCAATTATCAAATGAATTTTCACCACATCTTTATTCTACGTAACGTTTGGTTCTGCAGTAAAATTTTAGGTAGATATAGCGGTCGTATTTTCCTTTTTAAAATATTGCTTGTTATTGTTGGTCATCTTCAATTTATTTAATAAACATGTTTATGCTTGCCAATTATTTAAGTTGTTGCTTCAACAGAGTGCATGTTATTGGTAGGAGCAACTTAATGACGCTTGGTTTTTTTTGTTTGTTATTCGTTGTATTGGTTTAGGAATTTTCATCAAAACACAGGAAATTTTTAGTTTATATCTGACACGAATTTGTTTGGTTTATATTCAGTGGAATGAATTCACGAACAACTTCACATACTTGCTATACATTTTAATGTATAGCAAGTATATAATGATTTTAATGTTTGTAAAATACGCTGTAAGTTCTGTCTTTATAAAGAAATATGATGCGATGGCGGGAATTAAAGGTCATGTATATGTTTAACCAAAGAGCCAAGGGTGCCTCATTTATTCCGGCCGTAAGTACCCGAAATATGACCTTATGACCTTATTTGACTAACATCTATAAAATAATGATGTTTTAGCTACAATTTTGATCTCTTTTAATTTTGCGCTAACTGTGACGGTTTTCGAAAAAAGTAACATGGGCATCCGAAAAAGGTCCAGTATAGTATTTTCGATAAGAATATTAAAAATGTTGATCTCATCCATGTTAAGACATGTCGTGCACCGTAAAAAATGAAACTTTAACATCCTGTATAGGATGGAAGTTAGATAGATTCCATAAGAAGTTAGATAGACCATATGTTTATAGGAATTTTTTTTCTCAAAATATCATGTTCTAGCGATTGATTTAAAGTCCTGCTACAAAAAGTGTAGCAGGACTTTAACAACAGGGTGTTATACAGGGTGTTAAAGTTTCATTTTGTACTGTGCACGACATAAAATGTTTTCGTTGCCATGTAAGGAGATGCACTATCAGACTAAAAATGACCTCGAAAACCCTCACAGTTAGCGCAAAATTGCAAGAGATCAAAATTGTAGCTAAAACATCATTCTTTAATAAATGTTAGTCAACTAAGGTCAGTGGCGTACGACAAAAAAGTTCTGTTAATCTAAATAACCTGGGCACCCGAGAAAAGCAACTTCCAGTATAGTGTTTTCGACAAAACCAATAGAAATTGTTGCTCCTATTGAGGTTAAAGCGTGTGTAAAATATTAAGCGAAAATACAATTCCGTTCAGAAAATATTGTAAAAAAACTTAAAAAAAAAAAACTGAAACTTTAACATCCCGTATTTCCTTTACGAAGCTAGATAGACCATATGTTTATAGGAACTTTTTCAAAGCAAAATATCGTATTCTATCGAATGTTAAAGTTCTGCTACAAAAAAGTGACTCACCCTGTATATTCAGGCGTAAGTAATTATAACAATTAACAATTACATATAGTAACATTTTATTATACCGAGCATTAATTTTGTTTTGCAATTGGGCCCTCGTTAAAAAAATCACGATCCGCCCCTGCTACTTTTGGGTGTGAATTATTGATGTAGTGTAGAATAATGTAATAACTAGATCAACCATTGCAAAAACAAAATTGACTACGTTCGCTGTAATTTTCATAGCAACGAAATTTCAATAAACGGCGAATAAGATTTCGATCTACGTTTATACGCCAAGAAACATAACACACATTTTTTTTTTTCATGTGTGGAATACTACACTATGCCTACTATATGTTTTTTGGGTCGCTGATTACGAATCTGGACTTACTTTTGCTTGATCAGCTAACCTGACCTCAAAAAACGCTCAAAAACTCAAAAAATCGAATTCATACATTGAATAGCACACTGAACTCTCGAACATCAAAATCTCCGAATCCAAATCTTCAAACCCCTAAAACTAAACCCCCAAAAACTAAGAAAAACTAGTCTAAAAACTCAACAGCACACTGGATCTAAATATTGTAAAACAATAGACTTTTCAATTTATGTCTTTAACTGATACAAAACGAAGCCTTCAAACACTAACACATAGCCTCTTGTCCTTGAATGATGTTGATGATATGTATCTTCAGTCGTCGTTTCTAGCGATAAATTGGTGAATAGGATAATTGCTTCGTCAGTAACTAGCGACGTTGTGAAAAAGTACCTCTAAAATCTGAAATTCCTCCACCCTGAAAACAGTAATATGCTGAAGTGGATTTAGCGTTACCCATCCTGGACCACGTGGAGGTACCACTTCTCCAGGACTTACCTGTTTAGAACAGGGGTACCTACGATAGATACTTAGTATTAGTTTTTTCCTAGCGCAGGTACCGCCAAAGATCAAAGATCATTCATTGATTTAACTACAGATTCTTTTAACGTATGGTACTCGATCAATATGTAGATATATTTTTTTTTCGTTCATGGCTCGTTAGAACAGGGGCGTAGGTGCCCCTGTTCTAAACAGGTGGACCACGTGGTCCAGGATGGGTAACGCTAAATCCACTTCAGCATATTACTGTTTTCAGGGTGGTGGAATTTCAGATTTTAGAGGTCCTTTTTCATAACGTCGCTAGTTACTGGCAAAGCAATATATCCTATTCACCAATCAACATAATTCAAGGACAAGAGGCTATTGAGAGGCTATATAGAAGGGTTAGTGTTTGAAGGCTTCGTTTTGCATCAGTTAAAGACATAGATTGAAAAGTCTATTGTTTTACAATATTTAGGTCCAGTGTGCTGTTGAGTTTTTAGACTCGTTATTCTCAGTTTTTGGGGGTTTAGTTTTAGGGGGTTTGAAGATTTGGATTCGGAGATTATGATGTTTGAGAGTTCAGTTAAAAGGGCTATCAAGATTAAAAATTCACGTGAAGTGTGCTGTTGAGTTTTTAGACTCTTTTTTTTTTTTTTTTAGTTTTTGAGGTTAGGTTAAGAGGCTAGGAGTTTGAAAATTTGGATTCCGAGATTTTGAGATGCAAGAGTTCAGTTGAAGGGGCTATCAAGTTTAAAAATTCATCATATCAAGGTCCCGTGTGCTATTCAATTTATGAACTCGATTTTTTGAGTTTTTGAGCGTTTTTTTGAGGTTAGGTTAGCTGATCAAGCAAAAGTAAGCCCGGATTCGTAATCAGCGACCCAAAAAACATATGGTAGGCATAGTGTAATATTCCGAACATGAAAAAAAATGTTTGTGGTCCTGTGTAATCAATGTCACTGATATGCGTTAATAGCGTGTACACTTTAGTATGTATACCGTGTTCTTTTTTTTTTAGCCGAAATAAAGGTTGGTCCGGTTCGATTTGAACGCGATTGTGCGAAGGTGGGCGTCAAAGCGTGTCCGAAATTCGCCGGAAAATATATTGCAGTCGGAAACGCGTGAAAACGTTTCGACACGGCTTAATCCGGTGTTTTAGCCGTGAAAATCTAAACATACGATCGTCACGAAACTGTTGTTTGGCGCCTCGGAAACATCGGTCCTTTGTGCATGGAAAATTAGGGTATAAAGAAAGCTCGTGCGGTCGCACAGTGTTTCCAAATCCCGATTTTGTGGCCAGAAGTACTTTTTTTTTTTATCAGAATTTGATGACAATTTGTATACGAAGGTTTTTTTGTGTCGCTGATTTCGAAAATGCAATTTGTTTAAAATTCACAACGGCGGACCCAAAATGGCCGCCATATTTGTTTAAAAATTGTTTATAACAAAATAGTCCAGTTGCCAGTGATTTTTCTCATGTATTTTTTGGCGGAGCCTTAATCATTATTGAATCCATCGTATTTTTTTTGCGTAGAATACAATGGCGGGGGTCCGTACAGTCAAAAGCGGGAGCTTCATTAGTTATTTAACAATTTATGCAAAAAAACGTGTTTTTTTCACGTTTTAGCTTATACCTCAGTTCCTTGGCACTTTTTTTATAGCACATACATTTGGAAAGTTGTTCTATATTAAATTACCTAAATTTTAAGCCCAACCAGAAGTCGCTAGAGTTTTTTTTTATTATTGCAATTAGCGTTGAAAGTTGCAAAACTCCTTTTATTTTGACATGTTTTTTTCTTAACAAATAAAATTCTTAGAGGGCTGAAAAACTTATATTATTCTCGGAGTATATGCTCTTACTATCTTAACGTATTATCTCTCTTAACATATTCTCGGAGAATATGCTCTCAGTATTCTAAACAAGTGCTATAAATTTCACGGTGATCTGTTGTTAACTTTTCGAATAATTAACGATCGAATTTTTTTTACAACTCTTAATTAACAATGGCGCCATTTCTTTCTTAGAAGAAGCTTCGATTTTGACCGGATTGGGTTAGAAAGATCACAAACCTCTTCAAGTTAGTATAGAGATTCTATACGACTTGACCCATATGTCCCATATTTTGTATAAAAGTAGTTTAATACAATGAATGGAGTCCTCAGAGAGTTGAAATGACCCATTTGTTTTCAATCATACAAAGCTTCTTCGATAACTTATATTTTATCTGAGAATTTTGCAGTTGAAATTTCCTGTGTCATTATGTCTCTCCTTGTGAGAACAATTTCATTCATAACCGACATCTTTTGCCTGAAAACCGTTCAAATAATAATCAGATTACACATTTCCTTTGAAATATTAAAATACAGCATGTAGTAAATTATTTGACGTATGTAAATATTAATTTTTAATAATGAAAGGAGTAACACGGCTTTCGCTCGTGTTTGACCACCTAAGAGCAGCCAAATTTGTAATACATCGAAACTTCGACTATGATAAATATAAAATTACTGCGGAAATCGACGGAAATCAAAACTAAAACTCTACACGAAAATGGCTAAGACTCGAAAAAAAGCGACATTACAGGTTCACATTTCAAATGCCGTTCTTAACAAAAAAATAACGAATTTTTGCAATTAAAACATTTACGTATAATGTACATACCTTTATTAACGATGTGCAAAAAACTTTTTAGTCAAAAACTTGCTGGATACTGAAATATACACTGAACAATATTGCTCTGTCGACGGGGTAATGTTAGTTTCTGTTGGGAAAAATGGAAGACCTGCTATTAATAAGGGGGATTTTTTTGGAGATTTTTTTGTGTACGTCTTTTTAAAGTATTTTCCGTGCAAAATAAATGACCGAATGGATTTTTTCCCAAGCGTTCATATTTAAGTATGTATATCATTTGGAAAGCAGTTGTGCGTGCATTATTTTTAGAAATCTAAGGGTGCTAGATGGAAGATCACTACGAGGAAAAAAACAAGCCGTTTCATTTCGTTGGACATGTGGAGTGGCCTCTTCAGTCCCCAGACCTGTTACCTTGTGACTATTTTTTATAGGGCTACCTTAAATCTCGAGTATACATCAACAAACCGCGTATAGTCCTTCTAATTTTAATTGAAAATGATAAATACGCCTGGGGAACAAAAAAAGCGGTGGAACTTTATGATTCCATGGGCGTGCATATATCTTTTTTATAAATTCGAAAATTGTGAAATAATTTTTTTTCATTCAAATCAATACAGGAGATTAAAATTAGCCTGCATACAAAACTCTTAATATTTGTAATATAATTTGCTGTAAATAATGCTCATTTAGCCAGACAATCTCAAAAAATTGTCTGTGTTAATAAACCTAGCTGAAATACACGTCACTGGCGCCTTAAACACGTAGAATTTCTAGTCGTAAATCATTTTAACGACGTCGTAAAAATTTTATGGCACAGTGGACCGAATAAGTATTTGGATGTATTACATATAAAGCAATCCTATAGTACATATAATGGTCGGCATTTGCTGGTGCATTCGCGGCTGCCGGCAGCTCAGGCGTTGCCAGCTCTTCAAAATTTTCTTAAGTATAGTAATATACATAAAGTTGTATTAATTTATAATTATTTTTTCCAGCAATTTTAAACGCTTTATTTTAATGCTAACTAATAAATTTATATCTATGTATTTTTTTTTAAATATTCCCAAACTAGCTTTCTAAGAACGTCACGAACTAACAGTTTACTGAAGTATGAAGTATACTTGTATAGTGAGCTTAGCAATTTTAGAAAATATATCTGACAACCTTGCTTTTTTCTACCTATTTTCAATTTAGAATGGAAATAGAATACACTTAAAGCTCTTTCAGAAACAATCACTCGAGAAATTCGAAGGGTAGACAAAAACGGGCAACTAACTGACGTAATTTCGCACCGGATTACTTTTTCTTATTTTCCACTATGCATCGTTTAATGACAACATTTCAGCTTTGTATTAAAAAAATAAAATTTGAATTTCGTTGAAAAATAAGAGTGTGACAGTCTTTTAAAAAATTCCATATCTCCCTGCCGGACCCTGTATAATAATAATGATAAAAGAATAAGGTTAGGTAAACATTAGATACAACATTCATTGATTAGGAGACAATTAGCAGAAGTGTTTGTTAAAAAAAATGTTGACAACACTGACGACAGTTAACAAACTAAGTGTTTCTTTGTAAATCATAGAGTAAACCACACCGAATACAATTTTGAAATAAAAAAAGAAGCCGTTTATATTCAAGGAAAAATATACGGGGCGTTCCTTAAAAAACAGAAGTATTTTGTTCTCTTATTGCTGTCGCTCTTTTGTTTTATATTTTTGTCGCCAAAAGGTTCTTGTCGCCAATCTACAACTTTGGTATCTACACTTTTTTGGTCTACTTAAAAATGAGGCCTTTAAATGACGGTGAAAATATAAGTGACTGTACCTATCTAACTGTACATTTCATAAAAATACCCAGGTTACGGTTTTTGTTTCATTAAATAATTTTTATTATGGAACCTGCATCCAAAGTGTGACCAATCTTGATGATGACTATGCTGGGCCACTTTCCGAGTTGGTCAGTGGCAGCGTCTATAATTGTATGGAGTAAAGTCGTCAATGAAAAACAATCAAAAACATCTAAACTAAACTCGTGAAAATTGATTTGCGAGTTTTTTAAGAACATTGATTTAAATATTTACCGGTTAATAGATTTAAATAATATATAGTGCTGTCTTTAAATAATATTTAATAATAAAAAAAATTGCGCATTGCTGTTTAATTTATCACACCTTGTATAAGCATGTATTATTTATTTAGGGCATATACATTCACCTACAATTTGACAGGAGCTCGACCTACATCCATCCGTCATTTCTGGCCGACTCTTTTTATCTAGACCTCATTTATGCTCCTAGTTTTCATAAATATTTCATTTCGGTAGCGCTGCATCGATAAACATCCACCGCTTCCTGTGTATACCCATCATTTATTGCGAGCACGCGTCATCGTTCCCTCTCTGACAGCTATCACTTTTTTTTTCGTTCTAATTTTAGGCCGACTGCGATGAATAATTCACAGGTTCTCGGCTGACGCATAGGCGACCCCGATCTTTCGTTAGTCGAAACGAACAATGGACGATCGGAGACGCGGCTATCCTAGTAGTCCAGTAGGCAGGGAGCTAAAATCATCAAAAAGTGTTCTTGAAACATATAGGGCTAATTTTGACGGTTTCCTATGTATTTTTTTTGCGTAGAACACACAAAAAAACGTATTTTTTCCCATTTTCGCTTATATCTCTGTTCCTTGGCATATTTTATATAGCATATGCATTTAAGAAGTTGTAGCCTATTGAATTTTCAAAATTTTAAGCCCAACCCGAAGTCTTCAAGTGCTATTGTTAACTTGCTGACTGCTGAAGTTGAAAAAGTGCTTTTTTTTCACTATTTTTTTACTTCGAAAGTAGGGCGACTATTATCATGAAATTTCTTGGAGGGACTGCTATTTGTACTATGAAGTTATAAAAAAAAATTCAGCTCGATCCGTTAATCACTTTCCGAGTAATTAATGATCGAATATTTTTTGCAAGCCTTATTTAACAATGACGCCATTTCTTTCTTTCAAAAATCATAAATCTCTTCAAGTTTGCGAGACTTTTTGAGATTTTGAAAAATATTAATTTGGGCCAGTTTTATAACCTTTTCTATGCGACTACCTTTTTGACGCTTTTTTTATAATATCTTGAAAGTACGCTTCAAGACGGGTATATTAAACAAAAAATGGGCGTCAAGATATTATGGTCACAATTCCGAGAATTTCGAAGCGGCAACGCTAAAACAATATACAGTAAGCGGCAGCCTAATGCGTAGCCGAATGAAAGGCAATTGATAATTTAACTTCTTTGTAAGTAGAGTAAACATGAGGTGAGAACCAATCGCGATCCAATCGCTAGCGCAGGCGTGTGAAAGGCATCCGGTTTGTCGGTAGGGCTGTTTGAGTTAAAATTTGAAATACCATTTCATATTTTATTCTGGTTTAGTGCCTGATTAGAAAAGTGCGTTATTACGAGCGTATTGTAGAAGCACTACATACATTCATAAAAATAAAAATGGATATTTATCACATTGACGAAAAAGTTCAAATAATTAAATGACAGACGGTATGAGCGCGGCCGCCGACAACCGCGGAGATCCGTGACGGGGCAAGGAGAGTGCATTAGTGGGTGGAGCTTAGAGTGAACCATTGGACCGTTCGTTCTGCCTTCGTTCGCTGCGTGCTGTTGTCATATCAACATAATATTCCTATTAGATATTTTAAAATTGTTCCACAGCTGTTTAAAGTAATATTAACTGTTTAAAATTATTTCACAGTAGTTGGGTTGAAGAAAGATAACAGTAAACTTTATTATACGATACGCAATTGATCGTACATCAATGCATTTTGTAGATATAGGGTTTTTATAAAGACTAATACAAGTCTTTATAATGCATAATATGCATTATAAAGACTTGTATGATATGCAAAATATGCAGAGTTAAGAGTTACAGTTAGTTCTGGCAACGTTGCTCTTTAGATTTCCGCTAACACACCCTCTTATACAACCAAGCCCCCCCCCCGTCCAAGTAAATTCGCCTAACTATGACATAAAAATGTATCATTTAATATGTATTTAATATCCACCTATGTACGCATTAGGGTGCCGCTTACTGTATACGTCGCGTTAAAAAAGGTAGTCGCGTAGAAAACGTTATAAATCTAGCCCAACCCGGTCAATATCGTACAATAAACAAAGAAATGGCGTCATTGTTAATTAAGGCTTGCAAAAATATTCGATCGTTAATTACTCGAAAAGTTATTAAATGATCGAGCTGAATTTTTTTTTTGTAACCATACTACAAATAGCAATCCCGCTATCCAATTTTATGATCATAGTCGCCCTACTTTGGAAGTAAAAAAATGTTGAAAAAAAGCACTTTTTCAACTTCAGCAGTCATTTGCAAGTTAACAATAGCACTTGGAGACTTCGGGTTGGCTTAAAATTTGCTATATAAAATACGCCAAGGAACGGAGATATAAGTGGAACTGTCAAAATACGTTTTTTTTTCACAAATTGTTAATTAACAAAATTAGCGGACGGTTTCAGCTCTACGGACCCCTCGCATTGTGTTCTACGCAAAAAAATACATAGGCAACCGTCAAAACTAGCCCTATATGTTTCAAGAACACTTTTTGATAATTGTAGCTCCACTAGCTCCTTGCCTACAGGACTACAATGGACGATCGGAGACGCGGCTATCCTAGAGAGACGGCGGAGGGGGTCCCTATTTTTCCGGATTGGTTAATTTGTCGGTTATGTAGATGCGGTCAGTCGACATTGGTGTGTTTTATACGCCCTTTTTCTGTCAGGCGAGCCGAAAGGGACCGTAACTTACTCAACAAGTTTGGCCTCGTTTTTGGGACGTTCCTGGCTCTAGTCCAAGTGGAGTAAATAAGAACTTCTTATTGCAAGGGTTAGGAGCATTACGCTGATTGTTCTTCAAGTCATTTTACAATTGTGGAAATGCCTTAAATGCATCTTTTCCTTGTACGCAAATGACAGCAGGTAGATCTAATCCACTATTTTTGATAAAAAAATGATCAAGGAAGTTGTGTAGTACGTTAGCTTTTATACTGATTGTAGACCGCAGAAATATGGCTGGTAGTACATGCAGTTTTAAACGGTGTCATATTAAAATATACTTTTTAACTCAAATTAGTGTCTTATTCGTCATGTTCAGAATAATCTGCGTTGGTTGTTGATCTTCCCACGGCATGTACAAGGTTAGTTTTTGTTGAAGTGAATTTATTATTGAAATTAGAAAATAGTTCTTCAAACAAAAGTTATAGAGTTTGCATAATTTTTTATAACACGATATGAGAAAAAACAGTTGAACATCATAAACCATAAAACTGAACCAAAGTTGTGTTTTTTTAAATGGAACATCCTATATATTATTACAAATTCTGATTCCTCGCAGTAACACTAGCGACCCGCCCCGGCTTCGCACGGATGCACGCGGACTTTTTTTGTAGACCTTTTTTAAGGTGTACAATACTGTAGTACATTATTTTGATCTATCTCGTAGGGTTCGGCCAGCGTGTTTGCAATGTAAGCGCAAAAACATGTGTTTATTTACGACATCACATTAGAAACCTCTAAAATTATCAGTGTTTCTCTACTATATTATGCATGTATTATACATATAAACCTTCCTCTTGAATCATTCTATCTATTAAAAAAAACCGCATCAAAATCCGTTGCGTAGTTTTAAAGATCTAAGCATACATAGGGACAGACAGACAGCGGGAAGCGACTATGTTTTATACAATGTTATGATATTTATTTTTACTGGGGCAGGTCGCGTCATATTTCATTTAAAAAACAATAAAAAAACTTCGAACTTTCCACAATTGACGAGTTATTACGAGTTAATCATTAAAGTTAGAAAAAAGTTCTTCAGACAAAAAGTTTTACATAAATTTTTATAACATGATGTGAGAACAAACAATTGAACATCAGAAACCATAAAACTGAACCAAAGGTTTGTTTTTATTTTTTAAATGGAACACCCTATATATTATTGCATATTATATGAATTTGAATTTTTCTCTTTTCAGAAATATATAACATGTCTATGTCTGCTGGGGAGGAGACATATTTTATTTAAAAAGTAATTAGCGACAGCGGATCGCAGCAACCTTTGACGACTGTACCAGAAAAGAAAACAACGAAAAAAAAAAAGAACAACTGTCATTTCAAAAGTATTGAGCTATATTTTAATAATTTATTTTTACTACTAATTATTTAAAACTAGAATAATGTTTAGCGAATAGGAAAAATTCGAAGTTATTCATTTATTTTTAGAAGAAATATGTCGCGACCTACTGAAGCTAACATTGACATGTTATATAGTTTTGAAAAGGGAAAAATTCGAGGAATTAGAATTTGCAATAATATACAGGGTGTTCCATTAAAAAAATCAACTTTGGTTCAGTTTAATGGTTTCTGATGTTCAATTGTTTTTTTCTCACAACGTGTGATAAAAATTTATGCAAAACTCTAACTTTTGTCTGAAGAACTTTTTTCTAATTTTAATAATAAACTCGTAATCACTTGTCAAATTGTAAAAACTAACTCTGTACATTGTTTTTGTGTACCAAAATAAATTATGTCAATAAATACTGAATTTGACCTCCATTTTCCTGTAGACAAAGAGTGGTTTTAAAAAACTGAAACCTCTGAAACATCCCCATATTAATTTTGATAGATCTGTATTAATTCACAATCCTATTCCAAAGTTCTTCTTGGGTATTTACCGGCATCGTATAAATTTTTGATTTTATTGCACCCATAAACGGAAATTGCAAGGATTCAGGCCTGGATTCGCCATAAAAAATTGTTGTAAATGCGGCGGTCGACCCGTTTACACCGCCGGCAGGTCGCTGTCGGAATAGCTCGCCGTTTTACGGAGAAAGTGTATTACGAAGTCCCGGGTTCTCGCGAAGATTTCGTTCGGGATAACACTCTACGCCCGAACAGTGGCGTGGGTATACAGGGGCAAAAATATGCGCTTAAAATTAGCTTAAATCCTGATAATGTTTGTACTACAGTATTGATTTTTTTTTGCTTCTGATAGTTCAGTTCACTTCAAAAAGTGGTTGTATCATGACTAGAGTTCGTGCGAGCGCGGAGTGTAATAGGACCGTAGTCAGTTTACGAATGAAAATGTTAATATGTTCACAGAAACTATGTTGCATCATAGTACATTATTAAATATTATTACTTATTATCAAGCGCGAATGTCACAGGGTCGACACTGTGCATGTCCTGCCCTTGACTCGTTGGCCTTCACAGCTGACTTGCATTACGAAAACTGCGCTAGCAATGTTAGTTATTTATGGCACGATGTAACAGACAGTCGCCGCTATTGCATCGCGTTGATACGTTTCGTTTTTACGTATTTGCCGTGTGTTGTATTCACCGTGTGTTGTATTCAACGTGTGTTTAAATAACTTTATAAATATATTGATAATTATTAGTTGAGGGGAGAAATGAATAAAGTGAGGTACCATGCCAAAGGTGGAAAAAAATAGACGGGAAGTATTTCAAACGTGGTTTGACAGTGATCCCGAGGGTTTTAGGGACATACGTATTCAAGGAAATGACCTTTTTTGTACTGTGTGTGAACGCATTATAAATTCTTCAAATAAAACTAAAGCAACAAGACATCTGAATAGCCATGCTACGTCTAGCGCCGACGACTCCGTATTTTTCTATGAACTTACAGAAGCCTTTGTTGCAAGCAATATTCCATTAAACAAACTAGAGAACCCCAAGTTACGTACGGTTTTAGACAAATATATGGACCGAGAAATTCCTCATGAAAGTACCTACGTTAAGACTTGCATATGTCGATCGGATTTACAACAATGTAGTGACATCAATACGTCACTATTACGAAGACATTGCGGACAATTTCGTGTATTTTATGAGAGACGAAGACCGATGCTTGCGGGCGTTCAGTAGCTAATTTTTTAATTGGTGCGTTAAAAAGTGACACTGCTAGTGACAGCCACCTACTAGCTTCTAAAGTTCTGGATAAAATTAATCACGAAACGGGGAACTTTGTCTTAACACTGACGTTTGTCGGGTAAGTGTTGCCATTGTTACATGTTATCTTAATTTAGAAGTATTGTATCCTTGACTAAACCGTACTATTTGGTAAATATAGTACTATGTTGCTACACAATTTATGTAAACATATTAATATTTTCATTCGTTAACTGACTACGGTCCTGTTACACTCCGCGCTCGCACGAACTCCAATCATGACTTTCATTGCTGAGTGTATATACAAAAAATGTAAATTCCGGTAGAACAATACGCTCCGCAGATATCAATTCTGTATGCGTTGTCGTATACTCCGTCGGTTTTTTTTTGGGATCGGAAATAAAAATTATGTATTTCAGGGGGACCGTGTAACATTTAACCTTTCAGCGGAAAAAATGTATCCGTATTTTATGTCATCGGGCTATATTCGTCATTTCGACAGTTGGGCGCTTAATTTAATACGTTCTGTGCCGTTTCGATATTACGGCATTTATAGCTAACGATTTTCTATCACGCACAGGAGCCCCCACACAGTTAGTAAATAATAGAAAACGTTAATCTGCTCCCCCTACATCGACGTCTCATTAAGTTTTTTTTCCTGTGAGCGCCAGAACGAAGTATTAAAGTCGGAACGCTGGTATTAATAATTTATCGTGTAATTTCGTCGAATTACGTTGAACCTAGAAAGGTCGCCGACGAATAATTTTACTTTTACTCAGTCGTAGTTTCGTCTGAAAAAAACATTCAAGTTAGCGGTATTGATATTACGTACAGGGCGAGTCAAATAAAAGGTGTACCTACCTATGTGTTTAGGAAGACCAACCAATTCCACAAGCTATAATTTTATCAGAAAGAAAAAAGTAAATAAAGACAGTAGTACAACGATTATCAGAATTAAAAAAAAGAATCATTGAAATTTCTGTTGCCTTCCGGAAAACCCCCAAATGGGGCTTTGAAAAATTTCAACGTAGTGCGCTACATATATGACAACTTTATAAAGGAATTTTTTGAGAAAAAATGACTCTTATTTTTATGAAAAAGTTCCGGCAGCTTTCAAAAGTGTACCACAATGCGACCGTTATAACTGTGTAATGTAACCGTATAACGGTCCGTTATACAGTATGAATTAGGGTACCAGGGATAGTACTGAGTCTAGGGAAAAAATGGCCGATTGCCGGAAAAGTTGAATTAAACGTAATTAATGGTGGTCGGTCCATGATCGAAGTTGAAGAAATTTGTAGCAAAGCATGTAACTGATGTTGTATGATCAGCACAAATAACAGAGCTACACATAAAAAAAATCATGATCCTGGATATTGACCTTAGTATCCCCATGTATTTTTCGAATCCAACCTCAAAAAAGTCAATACACCCTCAAAATTTTGAGATACAGTGATAAACGCC
Source organism: Aromia moschata (assembly GCA_029963805.1). Lineage (NCBI taxonomy): Eukaryota > Metazoa > Arthropoda > Insecta > Coleoptera > Cerambycidae > Aromia > Aromia moschata. The sequence goes on along the minus strand of JAPWTK010000086.1, from coordinate 6,409 downwards.
TCTAAAATAGGGTAAATTCAGCCGTGATTTATGATGACAAGAAGTACGCAGAAATTACTCCTGATGCAAAACCATTAGTTTGCGTAGGTTGGTTATATTAGATGTAAGTATTGTCATGGCAAGAAATTTATTCTAAGGGTGAAATCGAGTAAAATAGGGGTTGAAAAGGGTAAGAAATGAAAATTTGACAAAATACGCAATTTTTATTCCAAGAATATATTCCTGGGGGTTTTCGAGGTTGCTGATTTCAAATTTCAACATGCCAAAAGCAGGAAATGTACCCCAGAGGTAAAAATTGAGTATAACAGGCGTTGAAATGGGTGCGAAAATGTTTATGTGACAAAATACACAACTTTTATTTCAAAATTATATTTCCTGGGGTTCTGGAGGTTGCTGATTTCAAATTTTAACATGTCCATAGCATGAAATTTGTTTCAAGTGTGAAAATTGAGCAAAATAGATGTTGAAAGGGGTGCAAAACGTTAATTAAACAATATACGCAACTTTACATCGAAAGTCTGTTTCCAGGGGGTTTTGAGGTTGCTGCTTTCAAATACCATCAAAGAAAGTCGGATAGTTGATCACAGTAAAATACTGCTTCCACCACTTCATATCAAACTTGGCGTACAGAGAGACGAATGATGTGAATTTCTTGTCATGACAATAGTTATATCTAAAATAACCAACCTACGCAAACTAATGGTTTTACATCAGGAGTAATTTCGGCGTACTTCTTGTCATCATATATCACGGTAGATTTTACCCTATTTTAAGGACGTTTATCACTATACATCAAAATTTTGAGGGTGTATTGACTTTTTTGAGGTTGGATTCGAATTCAGCGTTGAAAAATACATGGGGATACTAAGGTCAATATCCAGGATCATGATTTTTTTGTGTAGCTGTGTAATCTAAGTATGTAGTCACAGTTACAAAAATCAAATGACCTAATGAAAGATACGATTTTAAAACAACTGACTTTTGTTAATACAGGGTCCGGCAGGTAGACGGAATTTTTTAAAAGACTGTCACTCTTATTTTTCAACGAAATTCAAATTTAATTTTTTTAATACATAGCTGAAATGTTGCCATTAAAGGATGCATAGTGGAAAATAAGAAAAAAAGTAATCAGGTGCGAAAAATTACGTCCGTTAGGCGGTGCCCGTTTTTGTCTATGCACTCCTGTAGACGGCGCGAGAAATACGCACTTTCAAGTAGCCCCATAAAAATAATCGTAAGGCAACTCCACATCTCCACGCAACGAAATCAAACGTCCTGGGAAATGTTCCCTTAAAAAAACCATTGCTGCTCTGGATGTGTGGCAAGGTGTTCCATCTTGTTGAAACCATACAGTATTGAGGTTAATGCGTCTTCTTCTCAATTGCGGCATAAAAAAACATGCAACATCGCTAGGTAACGATCTGTATTTACAGTAACTCAGCGTCCGATTTCACGAAAAAAAATAATAAAATTTCGGGTAATGTCACATCAAACACTAACCGTCGCTGTGTTTGAATCATAGAATGGCCCGTTTCAATGGAGGTGCTGTAAACAAACACGCGATGAGCTATAGTTCACGGCTCCGTGGTAACTGAAATATCGGTTATATGATTTTTTGTGTCACTCTGTATACGAAAGTAAATGTGTCTTCGGACGAAAAGGGATCTTTTCATTGATTAACGCTGTTCGTTACATTTCTGCTCATTATTTTCTTTACGGTACTTCGTGTAACATCTGTTAACTTGGTTAATTGTGATGGGCGCTGCGAAGCAAGGGAATTTCAAAAGTAAACCACGACTGTCGTGGCGTATTTTCCACGGCAACGATTCTGCAAAAGTTTCGAGAGAAACTTGCGGACGAGATACAACGAATAACTTCGTACTCTGACTTTTGTTTTATTTCGGAAACGTAAGTTCCACCCCGAAGCATCACTGTTAACTTTTTAGCTAGCGAACATATGACTTACAAATGGCGGAGGTTTCAGGCTTCGCCCGGATTTTTTCACAAAACCCGACCCGTGCGGTAAGGTTTGGAATTTTCTCTGTGAAAGAATGGATGCAAATCCCTGAAAATAATTCAGGAGTGTCCTTAAACGCAGGGGTGGACACAATTGTTTCGGACAACTTCGTTTTATTTTAACTAAAACGGCAACGATGAAAATGTTGAACATGTTGGAAGTATCTATTTGATCTGCAGGAGAGTTAAGTGTTCCTAACTAAAGATCGAGATTTTGATATTTCGTGGCAATCAATTCATGAATGGGAAACTCATCCTCACAAAACTTCACTAGGGACCGCTAGTTTCATACAAGGCAAATCAAACTTGGGTAAACTTGTTGTTAAAATTGGATTAGTAGATTTTGAGATATTTCTTATTTTTGGCTTACTCCATTAACTTATTTCTTATCATCATATATTATAACTATTTCTTATGTCTATATGATAATTTGCCTCCCTACGCCTGTTGAGTTTTCCAATTTTCAGCTATTTATGAAGCTGACAAAATGTAGATAACTGACAACGAACGGTGTCTTCACTTGACAGCTACAAATGTCATCAACTTATTTCCATGGTCAACTTGATAAAAATCAGAGTAACGCAGTCGACTTGGGGGGTTATTTTTGGGAAATTTATTTATTCTTCAATTTTCTTTTTATGAAACCCTATTAAAATTTTATGGTCCCCTATCCAGGAAGAGATGATCTTTCCAGAAATACGAAAAAAATCATACCATTGAAAAAAAGTCGGTTGCCATAGCAACAGACTTGTTTACGTTAAGAAAAATCGAAAGCCGCCAATTTATGGCAAAAAATATGCTCGAAAACTTTCATTGAAACATTTTTTTAAGATAACTAAAGAAATACAAGCACATTTCCTTACTTTTTTACCCACACTTATACAGTACGCGTCACCCTAATGCGTACATAGCAGAATGAAGGGGAATTGATAAGTTAACTTCTTGTGTAGACGTCACCACCGCCTAAACATGAGGTGGGAACCAATCGCGATCCAATCGCTAGTGCAGGCATATGGTAGGCATCCGGTTTGTCGATGGAGCTGTTTCGGTGGAAATTTGAAATAGCATTTTATAATTTATTCTGGTCTAATTACTGATTAGTAGAGACAGGATCATTTTTTGTATATAGGACCCACTATAAGAGTTCCGACTCTTATAGTGGGTGTTCAGACACCTGCTGTTTTTAGAAGCAGGTCCGGCTCGGAATCGTTTCCGAAATACATATCATTTCATAGAACCTCTTACAATTGATTTGGATTTACTTAATCAATTTTACCTTTAAACCTTTTACCTTTGTATGTCAATTTATTAGCAATTTCTAGGGTGGCCGAATACTTCTATGAGTATCTCTATTTGATATCCACTTTATGTACGCAGTATGGTAACTCTTACTGTATATGAAATGATCATATCTTTATCGATCACTTTGGATGCGTCTATATAATTACTACCGCAATGAAAACATTAATTTGCCATCTACGACCTGTGACCGGTGGAAAGTTGCCCATTGTTACTCGGTGTGTAACTTCCAGACCTTTTAGCTAAATGGCCGAGGGGGTCCTAAACAAATAAGCGATATGTTACGGACGGTTTGCGGCTGGAAACTAATCTAGTCCGGTGGCTTTATTATTGTTACTGGAACGGACGTAAGGTCCAGGAGTAAACAAGAGAAGCGAAAAAGTTTCTCGATCGCCGCACATTACTTGTCTGCGAAATTGGGGTTGGACATTAGGTCCGACGTATTATCTTAAGTTGTAAAAGTTCGCAACGTTTGTCTAGAGTTTGTGTCGGAAACGGTAGACGAAGACGAGCTGGATATTAACCTTTAGACTGCCGGCTGGCTCATATATGGGACAGTAATAAAATAATAGTTTTAGTGATGAATACAGATATTATAGTGAATTTTTCTCATTTAATAGTCTCTCTGATATCTAAAGGATACAACTGAAATTCTTTCTAGTCGATCGAGGTACCCAAACTACCCCTAGCGAGGGGTGAAATATTTAAAAACTCGTTATTGAACTTGTATTCGTTATTGAACTTTTTACTGATTTTTTTTGTAAATAGCCTGTAAAATCTGTAAAATGAATCCTAAAATTTTCCGCAATTGATTGAGATGCCGAAACTACCCCTAGCGAGGGGTAAAATTTTCAAAAAAATTTCTCTGAGCGGGTGCATCACATTTTGCATGAATATTTGGATATGAAAAAGCTGTCCGCGCGACCGGTGTGAAAACAGCCACGGTCGTCCATCCACAGATTTAATAATACAATTATCTCACAATTTTATCATTCAAAAATTATTTTCCACGACGGTGTGCTATTTTATGACATTTAGTAATGCTGGCAATTACACACAAAAAATGGGAGGGTGGAAACTACCCTTAAAATTTTAAAATCCACATCTTATACAAATGCAGATGTCGATTAAATTTTTTCACGCAAATTGCTTAATTATGATGTTGTAAAACCCGCCCACCCATTAAAATCATTTCCCGGGCCGTAATAAGGGTGCATCAACCCCTAGAAGTAATAAAATTACTCCAGCCACATTTGAAGATGTCGAGATTAAATTTTTTCACGTAAAGGCTTTATTTTACCAATTAGCTAACCAGCCCGTAGGTTGAAATCATTTCCCGGGCAGTAATAAGGGTGCATCAACCCCCTAGAAGTAATAAAATTACTCCAGCCACATTTGAAGATGTCGGGTAAATTTTTTTCACGTAAATGGCTTTATTTTACAGTTAGCTAATCAGCCTGTGGGCTGAAATCATTTCCCGGGCCGTAATAAGGGTGCATCAACCCCTAGAAGTATTAAACCCGTTGTACTCTATCAGACTTGCTCGGATTTTTTCTCTATTGGGAAGGTTTTTTGATGGAACAGCTTCTTTCTTAAAAGATCTAAATCTTCGTCAACAAAGTGATTTGAACAAATTCTGTCATTATTAACATTGAATGTATCTTCGCGTTTACACAGATGCCTCCACTTTGCTTTTGATTTCTCGTCTTTGGGAAAGCCAAAAACTTGAAATTGTTTTAGAACGATTGTTCGTATTATAACCGTATACAGCACACCTCATTTTAACAAATTTTTGCTGTCAAAAATATAAAAACTAGCACAAACTTATCAAGATGCCTTCAGAACAAACTCCTCGGATGACAAAAGTGGGCACAAGCTGACGTCACAGTCATGGCGCCCGGCTGCGCGATATCATACCTTCTATTTGTATACCGTGACTGGTCACGTATGATATGATAAGGTATGATATCGCGCGGCCAATGCCTGTAGACGTTCAGCTGTGCCCCTTTGTCATCCGAGGAGTTTGTTCCTGAAGGCATCTTGATAAGTTTGTTGTTAATTTTTATATTTTTGACAGCAAAATTTTTAAAATGATGGCTATAGTCAATCGTTCTAAAAACAATTTCAAGTTTTTTAGCTTTCCCAAAGACGAGAAAATCAAAGCAAAGTGGAAATCTGTTTTCAACACGAGAGGCTACTTAATGTTAATAATGACAGAATTAAATCATTTGGTTGACGAAGATTTAGATCTTTTAGAGAGAAGCTGTTCCATCAAAACTTCCCAATAGAGAAAAAAAATCGCAATCTCGATTACCTAGAAAAGGTTTAATACCAGGGTTGATGCACCCCAACGGCCCGAAAATGATTTGAGCCCATTTACGCTGAAAAAAATTCGCCATCTTCAAAGTTGACAATTTAATATGTGACTAGGTTCGCTGTTGATGCCCTGGCCCGGGAAATGATTTCAGCGTATAGGCTGGTTAGCTAACTGTAAAATAAAGCCATTTATGCGAAAAATTTGCTGACTTCAAATGTGGCTGGGTAATTTTATAATATGTCTAGGGGTTGATGCACCCTTATTACGGCCTGGATTAGGCTTAGGCTAATTGTAAAATAAAGCCATTTATGTGAAAAAATTTACCCGACATCTTCAAATGTGGCTGGAGTAATTTTAATACTTCTAGGGTTGATGCACCCTTATTCCGGCCCGGGAAATGTTTCATCCCATAGGCTGGTTAGCTAACTGTAAAATAAAGCCATTTACGTGAAAAAATTTACCCGACAACTTCAAATGTGGCTGGAGTAATTTTATTACTTCTAAGGGTTGATGAACCCTTATTCCGACCCGGGAAATGATTTCAGCATATAGGCTGGTTAGATATCTGTAAAATAAAGCCATTTACGTGAAAAAATTTACCCGACAGCTTCAAATGTGGCTGGAGTAATTTTATTACTTCCTAAGGTTGATGCACCCTTATTACGGCCCGGGAAATGATTTCAGCCTACAGGCTGGTTAGCTAACTGTAAAATAAAGCCATTTACGTGAAAAAATTTACCCGACATCTTCAGATGTGGCTGGAGTAATTTTAATACT